>CAIGQQ010038942.1:8939530-8963044 GCA_903798035.1 Danio albolineatus
TGTATATGTATATATATATATATATATATATATGTATATATATATGTATATGTATATATGTGTGTGTCATTGAGGCATATCTCCTTAATTTTTTTTCTGTGCAATTTAGTGCAAATTTGGCACAGAACAAATTATTTTCTGGAAAAAATTGTAATTACAAAGATGTTAAGAATTAAATGAAGAAAAAAAATCAGTGTTTGTCCTGGTCAAGAAAAGTGCTCGTTTTCCCTTTCTAAAATTATGACAGAAAATGAACTCCCATTTGTTATCTGTATTATAACCATAGTCTGGAGACTGGTAAACAGAACATAGATTATTATCTAGTTTAGATGTTGCCAAAACATTATCACACTAACTTCTGCTCATAACTTTAATATTCGTTCAGTAACGATTATATCTGCTGCATTTTTGCGTTTTTTTTCTGTTGGTTTTACATTAGATGCTAATGCACTGTATGAGTGTGGGTAATTATCTCTGTTCTTTTTACCAGGTCAATTGTAGCGTATCAGCCTACAGGAGACAACAGTCACACATTTGAAGCAATGGCCATGCTTAAGTCCTTTGGCATCTTTCTAGGGGTCTTCAGTGGTTCTTTTGCTCTTGGAGTGGCAACTGGAATCGTGACTGCACTCATATCCTTAACTGCTTCAATGCTTTATCTTACTTCTTACACATCTGTATAGAACATTTAGTGCTTTATGTAAGTTATTTTTGTTGACTCCTTCCCACGTTACTAAGTTCACTAAGCTTAGGGACTTTCCATTGCTGGAGACGGCGCTTTTCTTTCTCATGTCCTGGAGCACGTTTCTGCTGGCCGAGGCCTGTGGATTTACAGGTAAGCTTTAAACCCATGAGTCTTTAGGATTTACTTGGAAACATATATGTTATAAATTGCTGTATCTGAATGCTTGTTCCTGTTGTGTTGCTCAGGTGTGGTGGCCGTTCTTTTCTGTGGAATGACACAGGCCCATTACACCTTTAACAACCTCTCTCCTGAATCCCAGGACAGGACGAAACAAGTAAGATTAATGATGGAAAGTGTGTGTGTTCCCGGTGTACTTAATGTAGAATACATTTCAAAAGTCTGGGGATGGGAAAATAATGTTTTTAAATGTAGCTAATGCTCTGTGAAAGAATACTTTTCTTCAGTAAATTGTTTTTACCGTCAGAAATACATTGATAGCATTGCTGGCTTCGAAGCCACCTGGAAACCCTTTTAAATTGTTTGTCAAACGTCTATGATAACAGTTCAAAAGTATGACCCTGTCATTTTTTGCAAGATCACATTGTTAACCAATGTGTAAAACTGGAGGAACTGATGTTACAATAGTTTTAATTTTTTTAATTTTTATTTTTTTTGCCTATTCTTTTCTGTTTTTATGGTCGTTATTGCTTTTTGTATTGCTCTGTGTTGCTTTAAGGTAAAAAAAAGGAACACAGTTAAAAAACATTCATTCATTTTGGTTCGGAAAAAACTAAATCTTAAAAGCGTAAACAATCAAACATAACCATACACACATTTCTCAGTATGTACATTAAAGGTAAACTTCGATATCCATAGGAATTTGATTGTAGTTACATAATTTTACTTATTTTGCTTCTAGTACTTAAAAATCAGAAAACAAGAACAACGTGAGATTAAAAAGGGACCAATATTGTTTTTGTATAAAAGCACTGTGGTTTAATGATGCTTTCATTGTGGACGTTTCTGTCTTTTAGTTCCTGGTCATAAAATGTTTTGTATGCGCTGTAAAACAGATCTATGAAAGGACATAAGGGGGACATTTGGGATGAAAACTTAAATAGAAAAATATCTTTGTGGCACGGTTTGTACTGTTTGCATAAACGCAGCTAAAATTATTATAAAAAAATTACAAAATCCAAAAAGAAAAGACAAGGAAGTCACACAAGGTTAAAGCATTATTGTGGCATTCATGGCTAACATAATAATTCTATTCCGACAATAAACAAATGTAATACAGCAGGGCAGAAAGTTGTTACAATAAGCATAAAAGAATGCAAAACTTGAATATAACATAACTGAACAAATGCATGTAAAATAATGTTTTTTTTGTCATCTGCTAAGAATCTTCTACTAGTGCAGGGCTGCCCAAACTTTTTTTATGAAGGGCCAAAAACCAAACCTGACTGAGGGTGGTGGGCTGAAGCTAAATATAGCAAACTGTATTACATTAAAGTTGAGATGGTAACTTCTTAATTTAATCATTTTTTAAAATATATAGAAAAAATACTTTTAATTGTTTTAATAATTATATATTTTACATTTTAGTTCTTGGCAGCACGGTGGCTCAGTAGTTAGCACTGTCACCTTACAGCAAGAAAGTTGCTGGTTTGAGTCTTGAATGGGTCAGTTGACGTGTGTGGAGTTTGCATGTTGTCCTCGTGTTGGCTTGGATTTCCTGCGCATGCTCCGGTTTCTCCCACAGTCCAAAGACATGCGGTATAGGTGAATTGGATTATCTAAATTGGCTGTAGATTATGGGTGTGTGTGAATGCGAGAGTGTATGGGTTTTTCCCAGTACTGGGTTGTGGCTGGAAGGGCATCCGCTGTGTAAAACATATGCTGGAATAGATGACGGTTCATTCCGCTGTGGCGACGATAAATAAGGAACGAAGTCGAGGGAAAATAATGAATAAATGAATGTACTACTTACAATAAAACCTTAAACAATCCCATTTAGTGGAGTGTTATATAATAGTGTTTTAGCAACCTGCAACACATATATATCTGTCAACATCTAAAAAGTGTTTTAGAGGTTCATGACCCTTTAAAAAATCTGAATAATCTGAATAATAACATTTATTTGAAACATTTAATTTCAGTTTTGCTTTTTTTTGCAGCTCAGCGATTAAACAAACAAACAGACAAAAGGTTGTGTTAAATTAGAAATGACAATCTCTGTTTGAGGGATTCGCCCCAAACTTCACGATCATTTGTCCCCGTCGGATCGGTTTGCAGGCCAAATCAAAGGTTACCACAGGTTGGCCTACGGGCCCTAGTTTGGGCATCTCTGTACTAGTGTAATGTTTTGCAAGATTAAAATAGCCACACATACTCAGAGCAGTGTACATATAACTTAACAGAAACTCCAAATATTTTCTTTTTACTCCTATTAAATTTAATGCTTTTGCGACTGAACTTGTCAGAAGTGAATATTTCTTTTCTGCCTGTGAAGTATCTGTGTAACAAACATCTCACTATGATTTCATGTCACTGTGCTCTCTTACAGTTATTCGAGCTACTGAATTTCCTGGCTGAGAACTTCATATTTTCCTACATGGGCTTGACGCTGTTTACCTTCCAGAACCACGTCTTCAACCTGATCTTCATAGTGTGCGCATTTGTATCCTAAAACTTCATCTTTGTGCCTAGGCCAAAAATAACCAGGAATGACACAATAGTGAAAATACTCTCAGCGATTGCAAAACATGTGGAAAATCTGATAGATTGCTATTATTAAAAAGTCCAAGTGTTTGCTCACGTTGGACGGCAGTACTTTGCTTAAATGCCATCAAGGAAGTGGCTGGCTGTTGCTGAGTGATATGTCCAGGGTGTTACAGCTCATTGTGTTTCCCAGAAATCAATGGCCCAGAACCGTTTTTTTTAATGAATCGAGTCCTCAGGAAGGGCACAATGTCCTGGCTCTGACGGGATTGTAGATGCAGTCAGTGCAGTATTAGCTTCATTTCTGCAGTCTCTCCTTGACACCTCTCCTCCCAGCTGGCGGTGTTTCTGGGCAGAGCGGCGAACATCTATCCGCTCTCTTTTCTGCTGAACTTGGGCCGTAGAAATAAGATCAGCTCCAACTTCCAGCACATGATGATGTTTGCAGGTTTGTGCCTAGAGATCGGTGATGGCCAGCCAAGATTTAAACAAGCTAAAAAGCAAAAGTCTTAAGGTTAAGTGGGTTAGACTTGAACCAGTGTGTGTGTGTGTGTGTGTGTTTGTTTTTCTTGGTCCCAAGTTAAATGTGCTTCCAAATTCAAATCTGTTTAGTTGATTGATAGTTTGAAGAGTGGAAAACTAAATCCAAACCACTTCCATATGAGATCTGGAAATGAAAGTCATTCTCTGACTATTATGAATGAAAGGTATTTTTTTATTCAATATGAGTTATACTGATGTAGATTAAGAGGATAGTTCACCCAATATAAATTCTGCCATTTATTCTCCCTACACTTGTTTCAAACCTGTTCTTTTATTTTGAACACATAAGAAGATATATCAAAGGTTGATTAAGTAAAAAATGTGGGTGGACTTTCCATTTATGTAGTTTCTGCACTTCTAGTTTCACTAGAGTGCAGTTACAAAAATAAATCAGATTATCGCCCTCTTTATTATGCTATCTATTTCCTACAATATTTTACTGTTTTATGATGAGCTTGGCAGTAAAACTTATACTGTATATGGGTTGGGATTTTAAAAGGTTTGGATCAATATCTCTACTTTTGTGAGAGATAAACCCATGAATCATGTACTTAACACTGAACAGTGAACTGGTTTAAGAATATTATTTGTGACCTAAAACAGTCTACATTCTTGACCTTTAACTGGGTCAACAGCTTAGACTTGCAAAACAAACACAATCTATCATATATGTGAACCAATTATGCAGCTTTTTTTGTTATTGCTCTACTTCTCATTAGGTCTTCGTGGTGCCATGACTTTTGCCCTGTCCATCAGGGACACAGCTACATATGCACGGCAGATGATGTTCTCCACCACGCTGCTGGTGGTCTTCTTCACGGTTTGGATCTGCGGTGGAGGCACAACTCAGATGCTGTCCTGCCAAAAAATCCGGTCAGTTCCAACCTCACCTTTAGCCTGAATGACCTTTTCATGTCATGTAACATACTATGGAAATGGGTAACTCATTAAACGTGGCCTTTGTTCTCGTTTCTGTCCATTTCTGTGCAGAGGGAAAATATGTAGACTTCCCAAGCCATTTAAAACTTTGTTCTGAACTCATTAAACAGCTAAAATGCAAATTAGAAAGGGTTGAAATTCAAACTACTTTTTCTTGTTAATTCCTTTTCAGGGTGTGTGTGTGCGTGCATGTGTGTAAAACTCTACCTAAGTCTTCATCTATGAATGATGCTAATTCTATAAAGGAACTGTATCTTTCTTTTTTCCTAGGTCAGGCAAAAATAATACCATAAATACAATATAAATAATATTGATACATATAGATATACATATACATATGCCATAAAAATCATGCACGGATCAGGATTGTGGAATTGATTTTGCGACAGTTCCACAAACAGGAAATTATCAGGAAAACATAATTATACACTAAATTATTATAACACTAAATAAGTATATAAATAATAGGGTGAAATGTCACATATATACACAAAAACATAAACATACATACATAAGATAACATAATAAAATTAATAATAACAGAAACAATAGGACGAAAAGAAATAAGATATACAGAGAAAATAAAATTAAGATATTGATGTCTTCTTGAATATTTTTAGAAAAGGGCTCCAGACTTTCTGGAACTGTTCTGTCTGTTGTTTTATTGCAAACTGAATCTTTTCTAATCTTTTCTAAGAGAAAGTGAAAATCAAAAACGCATTATCAATAAGAAGAAGGAGCTGCCGACTTCCAATTTATAAGAACAAGTCATCTAGCCAGTAAAGTAGCACAAGCTACACTATCAGCCTGTAATGAATTTAATCCAACAGATTCTGGCAGAATCCCAATCAATGCAGTTAAGGGCTTTGGATCTATCAATAATGAAAACACTGCAGAAAAACACCTAAAGACTCTCCCCCAAATATAACATTCATTCATTCATTCATTTTCTTTTCGGCTTAGTCCCTTAATAATCCGGGGTCACCACAGCGGAATGAACTGCCAACTTATCCAGCATTTGTTTTACGCAGCGGATGCTCTTCCAGCTGTAACCCATCTCTGGGAACCAAAAATACAGTATCTTTAAAATTAATTGTCCAACATATGAGCAAGACAATCAGAATCCTATTTTAAAGTGCTTCATTTTTAAAGTGCAGATGGCGGTCCCACTTTATATTAGCTGGCCTTAACTAATATGTACTGACACTGAAATTACAATGTGTTTATTGTCTAAATACATGTTTTTACATTGTACTTATGCTTGATTTAAGTACCTGCATGTAATTAAATATGTAATGAGTTTCTGTAATGACATTTATAATTACACTGTTGACCATCGCTTTACCCTAACTCACTCTTAAATTTATCCATACCACCAAACCTGTCCCTAACCCTACCCGTATACCCCCTCAATAGCACCAGAAGTGTTCTGCAATACATTAAGTACATTGTATTTCCACTTAAAAGTGGGACTCAGATGGCAAAATTATATTGCACGCTTATGATAAAGAGAACATTAAAGTTGTGAACACGTCTTAAGTAACAGTGTTTTGTTTTTGACAGTGTTGGAGTGGACACAGACCAGGAGAACTCTGTAAGTGCTTTTGCTCTGGTGTGGACAGATGAATATTGTCTTATCAGAGCATATCAGTGTAATGATGCTTTCCTCTGTGTCCGCCTGCAGATCGGCCCTGATGGAGTGGAAAGGAGGAGCACTAAACAGGAAAGCGCCTGGCTATTCAGGATATGGTACAACTTTGATCACAAGTATCCTTTGCGGTGGAGCTCTAGTTAGCAAACTGCATAAAGACAGAATCTGTTAGAAGTGAAATAAACAACAACTACGCTTTATAAGCTGAGAATATGTGCATTAAAATAAAGGTAATGTTCCTGCAACTTCCGATAGCACAAACTGGAAGTTGGGGTAGTTGTTTTAGTTTCTGCTATCATGTATATGAAAGTAAAACAGCTTCTCTTATGAGGAACAAATATGCAGTGGGGAACTTGATTTGTTCATGAGGAAATTATTGAATTGCCTGATGCTCCTGTTTTATATGTGTGACAGGTTATCAAGCTAGCTTGATTTAATATTACACGGGCATATTACTTATAAACAGTTTTGAAATTGTCATGTCATAAAAAATACTGCAATACTCAAATTTTGACTTCATGGAAAGTTAAAAACAAGCTTGCATGATAATATCCATCTCAGTATAACATATTTTGGAGTCAGATGCAAGGAGAATAACAAAAGAATGTAAAAAAAACTTAAACCTGTAGCCTTGTGGGCAGTGCACTGATATGTAGTGACATTGCACTTCAGGCATTCCAAGCTCGAGTCCAGGCTCATGGACCTTTCCTGAATTCCTGATGCTGTTGACATTATTCTTCACGTATGAGTGGGTGCAGCCATTGGAATCTTTTTGGCACGAGACTTCTGCTCTCATTCACTTCCATTGATCTTTAGATGTTAAAACAGCTCGTTATGCTGCTTGATGTTGCAAACTGATATTTTCATATTACATTATACTAGTTTGTATGTATAATTATGAATACAGTTGTTTGTAGAGCAAGTAGCATTTTCTGCAGTATATTATTCTTAGTAATTTTACCTATAAGGAACTGAATCAAAACAATACAGTCCTAACACAATACAGGAAAAAACGGCAGTAACAAATATAAAAAATGTAAAAAAGTATTGTAAAACTAAATTTTTAAAAACATATGACTCTTCATCACATTTCTAATGCACTTTGCATTGTATGATAAAAATCCGCTGTATTGTGGTCTGAAATACTACAAATTAGCTGCACAATGTATTGTGTCAGCATGGAAATTGCATTGTATGCATTTATAGGATCTGCAATGTGAAGTCAGGGTTATAGTTGACCAGTAGCCAGAGTTGAAAAAACATGTGATTTATGGTTGCACTTTGCAGTGACTTTACAATGTTACCAAAAGTGTTATCAGGTGCATGCATGTAAGGTGCAAGGCCCATGTGCACATTTTAAGCCAGTTAAAACTAAAGCATTAGGGTACAATAAATTATAATGTTTGTAACTTTTAAGAAAGATTAATTGAATTTATGAAAATATGATGAAGACTATTGTGTTATTTTTTTAATTTGATTGTTCAGTTTGTTTACCTGAAAACTGGTAGACTCCTAGAAGACTATGAAGCACTGTTTATTTTATTTGTAGCTCTGGTATACTGCATTTATCAATGCGTTTTATTGGTTTATAATAGTTTACGTAAATGCTCTACAAAACCATGTCTTTTTTGTTTGTTTAAATAGAGCTATTCAAGTCATTGGGCCCTATAATACACCTGGCACAATAAGGCGAAATACATGTATAGCGTAGTTTGTTGCTATTTTCTGACCAGCGCAACCCTAATTTTCGAGTTTTGTGCAAATCTGTAATGGCAATAGCAAAATAGTAAATCTGTTTGTGCCACTTTGTGGACTCATGGGTGTTCCTGTCTAAAAAGGAGGTGTGTTGAGGCCCATTGTTGGGGCGTTGCTATTTTGAGGAACTGAAATAGACTGTACCATTGACGACTAAAAGCTGTTCTAAAGTCAAACGGAGATCTCGTTAGTTATGCGCCTATGCGGTTAAACACTTACACATTGCTTAATACACAAAAGATGTACAGCAATACACAAATATCTTTACATATGGAATGAAAAATTGAAGGATTGAAATGTTAAAAAAAAATATATGATTTTCTACATAAATATAAAACCCCCTACCTCCATGACTCATTTTTTTTATAGTTTATTCATGATAATTTGCATTTGTATAATATTATTACTAGCAGTAGTACTTATTAAATGCATATTTCTATTAGTTTTAATGAAAACAAGTTTAGATTTGTCCACATGTCAGGTTTTGGAGACATATGCATCACCATATGGAGCATAAAAACAGGACATGTGTTTGGATATAACTAAATAGCAAATGCGCCATGGCGCAACGCAACTGACTCTTAAAGGGAATGGGAGGTGAGACTCTGATTGTTTTAATGCACGCTATGCTCAAAACACACCAATAACTCATTAAGATAATAAGCACAACCCTGTTAGACCATGCGCTGGGGTGCAGACAGTATTTTTCCATCCTTCAAATAGCAATAGTGGATTTGGACACGCCCTTCGTGCTTTTGCACCATGCTCTTAAGACTTTGCACCTACATTGTTACAATAGAGCCCATTATGGGGAAATGATACTCAATATCATAATGTGTATTACAGAAATATAAAATATTGCAATGACATTTTTTTCTATATTATGTAGCCCACATGTTGTCACATGTAGTGTTCAAGAATAAATATAATGAAAACAAAATATAATATAATATAAAACGCATATTTGGACTATTATCAAGAAAGCAGCAGGTGTGCAATACAGTTGTAAAAATAATTAGTGCACATGGCGTTGTATTATGCTCTTCTCTTCAGAACCAGACATTGCTAATCGTCAACTAGGCAGTTCAGTCACGGTTATTTTGGATGTAAGTGATTGCAAGTGTCCACTTTGGCTGGAAAATCCTTAACCCTCTCGACCTACAGTTATCTAAAGCCCATTCTGACCCACAGCGGACCACCGCTCACTGCCACACTGCCTGCCTGCTGTAGTCCTCTGGCTCGCTGCCTGACCAGCCCACAGGCCTATGAGGTTTGTACTGCACCCACATGCGGAGGACAAAGAATTATCTGCAGTTCTGGCTCTTAATTAGGCAGAACACCAAAGAAACTAGTCGTTTGTGTCTGCTTACTACCAGATGGTGACAGACAGAATCTGTATTTATAGGGACGGAGCCTTCAAACTCAATCTTAATTGCTATTTAGTAGGCTGTAGCAGTTGACTCAAATTACCCCCTCCTAGAGCAGATTACCCAGAGACCTGTGAACAGACAGTGAAAGAGGACTGATTTAGTCAACAGTGGCGTGAGCACATCTGTTGCGGCTTTTTATTTGGATATTCAGAGCCTATTGTATCTGTGACAGTAATTTTGAGTGTGTTTACATTACAGGGATGCAGTAACAAATGCGGAGTTTTAACTATTTGGTTTTTTGAGAGGTTTCACATGCAGACAACAATGTAGTCAAATCGATCCTCGTTCGCTTGAATTCACAAAAATGCTGTATTATATACGCCAGGCCAGCAGTTGGCGATGTCACTGTAAACAAATTCTGCGCGCACTATGTACACACAATATGTACAGTCCTAAGGCCTGTTGCACATAACAAGTTGAACAAATTCTGAAATATAAAAATATAAGAAACAAATAATTCATATATTAATTCATATATTACATAAATAATTAAAATGATTAATACATTGAAATATATGCTGTTATTGCAGCAAATTAGATTAGAACGTCTTTATTGTCCCCGAAGGGCAATTAGGTTTACAGCAATAGCCGACCGTTGACAGCAACAAGTCATACTCAACAACATAAAAGTAACATTAAACAATAAATTTGATCATAGAGGAGTTAAAAAAAAACCTAAAGCTTTTTAAGTAACCTTATTGCTGTTGGAACAAATAAATACAAATATCTGTTTGACCTTGCCCGTCTTGCCTGCCTGATGGCAGGAGGCAAAACTTTAAATAAAGTGGGTGGTTCTCATCTGCTAAAATGGACAAAGCCTTCTTTATGACTCATACCTCATACACTTGTCCAATACTGTTAAGATTTTACCAATCCAGCATATTACTGCAAAAGTTAAAAGAGACTCAATAAAAGAAGAATAAATTGTTCTAAGAAGTCCCATCCACATTAAATCCTTTCAACTTCCTCAAATAGAACAGTGTTTGATTTGCCTTTTTACAGATAAATTGAGTGTTAGCCTCAAAGTTCAGTTTATCATCCAGGATGGTGCCCAGGTATTTATACTCACTCACCATCTCAACAACAGTACCGTTTATAGTAGTAGTAGTAGCATTAGAAATAGAGTTACAGCAAAAACCAATAGGCATCTCTTTAGTTTTTGAGATATTAAGTTGTAAATATGAGTTTTTGCACCAAGCAACAAAGTTGTCCAACACTGGGCCATGACCCTCCTCATGATCAAGCAAAAGACTGACAATGACAGAATCATCAGCATACTTAATTTTATACCTTGATTCGAATTTACTCTGACAGTCATTAGTGTAAAGTACAAACAATAGTGGTGATAAAACACATCCCTGTAGAGAACCAATAAATAAGCAATACAAGCAATAAATGTTTGAGAGGGCAACGTAAAGAAGGTATTATTATATTAATGCAAAATCAATCATTTCTTTTAATAACGTAGGTTAACAAAAAGCTCAAAGCACAGCCATTTTGCAGGCTTTTTATATTAATGGTAATGTATATGTAAATATTTAAATTTATGTTAATTTAAAGGCATTAGTCAAACAAATTAACAATTAGAAAGATTGTATATATAATGTAAAATATAAATTATTATTATTTATTTAATATAAAGAAGTTATTAGCAGCAAAACAACAATTTTGACTTAAAAATGATTTTAGTAAAAAGATGATTTTAGTGATTTTAATTTGTAGTAAAACAGGGTTACATCAGATATGTGTCACTATATACTCACAACTGATTGGTCCAGTTTGGGTCTGCAATCTTTAACCCAGAATAAAGTGTAGCGCAATTTACTATGGTAAAGCAACCTAATCAAAACCAACCCTTCTTAAGTCTGAAAACTTAAAGTTTCTCAAACTAAATGCAAAAACCCAAACCGGCTCTGTGCAACAGGCCTCTGTTGTTGGCCATTGATGTCTTGGTAGTGAAGTACCTACACATAATTTCATGTGAACACATAATATGCAAATGATGACAGCATTTTTACCAAGTCACATTTTTTGTGGTATACACAGAACAAAAACTAGCACGTTAGAAAATTATTGCACTTTGTTTTTAATGTGTTTTCGCGGATTTCCAAAATGTATAAATAAATTGTGTAACGTTCTATATTTGGGGGTAGTATAATATACAAGTATATTTTCTAGTTTACATGTCTTAGATTTTGATAGTTTTTTAAATGTTATTTCCTCTTGAAATTCACAAGTGATGTAAAAAAGCTTAAATCGTATCAATATTATCCCCAAACATTTTTGAAAGTTGGTCACTTGACATTGTTTTAATCACCTAGTGCTCATAATTGGAGACACAAGTGTTCAAAGAAACCATCTGCATGTGTAAACACCAGCAGTGAATAAACTTTTATTGCACATCATAGTCCTCACATTGTTTATAGCAAGCAATGATTTTGTTACACAAGAATTTTAATGGCAGTGTTTGACTTTATTGATCTAGCTTTTCAGATCTTATAGGCTAGACGTTTCTTTGAAAGGTTATGATTTTTCAATAGCAATAAACAATACTTTTGTTAAAACACTCAATCTTTAATTACATTGGTAATAAAAAAACAGCTGTTATTTATTTGGTATATTAGCTCTAATATTCAATAAAAAAACATCATATATCTATTTATTTATTTGTTTTTTTTTGCTTTAAAAAATGTCATGTTAACAAATGGAGCATTATTACAAACTGTTACTTAGTAGATAAATGTACTGTTTGACTTGCCTAGTTAACTATTCCTTAGTGACCTCTAATAAATGCTTGTCCTCATTCCAGAGTCCACTCTTTTTCCCATATTTTATGGGATAGCAAAGGCTTTAATTCATAGTGCAAAATTGTTTTATTTAGTTGATATGACACCTTTTACTGGAGTCATTATCTATGATATTATATTACATATAGGAGATAATAAGATTTCAATAACCTTTATGCACAGTACTCTTATAAAGGATTTCTTTCATAATTGTATTGCACATCACATTGATTTGATAAAAAAATACAGTAAAATATATAGTAAAATATAACACTTCTTTTGCCATGTATTACCATATTATATAAGAGATTATCTATTATAATAATTGTGTTTATTATATTATATATTCCTGTTATGGCAAAGCTCCTTTTATATGATCATTACTCCAGTCTTCAGTGTCACGTTATCCTTCCTTGCTTCTTAGGAAACATTTGCTATTATTATCTATGTTGAAAATAGTTGTGCCGGTCAACATATTTCTTGATGTTCTTTGGAGAACAGAGTTTAAAAGTTTTGATCAACTTAGTGAATAAAAATATTAATTTCTTTAAAACAAAAACATGGTCTTGGTGATACCATACATTAAACTGTTGTATGTTTTTAATCACACTAACATTTATTACATTTAGCTCTAGGACAATAATTTACTTGTTGTAATGCTCTAGAACAGAGGTGGGCAAACTACGGCCCGCGGGCCATATGAACACTTTCATCCGGCCCGCAAGGGAGTTTTTAAAATGCTGCCTCTGAGTAACGGTTTGGTTTCAGAATTAGTAAATTAATGATGCAATACAAGTGAACGTCATTTGAAGACAGTATTGCATGCGGTACAGTTAGCGCAACTAGAATTAGAGCACACACGGATATTAAAATGCACTCAATGGTTAATGACTGAAAATGAAGAACTCCTTGGGGCGGAATCAAAAATGGGAACAACCAGGGTTTCATCAAGTTTTATGATGATTGATCTGTGTATTCTAAAAGCAGTGCAAATTAGATTATTGTAAATTTGACTGAATATTAAAATGTAAGAATTATTTTTTTATGTATTAATATGAGATTTGTTTTCTATCAGACAATATCTTTTCTATTCTCCACTGTAAATAATATTACATTATTATTATTACTATTATTATTATTATTGTATTTTATAAGGGATTATATTACTGTTTTATTGTAATTTTTTTATTGTAATTGTAATTTTTATTTGTTTTATTGATAAGTAAATATAAATAGCAGTGCAAATTAATTTGGCTTGTAAATTTGACTCAATAATAACTATTTAAAAAAATGGTGTTGTGTTAATGTGACATGTTTCTGTCTGATATTACATGTTCCATGCATACCGCCACTATAAATGAAAGTTATGCTTTGAAGGATTTTACATGTGGCCCTTCACTTGGTTTGCAAAACTTGATGTGGCCCTCTGGTCTAAAAAGTTTGCCCACCTCTGCTCTAGAATGACTATACATTCGGCAAAGATTCTTAAAACCTGAGAGTTCTGCAAACCTGAAATTCTGCAAAGAGTCTGCAAAGAAATTCAACAAAACCTGCAGAAATCTCCCCCCAAAAATTAAATAACTGTTGTGTGTTTCATCCCAGAATGAAGGCGAGCTGAAAAACGCAGACTCCGACCTGATCCTGAATGACGGTGACATCACTCTGACGTACGGCGACATCACTGTCAGCACGGATGGCACGGGTGCCCACTCGAGCGGTGTCCTCATGGGAGGAGCGGAGGTGAACTCAGACGAGGCTCTGGATCGAGAGCTGGCGTTCGGCGACCACGAGCTGGTGATCCGAGGAACCCGACTGGTCCTCCCAATGGACGATTCAGAGCCCCCGCCATCTCTGGACTCCCACCGCCAGCGGCACAGGAACGAATTCATGAGCTGAACGGGTGACAAAACAAACGAGTCTCTTCTCTCTATCATATCTCATGCGGAGCAATCTCTCCTGTCTCTGAAGTGGCTGGTTTGATGTCTCTACCTCATTCCTCACTCTTACACTATTTCTTTTCCACTGAAATCTCAATTATTTATTCACCTCTCTTCTGCAGATTTGTTTTGTTTCTCATTCTTTTCGGCTAACCAGACCACTTAGCATCTGACGGATCGGAAGCATGCTCTGGTTTCTCACGATGACAGAATAAGCATACTTCTAGTGTCTGTATAGCAAGGCGTGAAATTGCCGTGCATGCATACTTGTGTCCTCTCTTGACGTGCTTGTTTGGGAGATCTGTGGCACATTCCTGTGGGTCCGATGCTTTTTACTGCCTTCTCTGTTCGTGAGTCTGACAGAGGTGTGAGGAACGGTGGCTCTGCATTACAATCAAGTGCCTGTCGAATGTAGTTTCCCCCCATTAGAGCAGAATGACACTTTTTGCCGTCCACTAGAGGGAGGCCTTGTATTTTCATAGTTTGTATGGATGGTGAGGGTGGATACCAGAGATGCGGTTGGAGCTTGTATTGTGACCTTTGACTGTGAATCTATGAAGGTTTTTAGGCCTTTTTTGTGTCATCGTTCCACCCGGTTTGAAGATAGAGAGCCATTCATATAGTGCAATTTCTGTTTGTTATTGTTGTTGGAGCATTTTTTGAAAAGAAAACTAATTGCGTATAGCTTTAAGATATTATTATTATCATTATTTTCCATGTAGGATGTTTCAGATTGTCATGTTTAACTACGAATGTCTTGGATTTTACACTATACGTTGGTATTAAAAGATTCGCCAATAAAAATAGCCCGTACTTTTTGTAGTAGGGCCGTCTATCGTTATGCATTCAGAATCTGGGGGAAAAGAAAATGCTAATGAGACTTGCGCCTTTTTATTTGTTGTTTTTGCATGATGCGTTTTTGCGGAGAAGCACAGCCCTCATATTTTCTCCTAAAACTTTTTCTAACAAATTGAAAACACTTCATATATGTGTAGATCAGTGTAGAGCGTCGCACTGGCACTCTTGTGGCTTTTACGTTGGTTGTAATTATGCTAATTCTATACCTGTTCAGATTGATTTTAAAAGGGCTGAAGGATTAAAAGATATTTTATGTTCACGTCTATAAAATAAAACATTGAATAAGGCATCAGGTTTTGTCTTATTGTTTCAGGCTTGACAACATGAACTTATCACCAGTGATCTGAAATATTACATTGGATTTGTATGACGCTGTGAATTCACCAGTGACGTTTTAACGTTTAGACCTGCATCCCAGTTTGCATACTTTGGATTCATAAGTGTATATGAGCATTAGCATTAATGTGATTATAATCATTTGGACTTTGCATACTTGCACAATTTGTAAAATGGCAATTATTTAACAGATGAATCAGATATTTAAGATAATAAAATAATAACTGAAATGATTCCAAATATCCTAGTCGAAAGTTTACATTCGCTTGGCTGCCTCATCAATCATCTGTGATGTTTATGTACTTAAAAAGTGTGTGTTTTGCAGATTCTGCAAGGGGTGTGTAAAGTTCTTGTTATTAATCCAATGCAGAAGCAAAATTTCATGAAGTAATCTCATTATACACCTACTTCAGAATGGACTTTCTCCTTTATCATTGAAGATTTGACTTCATGAGTGCGCTGTAAGAGCTTCTGTCAGTATGCACTAGTGTTGAAGCACTGGACGTATGGCTACATTCACACTGCAGCTAAATTTGGTTGCGAGTTCAACTTTTCGTATTAAGCTTTGGTATGTTCTTACACAGACACACAGTTCAGTAAGTGACCAAATGAATGGGTAAAAAACACAAGTAGTGGCAACCAGGTTTATAGAGCTTCTGTGCATTGTCATCAGAAGTGAACTGAATAGCTAGTTGTTAACGACACATTTGATTGAAATTCTGGACTGTCTCTCTTCTCTTCGCATTTGAGTTTTATAAATCCCCCAAAAACAATGTGTCATGACGTTTATTGTTATCAGATCTTGCTTAAGAAAAAACAGCTCATACTGAACTTAAAAACAAATGTTATATCTAAATAAGCCTCATTCAATGATATCTCTACCTATTTTGTTAACTCCATAAACTGGATCCCCTAAGATGCTTAATATTAGTTAGACATGGCAACCCTTCAACCCTTGCAGTGTGTAACAGCCTTTCATAAGTAAGCCACCAGATATTTAATCAGCCACTGTCGCCACTGGCTCGCATGGTTCGGGACTTGCAGAGCTGCGCATCGATGGATTTGCTCTTGAGTGTTTGGACTCTAAGTAGTGAATATTAAACCACACTGAACTGAACTAAACTGAACTCCAACACTGGAAACTGGACTGACACTGTTTTAATTTACTCTAACCTTTTATGTGAACACGCTTTGGCAAAATCTACATTGTAAAAGTGCTATACAAATAAAGGTGAATTGAATTGAATTGAATTGAAATGTGTCTTTATCAACTAGTTGTTCAGTTCATTTCTGTTGACAATGCACAGAATGCCTGAAACATGGTTGCCACAACCTGTGTTTTTCCCATTAATTTGGTCACTTCTGCAAATTACTGAACTCTGTGTGTGTGAAAGTATACCAAAGCCACTGTCGACACTGGTTTAGTTATAAACACTGAATATTATTACTGTTTAAAAAAATTGCTGGATTCCAAATCACAAGATGTCAACTTGATGGACACAGTAATGGCATTTTATGGAGTTAGCCATGATCTGTACACAAACAGAACTTTACCTGAAAATTTTCACTTTTAAATTGTATTGTTTGTATGTGGCCTGTGTGAATTGGGATGCAGCTTATATTTTGAGTCACTCTTAATTTCAAGATGAGTCCAGTCTGTGTGGCGCCACGACCCAAGATGATCAAAAAAAATTAAGAGAGTCCATGTGTACTGTGTGGTTGTCTTGCTTTCAGTCTGTTAGTGGAGTATGTAGAGAGCGCTGTTGTCTGGATGAGGGTCAGGGGGCATCGTTTACGGTGGGGCAGGAAGTGTTGATAGGATGCCACCCTGCTAACTGCGTCTGTGTGTTGGAAAGTTCCACACGCTGTGGAAGGAGAGGATGATGACTGGTCATCGGTGACATCACAGGCCTTCAATATCTCCTGCTGTGCAGGATCATGTGACGGGAGGCCACAGTATTGTAATACACAGAAACAGTGTGTGTTTGAATAGACGCTGCATTGTTAAGCATTATTAGCAGATTTGCACTTTTTCTTTGTTTTGTTTTTTGGCCTTTTTCTTTGCATTAAAAGAGACACACATGATATTTAAAAACTGCTACAACTTTATGTTCTTTGTTAGAGCATCGTCAGATAAGAGAACGATCTCCAATACAGATCATGTCACTGCTTTTTGTCTTTTGAACGAGAAATTCAGACATCTCGTTAAATTCTTCTAATGTGGAAAACAGATGATGTCTTGAGAAAAAAATGATCAGTGTCTATGTGATCTGTTTGCTGCTGGAGTACCTGAGAATGGATCTTGTCCCTTTTAGAAAGTGCACATGAACTTAAAGGCATAGTTCACTCAAAAATGATATATACTCAGTTTACTTGCCCTCAAGTGGTTTTAAACCTTTTTTTCTTCTGTTAAACACAAAATAAGATGTTTTGAAGAATGTTGGAAAACTGTCCCCATTGACTTCCATAGTAGGATAAACAAATACTCTGAATGTCAGTGGTTTTCAACATTCTTCCAAACATCATCTTTTGTGTTCAACAGAAAACAAAAAGAAGCTCAAACAGGTTTCTGACAGGGGAAGGATAATGATGATCGAATGTTCATCTTTGGGTGAACTATTCCTTTATTTAGTATCTGATATGGATTTACATACTCCTAACTACATTTCAAAAACTTATGTTCCTCCTCAGTGTATTTGACTTGCTTTCATGTCCACAAATATCTGAACATTCTTAAATCAAAACGATGCTGAATGCCATGTGATAATTCACCCAAAAATAAAAGTTTGTTTGTTAGGTTTCAATTTACTATAACCTTCTATGTGAAGCTGCTTTGACACAATCTACATTGTAAAAGCGCTATACAAATAAAGATTAATTGAATTGAATTTAATTGAATCTAACACGTTGGCAACCATTTTTTAAAAATTCAAGACGATTTTTAGCTTAAATTTGTCAGCGGCTATTGCCACTTTGAGACTCATATAATGTAATACTCATGACCCTTAAAGATGTGTTTAGGTTTTATGAAGCATAACAATGAATTATTTACAACATTATAACTTTTAATTAACATTTGTGTTTGCAGTGTGTGTGTGTGTGTGTGTGTGTGTGTGTGTGTTAGGGCTGTGTAATTTGGACAATTTTTTTTTTTTTTTTTTTGAATGAAGGTTGCAATTTTATTTGCGATTCTGGCAACTGTTTTTGCTTTTTCAAACAAGCTACATGCATGTATTCTAAATGTTTTCAGTGCACAGGAAGTGCATAACAAAACATTTCACAATGAAATAACACATTATTAAGTTTAATAAATAAAACTGTAGTAAAATTGTCTTTAAAACAGACAACATGAAATAAATAAAGATTAACTAACCTCACCTCTAGTTAAACACATACTGTACACAGTAGTACTAGCTGCTTGATAAACAAAACTGTAATAAATTGTCTTAAAAATAGACAACATGAAAAAACTAACCTCAATTCCAGTCATAACAGTAAATAAAAACTGACGTAAATCAAAACCACCTATTCGGTTCTCCCGCTCAACTTTGTCATGCATGCAAAAATCTAAATAAATTAATAGATAAAATTGCAGGGATTTTTATTTTTATTTATTATTATTTTTATTCTATTTTTTTGCAATTGCGATTAATTGCACAGTCCTAGTGTGTGTGTGTGTGTGTGTGTTTATTATTGTTTTCTAAAAATTCAAAAGTGATGGTAGTAATTAATTGAATTACGATTGTGAGGTGAGTAAATTGACAGCAAGTTGTCATTTTTTAGGAGAACCGTCCCTTGAAATGTTTGTTTTTCTTTTCTGATAAACAAATCTACATTTATTTTTGCCAGAGGAGTAAAAGCAAAATGTTACCAGAGAATGTTGCTAACCCAGTCTCACAGAAAAAAAAAAATGGAAAAAGCGTCTGATTGGTATCTTCATTTCTAAACTGTCACAGAAAAAAACTGGGAATGTACAAAAGAGATTTGTCTAAATGTAAACAAATGCATTCAAAACTTGCCATGAGATCGTGCTGCAGTAATGAAACAGTTGCAGGTCCATTTACTTTCATCACTTAAAAAAAGTTGACTCAACTTAACATTGTAAAGCTGCTGCACAGCCTTTTAAAGTTGACTCTGCTTTTAGACTTTTAACCCAAGTTCTGGAGTTGGGTCAGCTCAAAAAAGCTGTGTAGCAAGTTGCCTGACAATTAGTTGAATCAATGCTTTTTTTTGACAGTATTAAATTTTGTTTCTACTGTGGAAGTCAATGGGAACCAGCAACAGTTTGCAGGAGGAGAAAGAAAGTCAAACAGGTTTGGTTTGACACAGCATGAGGATGTATTTCTCATCCCTTTAAGAAGAACGTCTTGATTTAAGAATATATTTAGATATTTTTACTGAAACACAAGACAAAAATCAGGGAGAAGATACTTTTTTTTCCTTCAGATTTCTGTACATTAATATTGTTACAGAAAACAATCCCACGTATTCAGCAGTGTGATTTATTTTGCTGAAACATCTAATTATTTTTTTTTAACTCGATGTGCTCCTCCAAATATACTAATGAGAGCTTCAGAATGGACAGACCTGTGAGTCCAAAGTAGCAGAAGCAAGTTGAACGGGCTTTAATGGTGGTAAATGTGCTGTTTGTACTGGTACGTAGCTGTGTGTTAGTCACACTATGTGCTGTTCTACTCTAACGTGTTGCAGGTACTGACTGTTTACATCAGTGTAAATATGCTCATCTGTTCATGTGTGCAATGGTCAATAAACTGAAGCCTGTGCTTTCGATTACACTAGCTTGTGTGACGTGTGCTTGTCTTATTTACAGTTTTCACTCTGTTTTAAAATTTGAATGCTGCTAAAACTCCTTTTTTAGGCTTTGACATCATTCCTGAAGCAGATGTTTGGAAGCCGTGTAAATGAAGTATGCGTGACGCAACAGTGCTAATGGCCCATAACTAAAAGGCACATTTGTTTTATTTTCTGTTAAGACATAAAATAGCAACAAGCTCCATGGCAGCCTCCACCTAAACATGCTTGTCTTTGAAAATAAAACAATAACTGATGATTGGTTGTTAAATCATTGGCAAATAATGCACACACAAGGTGTTGATGCTGGTTCACTAATGCGAGGATAATCACATTATTAAAAAAAAAAATCAAACAGAAAATGGCAGCACATCTTATAAGGTTCTTCATTTAGTCAAATTAAAAGTACTCTGCTGCCACTTTATGTAATTTGTGTATGTAAGGGAGGCCAGCTAGCGAAGTGCTATGCCGGTAAACCTCACTCCTCTGACCTCTAAAGGAGCGATAGACTCTAGAGGCCATGGTCTTTAGCCTCCTTGTTAGAGCAACCGACTGCCATACAAAGAATCGCCGGTTCGATCCCAGCTGAGAACAGGTTGGGTGCAGTAGTACCGGTGGGTTACATGTGGGGGCTCGTCCGGGATGGGAGTGAGGTTTAGGGGGTGAGTGTAACGGAGGCCAGGTAGAGAAGTGCTATGCAGGTAAACCTCACTCCTCTGACCCCTAAAGGTGCTCTAGCGATAGACGCTAGTGGCCATTGTCTTTAGCCTCCTTGTTAGAGTAACTGACTCCAATACAAAGAATTGCCAGTTCGATCCCAGCTGAGAACGGGATGGGTGCAGTAGAATCGGTGGGTTACATTTACAAGGATAAAATATTAAGTATGAGTTACTTTGATGTAATAATGCATCGTGGTACTATATGAACTATTTTACTCTTTAAAATAACTGATTTCTGTTTTGTTGAAAATGCACTTAGACTTCAAGCGTACTTTTACTCGACAGTAATTTTACATTTTGAGTAAAAAAAGGCTTGTTAATTATAACCACAATTGACTTTAATATTTAAAAATTTAAACTGACCACACTTCATTTACTTTTTTTATTAAAATTACATTTGCTGTTTCAAATACACACTGTTTTCAGTTTTTCAGTCAGGTCAGTTTTTGATCAGTTTTTCAAGAGGCATGTATAGTCTTCTTCATCAGTCATAGTATGGTTTGAGAAACACTTGCATTTTTTGGTGCTGATAGAACCAGTTTTTATGTTGAAATATAATTTTGACACCTAATTTGTTCAATAGAAAACTTGTATAACTAGTATTACTTTTATGGTCACATCTCTAAAAAAATTATTAAAATGTGTTTTTATATCATGTGCATTTTAAATATTGTTAAAGCAACACATATTGAGGGTTAAATAAACAGCTTAACACACTTTATTGTTGCATCAGTATTTCATTATTTTTATTTTGTTTTGTTTTGTTTGGTTTATACATTATTTTTATTTTGTTTTGTTTTGTTTGGTTTATATTTTCGCTTATGAAAAAAAAAATAATTTCTTTCCGTTTTTTGTGTGCACGTATTAGTTAATTTCCTGACTGATTTCTCCACAGACAAAGAGTAGCTCACTGTTGTTCACAGTCTGAGGATCAGGTAACATTCCTTTTATGGTCAGAAGTGTTAACTAGAGCACATCCTCACTGAAATCACATGATGCTGTCCAACTTTTACATCATCCTCTGAAAACAAAGCAGGACAAAAGTAATTTGGGGCAGTTTATGGGTGAATGGAACTCATGCACTTTTCACCAACCATATTCTAATGAAGCAGATGTTTTTAAGCAGTTTTTCAGAGCAAATTGAAGTTTTCAGTAAATGTTTTGTTTCCTGCTTTTCTGCTGCACTGGATAATGGAGTGTGTGTTGATTTTGCCTGTATTGGTGAAATTGTCAATGGTGAAAACTTAAGCAGAAACCTTTGAGGCTAAAAATGTATGATAAAAGAAAACATTTTCTGTCTGTCTGCTTCAAAAGCACTTTGAGTAGTGTTTCATCAAGTAAAGTCAACCCTAATGGATGGAAAATTAATACAAATTCAGTCCCAATGTAAACAACCATTTCTGCTAATTATAGGGATGGGGCGAATTTTTGTACTCAATTGATTTTTACTTAAAGTGTATTTATTTTTGAAGGACAGTGTGTACCAATGCCATGGTTAGAAAAATCAATTTCAATGTTATTATTGGTCTGAAAGAGGAGCGTTGCTGAACTTCATTTGCTGGGTCACGTGCATCAGTAAAAGCTTTAAGTTACAGGATTGATTTCCATTATTTATTTAGAAATCATTCATTGCAGATGTGCTCAATGAATATAAGTAGATCATTAGTATAGTCTCAGATAGAAATACCAAGGGCTCGCTCAAACTAAGAGAAAATAAAGAGGTGATAAAAGTATAGGGGGCCCTGTGTCCTAGCAGAGCCTAGTCTATTAACACCTCTTGGCCTGGATAAATGCTGGTCTTTTATTAAATTATTTGAAAAAAGGCACCGTTAGATATTTGTGTTTATTCCTTTGCAGCTATTGGTTCATTGATGATAAGGGTTTTCAAACCTCAAAACCATGGAAGTGCAATATCTTAATATTATTAATATTATATATAATATATAGTCAGCACGTTCGCCTCACAGCAAGAAGGTCGCTGGTTCGATCCCCGGCTGGGCCAGTTGGCATTTCTGTGTGGAGTTTGCATGTTCTCCCCGTGGTTGCGTGGGTTTCCTCCGGGTGCTCCGGTTTCCCGCACAGTCCAAAGACATGCGGTACAGGTGAATTGGGTAAGCTAAATAGTCCGTAGTGTATGTGTGTGAATGAGAATGTATGGATGTGTTTCCCAGAGATGGGTTGTGGCTGGAAGGGCATCCGCTGCGTAAAACAAATGCTGGATAAGTTGGCGGTTCATTCCGCTGTGGCGACCCTGGATTAATAAAGGGACTAAGCCGAAAAGAAAATGAATGAATGAATATATATATATATATATATATATATATATATATATATATATATAT
>CAIGQQ010038942.1:8963144-8995574 GCA_903798035.1 Danio albolineatus
ATGTAGAGGTCATATCAGTATAAATATATAGATATAAAGATAAAAAAAAAATATATAATTAAGTATCTATGTATAAATGTATATGTGATAGTCAATTACTATATATATATATATATATATATATGGTATTTGACTATCAGCGAATAGAGTAAAAGGCTGAAATGACCAATCAAATCAAAGAAGGCGGGGCTTCACTGTCCACCGTAAGATATTTACAAACATTTCAAAGTTTGTTTCGAGTTTCGACATCGTTTAACGGTGGAAGAGCCTGAGGTAAAATGCTAGCAGCTAGCGTATATGTTGACAACTCTTTAGTGATAGCATAGCAATGTACTTAACGTTATAAACTGTACATTTGGCTACTGTGATGGAAATTACTGGACGTCTTTATCAAATTTTGCAGTATTGAAATTTTGGTCAAATCTAACGTTAACTAGCCGACGTCGTCGTGTGTGAATTTTTATACATTAGGTAGGCTACTTTCGATGCTGAAGTCACGGTAATACTATGTATTCAAATATACACTCTTTTTTTTTTCTTAAAAAAATAAAAATATGTGTGCTTTTAGTGTCTATATGTGCGGGTGCCTTTTCTCCACTGAAGAAATGCCAGGACATAAATAATGATAAACGTGTCTCTCTGCTGCTGCCAGTTCCTGCATAGCGTCTGCTCTCCATGTCACTGATGTCTTTAACCGCTTGGAGGATCTCCAGGAACTGTTGACATGGCTGGAGGTTGTTTAAAGGTGAAGACATTTGTACACTCATGATGCCAAGTTAATTCCACCTCACTGTATCACAAGTGTCTTGCAAGAATGTGTTCAGCTCAGGTTCTTACAGCAATAAACTCTGGATCATTTCTGAATGCTATGAAGTCATCTTAGTGTTCTGTGTATTGTCTTTACAGTACACTAATCGTTTTTTTGTGTGTATGAAACACCTCAAACGTATTGTATATTTCTTCAGAATGGATGACTAAACTTACTGAAGGACAATTTATTACAACCTGCTTCAATTTTTCCTCATTTCTCAGTAGGCTTAATGCACAATTGGTTAAGTGCAAAGAGTGAATTCCACTCTGATGTCATTGTGATTTGAACTCCAAGTATTTGGATCATATCCTGATTTTTTTTTTCACTCCCCCTTGTGGATCTTTTTAAGCTCGGTGATCCTGCAGACGAGGAGGAGACCATCTCTCATCACCACTGCAGACAGCCGCGACTCACACTGCTCAGTGCGCACTGGTAAGTGTCGACTATAGGGATATTAGCAGATAAACGCAAAATGCAAACGTCTTTTTGAGGAATTTACTATATGTGTGTTTATTATAGCAAGTGATCATTTGAAGCATCTTTAGGCTGAATTCAAATGGTTATTTAATTTTTTTTCCACCTAGAATTAACAGGTAGATAAGTGATGTTATAGGTCATGTGCTCTGATTCATATTCATGAATTATGACAGTATAAAGCACTAAATTACCTTTTTGAAAACATTTTTTGTTTGATTTTTGCCACTGAACTTAGGAAAAATGTTTCGCATAGTCAAATAAGTTGTCTTATCCTTAATACAATGATAATTTTCCTATAATTTTAACACCTAAAAAATTATTCTATGCAGTACAAATGTTATTTAATTTGAGTAATGATAAGGTTTAGTGCAGTTGGTCCCATGTGGAGTGTTTTGATTGTCAGGAATGTTAATGGAATTCTTATCGGGATTGTATTTCTTCAGGAATTCCTAAAGAGTTGTGTAAGACTTTGTTGAATAGACAAAAGAATCTTAGTTTATCCAGTCGAACATTATTTAATTCTTACATGATTATTATTTGCATTACACTCTCATTAGGATTTTGTTTAAAGTTGTTGATGTTTCTTTTTTATTTATTTATTTTTTACATATTATATATAGTTTTACTTTATTTTTAATACTACGGTGGTTATTGTTGTGGGAAAAAATTCCATCTTTTAATCTGACTCGCATCCTGTGTGTCTTATCCATTGCATGCACATTACATCCTGTTCATCTGTTTTTCTAACCTTAAAGCATTCAAAGTACCTCTACAGACCATTTGACTATAAAACAAAATCATCCTTCCATATAAGGACAAAGCCTTTTTTTGGCTCTCACACTATATAATCACTTACTGCAACATTGTAGCGTTCAGTCTCACCAGATGTGCTGTGATCCACTAGATGGCGTGTAAAAGACAACATAGCATAAGACCGAGGCCCTAAATAGGAAATGTGTTGCTGAGGATTATGTGACTTCATTCTGTCCACTGGAGGCGCAGTGGAGCCGCTGCTGTCCTCTCCTGCTCTTCTACAGTATGTACCTTCAGCTGTGACCGGGACATAAATGAACTCTATAAAGCCTGCTGTAACATAGTTGACTTCAAAGCTTCAAGGCATCTAAATTCTGAAATGTGATCAGATAACGAGTGGGACAAAATCTACATGCCTTCTGATTGCTAGTTCATTATTTGACAGTAAAAGACCATGTCTCTTTTTGCAGATGTATAAGAATAACGCATTTGAAAATGACCTTAAAACAACATCTTCTTGGGAGATATAGTGTGACAACTAAGATTAATGTGGATTTTGTGCATGTAATCTGCTATTTTTAAAAATAACTTACCATGATAATAAGTTTTTTTTTTAATCATTAATTTAAATACAAGCTGTTTATAAATTAAAGGGAAAGTTTACCCCTCCCCCCAATTAAATCCTGTCATCATTACTCAGCCTTCTCCGCTTCTTGAAAAACTCTGTTGAACACAAAAGAAGATGTACGGAGGAATGTTGGAAAAACAGCCATTGACTTCCATAGTATTTTCTGTTCCTACCATGGCTGTCAATTCCTTTTTTTTTCGTTTTCTTTTTTACATCCTTCTGTTCAACAAAAGAAAAAGACCCATAAAACATTTAGGACTACTTGAGTGTAAATGGTGAAGAAATGTTTGTTTTTGAGTGATCTATCACTTTAAGGCTTCAATTTATTACCTATGAAACTATCAGCATCCTCACCATTCATTGTTTCCTTTGGCAGCAACATACAAGAGCACAATAAAAACAAAACAAAAAGTTTATGAACTTCCTGAAGTGCATTCACAATTATCTTCAGAAATGATTCATGTCAATTAATTCAATTGTATGGCTAAATATATCATTTTCATTTGTCATGCTTTATTTAATTTGTCCCTGAGGGGTTTTCCAGAAAACAGGTTATGTGATATACCCAGGTATGTTTAAGGATGTGTAAAAAGAGAGGTACGTTTCTTGGTATGTAAGTACAGTATAGCCGTATAGCAGTATAGTGCTCCAGAGCAGGTTATGTTTCAGGTTTAATTCATATATTTATGTTTCTTAAATGTTTATGTTTTAAAAATGAATAACTTCTATTTGAGTATAAACTCCTATTATAACGTTGTATATAGTAATACACCTGTACATACACTTGTCCATTTGTATATTTCCATTTGTATATTCTTACTTCTATTTTTTTAAAATATATTTATTATTTGTTTTTTGTCCTGTCTCTGTAATTCTGTTGCACTGCAGAAGCTCTGTCACGAAAACAAATTCCTCGTATGTGTGAACATACCTGGCAATAAAGCCCTTTCTGATTCTGATTATTTTAAAATGAATTTGTTTTAGTAATGTTATTTATTTATCAAAATTTGATCTTATATGTTGCATCTGCATTCATTTTTGTTGTACCAAGACACTTTCTATTAAACGACCGTTTTCTTGGCAACTCATGGTTTTAGCGTTCTCTTCTATTTGTTTTATATGTTCTATCTGCTGTGTTCACGATTAGTTGATAGAACTTACTCCCTGAGGCAATTCTGGAACCAGCATACCTTGAGTAAACAGATTTAAAGTTAATCAACAGAGTTTAGGGTTTGGCAGATGTAAGTTAATCTTGCTTTCTGGAATACACCTCTTTTATACATTTAAACTTTAAAGCAGATGCTTTTATCCAGAGTGTTTTTCAAAATAGGATGAGAAAAGCTATGAAATAAACAAAAGAACAACAATATACTCGTTCTTCATATTGAGGACTCCTGTAAAAGTGATGAAAGGGTCTTGATGAAATAAACCTGTAGGATGAAGTAAAAAAAGTATTGAGGACGTGATCTGAAAAAGGATGTTGGCTTCAAAACGTCATTTGCACAGTTAATCCGGCCCACAACAGCCAAAGATTTGCCATACATTTAAGAAGCATTGCTGATAAATGTTCATTTGAAGGATTTCAGATGATCTCTACTAAGTAGCATGAACATGTTCTTGGTCAATGAGATGGAAAGCGGCAGTATGCTGACCTTCACATGGCTGACCGCACACATGTTGTCATGTTTTCTAACTTATCAGATGAGTCACTCGTCTAGTAATAGTATTTTGATAAATTGAGTGGATTTATCTTTGTAACTGAGAGACTTTCAAGAAACATTCCTGGAAAATCCGAAAGTGGAGCTGCCTATTTTGGGGAGTTCATTCCTAATGGGCTAAATTTGAAAGATTACTGAGCAAATAAAGCAGAACTTGTGCAAGGTCTCTGTGGGAGTTTAGCTTAATTGTTTGCATCACTTTTATGAGCTGTAAGAATGGTGTTGTTTCCAAGTCTTTATTCTTTCTTACCTCGCATTGCTCAGTGAGTTCATCATATTTTTAGTTGGTTAAATCCAGATGGCCAAGAGTTTACCTCAAACGTTACGCCAACAATGACCCATTCTTGGACGGATTGCTCACACTTTAATACGTTCTTCATCTAGATTCGAATCATCTTCACAATTAGTTTCTTCTGCTCGGTGGTCTGCAGATTCCTGTGGCAAGCTTCAGCTGTGATTTGCTCTCTAGTAGTGTTTAGATAAGAGATGAGAGGGGTTTGTTTAGCGGATGATGCCAGGTGCTCTGAGCAGGGCTATTTCAGGCCGCAGAGTCTTAGTAGAGGACAGGTGGGTCTGTTTCCATTGTCCATCATGACTCAGACTGACCACCAGTGAGTCATTCTATTGATATTTCATCCAGACAAACAACAGGAACCTTTTCTTCACACAACCACTGGCCAGACAGGAATTAAACTGTTATTGAAATTGTTTAGTTTGGTTTATTGTTTGGATTGAAATATTTTTAAAAAATCACTCTTAGCCAAATGTCGAATTCCCAGATTTTCCCTTGATTTTTACTAACAAAAAGCTGAATTTCCTTAGCCTATAATGAACTAAAAAATAAAATAAGACACCGTTGTGCTTTGCATAATACTGAAAGTGTTTGAGTATAAGTTGAGCTTGATAGGCTAAGCATAATGCCTATTTAATAGACATCATGAGAGTCACAATGGATAATTCACCTTAGTTTTGAAAAAGAAATTAAAAAGCCAAACAAAAAGAAAAGTGCCCAGTCTAACACCCAGTGGCCATTTTGTAGCCAACGCATTTAAAAAGTACATTTTCCATGGATGTTTAAAATATATTACAAAAATATTAAATATATTACAAAAATAAAAAAAGAACAAAAAATATTTTTTAACAAATTGTAATAATACATGCATACATGTTTTTATCCAATAAATGGAGCCAGCGGGGACTTCCAGATGACAAGTGGGTAAAGAAATAAAATGGCATAGAAAAATAGCCCAACCATACCAATAGGCAAAAAAATGTGAAACAATGTGATTTAAAAAAAACATGAAACGTTATCTACTTGTTAAGATGACATATCGGTGACGTATAAAAAATACTGTTTCCGGGTCCAAGCCGCTACTCATTTGAATTAAGAAAATATTTGTTTATGACCCCTATTTAGTCATATCACACATTAAAGTGAATTTTACAGTATATAAAATCATGGTGTACACAACAGTCACTGGAATTGCTGCATCACAGACATCCATATTTTAACAATTTATAAAAAATGAATCACTTTCTGGAGTCTGGATATTGGGCATATATATTGCGATTGTGATTTTCAAAAGTATTACAGTGCTTTGTAAACGTCTCCCCATACCGTTAATAGAGCACTTAGACCTGTAAGCCCCGTCACGTGAAGTCACACTTAACAAGTGGATAAAAAAAATATATATTTTGATAAATGAAAACAGAAATACCTGATATACCACGATTTGTACAACAAACAATTCAATTTAAATGACTGGTAGACCCCTTTTGAAAATCATGATCTATGGAAACCCTGTCATTGTTCTCTTGCCAGTACTGATTCCATCTCAAACCAACAGTTTTCAACAGGTGTATAACAGATTCTATTGCTATCAGGAAAACAGATCTGAATCATTTCCCATCATCTCCTTTCACATTCATATGTACAGTACACTAAGCAAAAAATATACTTGTGATCCGATTGAGAAAAATGCATCTCCGTACCAGGTGTAAACAGGACAATCATGGCCAACGTGTACTTTCATTTACAACTGGATTCAGTCAAACTCAACCATTGAATTAAAAAAAAAAAAAAAGTGTCATTTAAATTTAATTGAAAATATTAATCCAATGTTGGTTCTGTCTGTTTGTCTCAACATTGGGTTACAACATACTCTAATATACTCTGATTGACTGGTATATGCAGTTGCAAAGCTTCTTAGTGAATGCAATGTCTAAATGAGCCATCGAAATGAAGTCTAACCAACACACTCGCTTACATAGTATAGACATGCAAAAGTGTTTGCAGACTCGAGTCCTTTGATGGAAAGCATTTGTTCTTGTAGCGTTCGCTCAGCTCTGCATAATTAATTATCTGTAGTCATTCGTATGTTTTGATTTAGTCATTTATTTCATGAGTCACTGCAGGAATCCTAGCTGGTTCCAAATGCAGCATAGTTTTAGCATACATCACAATCATTAGGAACAAGTTGAGAAATGAGAAGAGCTCCACACTCTGCTGGATTACAAACATGGTTTGGCGTAGATGGAGAAACGGCTGTTTTATGTTGAGGGTCAAACTGAGAATCAAAGGCATCTGAGGACAGTTGCACTTTTGTGTCCTCCAAAAAGCCCTCAGAGAGGCGATGGACGTCCTCTTTTCTCTGCTTCCTAGTTTTTATTGTAACGATTGTTTAATCAGACAAGCCAAGAGCAACACAAAGTTTACTTGGCAAAGTAAGGACTGATAAACAAAGTTATTCTAGGTGTGGTGCCATTACTAGACCATTTCAAAATGAACACAAGCTTCTCCAATATGAATATCAGATTCCTTTATTCTGCTCTCTGATGTCACAAGCGAAGAATTCAGATGAATTTAGTTCCTCTCTCTCCGACTCCCTCCCCTTCACTTATCTTTTGCAGCACAGCCTAACATGGAGAGGGCAGCTGATGCTTTGGGTGGGATTACTGGGTTTGTGAGGACAGGCCATGATGGGTGTGGTGGGCAACTGGGGGGCAGGTTTTAAAGGGCAGCTGGGGTTGTACTGTATATATGACAAATACTTTCAAAGGAAGAGTGGAGTTCCCATGTAACTCTTTGGCTACTTGCTTCCATCCATCAATCCATCCTTCCGTCTCTTTCACTTCTGCAAGGCTTTCTGTTTTTCCCGATAGCAGACATGAGCTACTACAGGCACTCAGGTAAAGATGCACAGCGTGAAGATTGATGGATCAGCCAGTGGATTCTCTTAGTGCTGGCATCCATATTGTTCATTATTATTGTTTAATCAGACTTGTTGTTTTAATCAAACTTTATGTAATTTAATAACACTTTATTCACTTAAATCAGACTTTATGTACTTTAATCAGACATAATGTATGTAGTTTATAGCTGAGATTCAAGACTGGTCAGTAAAATATTTCTAAAATGATTTCTATTATTTAGCAGTAAAGCATAGCATTTATCAAAAGTGTCAGTAAAGGCATTTGTAATCACATTTCTGTCTCAACTAAACGCTAGATTTTAGGTTCCACAAAAATAGTAAGAAGTAAAACCATTTTTTACGTGTTTATGAGAAATTCACAAAATTGAAATCTGCTGAGAATTCAGCTTTAGAAAATTTTTCAAATTTATATATATATATATATATATATATAAAAAATAAAATCTGTAATAGAAATTTCTATTTTCATCAAATAAATGCAGCCAATGTTGGGATTTGGTCAATATAAAGGGCTTTATACCCTGATGCAAATTCTGTTGAATAAAAATAGTGTCATTATTTTATTTTATTTGAGAGGTTTCAGCATTGTAATTCCAGCGTAGATCAATACCAATCTTATTTGAGAGCCTGTGCAAATCAGATAATAAAATAAGATGCTATATTGATCAGACAGGCAAGCACATCTTTGTCTGTGTAGTCATTAAAATGCTTAGTTCAGGTATGTTTGGATGTGATCTCGATCTTGTCAAGCGTGAACTGGTATAAGATTTTGATGGTATGTTAACCTTGGATAAAAATATCACAGTATTGGGATTACTGCTCCAAAATATGTTTTTTTTTCTGCAATGTCGGAGGAAAAAACAACTAAATTTTCCCCTATTGAACACAATCTGTTTTATTTGAAGAAACATTTAAAATATTTTGGATAAGTAAACATGTGAGGCTAAATAATTATAATAAATCATTGACTTCTGCTGTCTTCATTCATTTCAAAAACACAGATTTCTTTACAACTTGAAAAGGAATTTTTGGATATCTTTCTCTTTGTATATGTAAGACTGTTCAGGTCTATTGCATGCTTGGATGTAAGTACATAATTTGTTTGTTTTTAAATGTTTCCTGAATCATCGGCTGACTCTTAGCTTTTTCTGCCTGAAATACTGTTGCTCTAAAAACTAAAAGTAGTGGTGACAACACAATCACAAAAAACAACATTCATATTCTCCAGGAATTGTATAACAGAAAAATTGAACAGTTGAAAAATGAAAAAGACTTCTCCAAACCATGGTAAACCGGTTATCGTCCCATGCCTAATCATGTCCAAATGGCAATGGACTAATTCCTTAATTCTGCATCATTTTCCCCCTTATTTGGCCTGCATTTGTTAGTGTCAAATATAGCCATCTCAATCAATGTTTGCGTTGATGTGGACATGCTCTCTTTGGTTACTGTTCTCCGCATGGCTGAATTTGATCTCGTGGTGACCTTTCAAAACAGCATTTGCTCTTCGCTTTGGGACAAAGAGGTCCGTTTGATAACCCTGACAGAGCTGGCTAAAAATGAACAGCTGATGGACGCTCTCCCAAAAGGCTTAGGGGATTGAGCATGCTGATCAGGTCAGGATGATTCAGTTCACAGAAGCCACAACACCTCTCCTGTATGGTGGAGAATTCAGCTAAAAAAAAACTTTCTGAGCTCAGACATATTTGGTTCGAGTCATGGCTAGGCCAGTTGGCATTTCTGTGTGGAGTTTGCATGTTCTCCCTGTGTTCACGTGGGTTTCCTCTGGGTGCTCCGGTTTCCCCCACAGCCCAAAAACATGAGGTATAGGTGAACTGAATAAACTAAATTTGTATGTGTTTAAATGAGTGTGTATGGATGTTTCCCTGTACTGGGTTGCAGCTGGAAGGGCATCCACTGTTTAAAACATATGCTGGATAAGTTGCCGGTTCATTCCACTGTGGTTACTAAGGGACTAAGCTGAAGGAAAATGAACGAACGAATGAATATAAAGCAGCTACACATTTAAATGTTTGTTTACTCCATCCAAGACCATCAGCAGAACATTAGAGGAGAGTTTTAAATGAAAATGTTGTCCTTGGTGATTCATATATTGCAAGTCTAAAATCACATGCAGGTAGAAGGAAACCATTACCTGTGATTGATCAAGTGATGTGAAACTCAACACTAGTTATGACATACCTTTAATTAAGACTCTAATAGTCTTCAGTGTGACAGTTTGGAGCTTCTTACAGTTTTTCCCAATTGTTTACACCCATTTTCTGAAAGCATGCCTCATATTCTCAGAAATCTACTCACAAATCAAAAAACACACGCACACATTGGGCAAAACCCTTCAATTCTGCTGCAAAATTAAACTTTACATTTCTTCTCAAAATGGTATTTTGTTTTCAAATGACTCACACAAACCATCACATGAATAGAAATTTAGAAGAACATGTTGATCACTGATGTGCTTAATGTAAAACACTATGACCACTTCTCCATTCATCCTAATGACTTACTGTCAGCCTCTTTTTGTTCAGTGTTACACTACAGACAGTACCAGGGTTCAACACTAAGGATTTTTTTCTACTGGCCCGATTGGACCAGTGGTTCACATTTTTACTTGCCCTGCCAAAATTTTTCACTGGCCGTACCAAAAAAAAGTTTATTGCTATTTCTTAGCCCTATATTTTAAATAATGTGTCAAAAATATTTTCTAATAAAAATGTTAAGGAAAATGTGCATGTATTTTACTGCAAAACAAAACCTGGCTCACTTAAAAATGACAGCAAAACATTACATTTTCTTTTAGCCTCATAGTTTGATGTTGCAGTCATGTTGTCGTCTCTTCGCTGTGTTGGTTTTTATCAGGTTACGGAAAAAAATAACATGCTCACAACATCCAATCAGATAAGAGGAACCCAAAAAAGCAATATGGTATTCACGGCTTCACAGAGAAGGTAGCGTTCAAATACTTGAAAGCACAAACTATTTCTTGATTTTAAGATTATATATGCATGCAATTGACAAATAGTCGCAGGCAAATTAAAATTTAGTGACAAGGCAGCACTGGCCTGATCGGGTCAGTAACGATTCTGTCTACCGTCCCGAGCAACTCTCACACTGTCCCTGGGCCATCGGGCAGTCCTTATTGTTGAGCCCTGAGTTCACAGGCCAACATAAGTGCATTGTAAAATATTTCAGAATATTGTTTTTCTCCAAAACACACAAATACACGGTACCAAATATATTTTACTGTTTTTTTTCAAACAAAAACATTGTACACAGTGTTGATCCCAACCAACACAAAGTTGCACATAACGTGGTCTACATATACCATCAACAGAAGTATTTACTGAATACAGTTACATGTGTGACAGGTGTTTACCCGTGTGATGAGTTAGTATGCAAAATAAGGCAACTGACTGAATTTTGAATGACAGTGTGTTCTTTGTGAAAATGAGAGATTTTCTTCATGAAAATTGTGCTAAATGCAGAGAAAGTTTGTTTTAAACCTGCAGTTTGAGTGTAAAGCAGGAATTGTGCTTGTAGTTTAGAAGAATTGGTTCACCCAGAGGTGGGTGCAGTACAAGTAATTGTGTGGAAACAACCAAGAGAAACTGTAACACATTATAACACACAGAAGCCAAACTCTTTTAGTCACCAAACTCCACTGCTTATGATGGAGAGGGAGAATGGGTGTTGTATTTTTACATCAGGGATATTTACTTGTGCTTATCCTGGAGGCCGCAACCTAGATAATCAAATCTATTATTATGAGATTGTAGCTATCAAAGTGCTAGGAACTGTTGATTTACATTTTATGAAATCACCACAGATCATATCGTTTGCTCTTAAAATAAAACTACCTGTAAATATTCTTAATAGTTTCACTTTAAACAAAACGTCTTGATTGAATGTGTTGAATTTAATAAGCGTAGCTATAGACACGGCTATATTTCTTAAAGGGTCAACAATAGGATGTTTGCAGCGAGACACATTCAACTGGGAAGAATGAGGCTGCACTTCTAAAAATACAGCTTCACTTATCAACGGCCAGAAAATGCGGTGCTGGCACTCAGGGATGAAGTGTTTGTGGCCACATCTGTCGGGAGATTTGGCCTCTGCATTTTTTTAAGCGGCTTTGCTAAGTTGTTTGGCATGTGGTTGCTAAGTTGTGTTTACAACAGATCCTGAGGTGCAGACAAAACATTTACCGTCCTAACATCTGACAGCCCAGGAGACGCTGTTTCAAGTAAACAATATCAGTGAGTCACAACTTTATACACGCTGGTGAAATGCTAAGTGCAACACTTTCTGTGGTCTATCACAGATATGACCTTTTCATTATTCCAAGAGTATCTCCATCCACTTTAAACAGACTGTAATCGAAACAGGAAATGCCAAAGACTCGGTCCATTTAGACGCTTTTTAAAGGGATAGTTCACCTAAAAATGAAAATTCTACTCAAAATGTACTCACCCTCTACTTGTTCCAAACCAGTTTGAGTCTCTTTCTTCTGTTGAACACAAGGATATACTGGGGGAAAAGCCATTGATTGCAATAGTATTGTCTGTTCCTACTATTGGATGTCAACGGCTGATTTTGTGTCAACATAAAAGTTTAGAACCACCTGTAAGGAGTAAGTAAATGTTATATTTTGGGTGAACTAACTAGTGCGTTTAAGAATCCCTACCAAAAATAGTCTTTTAGCAGACAAATGATTATAACTTTATACTGGCCCCTTGTGGTGACTTTACTGTATTGTAGTAGAATCACAATATTAGAGGCGCTTTGCAGAACATCCTCTGTTCATTCATTCATTTTTCTTTAGCTTAGTTCCTTTATTCATGAGTGGTCACCACAGCGGAACGAACCGCCAACTTATCCATCATGTCACTACATGAAAGTGTATGTGACAAATAAAGTATGATTGATTGATGTTTTACACAGTGGATGCCCTTCCAGCTGCAACCCAGTACTGGTAAACATCTATACACTCTCATTCACACACATATACACTAAGGCCAATTTAGTTTATTCAGTTCACCTATAGCGCATGTCTTTGGACTGTGGGGGAAACCAGAGCACCCGGAGGAAACCCACACCAATATGGGGAGAACAGGCAAACTTCACACAAAAACGCCAACCGACCCAGCAGGGACCTGAACCAGCGACCTTCTTAGTGTGAGGTGACAGTGCCAACCACTGAGCCACCATGTCGCCCCAGTTTTTGTATATAATGCAAATGATAAAAATTTATGTATTTCAGATGGCATACCTGTCAACATTGGGATGTGAAAATAATGGATACACCCACCACCATAATAAGGGATAATTTTATTACATTAAATAACAGAGGTGTCACTTTAAAAATGCACACATCTAACAATATAATGAAATAATTTGATTGATTTTCTAATGTTTTATGCTCATTTAGGTCAAAATTAGTTGTTTGAAGAAAAAAAACATCAAGATCGACATCTTTAGATATTATTGTTAATTATGTGTATATGTCTGTTCAAACACGCACACAAAACCCAGTATCCACTTTCGCTCCGCTTCAAATCGCATGTACAGAATCTGTTTAGGAAAGAGCATCTATTTATCACTATGGAGCGTGTCTGACAGTCACGCACCGCTTTATGATTGTTTTGAGGATTGCATAGGAGGAGCGACGGTACCTGTAATGAAAAGGAAAGAGAATCCTGCCGTTTTTATATTTTTTCAAAGTATTTCATGCCTAAATAATATGAAAGAACAGAACGGACTCACATTAAGAGCAAGGGGCGGCCCCTGGTGGTTCAGCGGTATGGGTTGCGTATAGGGAGGATCGGCTCTTTAATGTTTATTGCCACCTTTTAGAGAAAGACTGAAAATACGGGAGAAATACAGGAAAAACGGGAGGGTTGACAGGTATGAGATGTTTTTTCAAATAAATAAAGTTCAAATAAAGTTGTTTGTTTTTCTATTTTAGTGTTGATGAAATGGTGTGTGTGTGTGTGTGTGTGTGTGTGCAGATTTAGCATCTCACATATCAAATGTTTTATACAACACAAACTATTTCAGTTTCTTATAACACACGTTTTAAATGACCTCGAGTCTTCGATTTCTAAATCCCTCCTTTCTGAAATCATACTTTGCTCTGATTGGTTCCATGGCCCAGTCTGCTGTGATTGGTCTACAGCTTACAGCATGTGTTGGAAATTAAACACACATTACCAGATTTACTCAAAGGCTTGCGACTGTCAGAAGTTATAAACATAAAATAGCAAAATTTTACCTTTATCTCCTTTTAACAAGGCTGATTTTTTTAGAGAATAAATAAGACCTTAAAGACCTTTAACTTTCATTTAAAAAAATCCATTCAATTTGTTTGAAAATATATATCTATGTCTCTTTTTGTAACCCTGATGTATTGAGAGCAATGCAATGGCTTAATTCTGTCTTGTTTATTGAATCAAAAATAATATCTTCATTTTCCGGCAGCCATTGGTGAAGTTTGCCGTTGTTTTGTGTGTGCAGGTCCCCGCAGTTATCTGAGCTCCACCATGACTGAGCGCTTCGACTGCTTCTACTGCAGAGACAACCTGCAGGGCAAGAAGTACGTCAAGAAAGATGACAAGCCCGTGTGTGTGCGCTGCTTCGACAAGCTCTGCGCAAACACTTGTGCTGAATGCCGCAAACCCATCGGCGCTGATGCGAAGGTACAAGTTAAATGACTATAATCCTTTAATTACAGCACTCAATGAAATGTTTGATTCTGACTGCCACAGCAATTTGAGCTCAGTTGTAGGGGAGTGAAATCTTACAGTTAACTAAAACTGTATAGGTACATTAGGATTTTTAAGGGATAGTTCACTCAAACATGACTATGTGCAGTCAGGCCTTCCAGGATGTACTCTGTAGGTGATGCTTTTTCTTCAGTAAAACTTAGTTTTTAATTTGTGTAGCTCTTGGTGATTTTAAGATCCGTCTTTTCACATATAAAGCATAGCACTGCCCTGGTCTAGAGCTATACTTATTAGGCAATATACAGCTTGTAGGCCATTAAGGTCCTATGATCAGTTATTTTTGGTCTGTCCCTCGGTCTCGCTGTAAATCAAAAGGTGATCAAGCTTTCTGTTTTGCAGCCCCAAGGCTCTGGAACAGTCTTCCTCTGAACATTAGGATTTCTCCATCATTGGATGCTTTTAAATCTAATTTAAAGACTTAAGGTGTGTCCCAAAATCGCATACTTATGCACTATTCTATGCCATTTTGTAGTATGAATAGTGTAAGTAGTGCGTTCACACTGAAAACTCTAAAAATAATGAGTGAATGCGGTCATACTCATGCCAGGTATTATTTGGTATTTTGGTCATTTATTTCACTAATTTGGCAACCGTCAACCGTCATCAGGGAAACGCTTTGAACTTCCGCTTAGTAAAAAAGCCATTAGTGATCCATTTGGGACAGCACCACATACATATACTATGCTGTTGAGTGTGTAAGTGCATAGTGTGTCATTTGGGACGCAGCTTTATTTTTACTCCCCTGCCTTTGAGTGACTCATGCATGTTATTTTATGTCTGTATGTCAGTTTTTACATACATATTTTTTCCTTTTCTTACATTTTTAATACAAGTTATATAAAAATTATTAAATATATTATTTTATTGTAAAGCACTTTGGATCAACTACGGTTGTGTACAATTGTGCTCTATAAATGAAGTTTGCCTTGCCTAGCTAAATTCTGGACAATCAGGCCTCATCCACACTTATGGATTTAGGTCAGTCTGCAAAAGTTTACATTGTTTTGGCCCTTCAGCCACATGACACCAGCATTATAAGTGCCTGGAAACTATTTGTCCGATAAGAAGTTACAGAGTGGAAAAATATCCATTTAGATAGGCAAAGCACCACTTTTTGATGTCACGGTGTCATGTGACTAAAAGGAATCGGAAGAACCCTGCACAGAATCCTAGAGCATTGTTTATGCAGCAGGCCTTGTTAAGTTTATAAACATTACGACAACAAAACCTGGTAATCTTCCAAAATCCACCACGGTGTTCTGTTTACGTCTGTTCTCTGTTCACTGAAGGACTTTATGTGCACGCTCACTGCATTCCTCTGTGATTTTACAGTATCCTGTGGCTCAGTCTGTTTGTTTACAGTGCCACATATAGAGGTGCCATACACAGTTTCCATGTGAATGCAGGCGTTTCTTGAAAAATATCAAACTTATTGAATCTGTAAAAGAAATAAAATCAGGATAGCTGCCGTCTGAATGTAGTTCAAACATTATTACATTTCATCAACAGTCCTGTGTATAGTTGGGTTAAAAAAAAGTATTTTGACATAAAATCTTGACCTATAAATGCTCTCTATCCAGGAACTGAACCATAAGAACCGCCACTGGCACGAGGGCTGCTTCCGCTGCGCCAAGTGCTACACGCCACTGGCCAACGAGCCCTTTCAAACCAAGGACGATGGCAAGATCATGTGTGGGAAGTGTGGGGATCGTGACGGATCGCCTCGCTGCCAGGGCTGCTACAAAGTCATTACGCCAGGTGTGTGTGTGTGTGTGTGTGTGTGTGTCAAAGACAAAATATCTCAGACACATACAGGGTGTTGTAAATTACAGCCAAGAGCTTGTGTTCCTCTCTAGGATGTAAGAATGTGGAGTACAAGCATAAAGTCTGGCATGAAGAGTGCTTCACCTGCTTCGAATGCAAGCAGCCAATCCGCACCCAGAGCTTCCTGACCAAGGGTGATGACATGTACTGCACTTCTTGCCATGAGAAGAAGTTTGCCAAGCACTGCGTTCGCTGCAAAGTGGTCAGTTGAGGATAAAAGGTTCTACTATTAATACAGAGTTTCAAGTCAATGAATGTAATGTATGACCTGTATCCCAATGCTGGTCTCATTTTTTGTCATAATTCAGCACATTATATTCAGACTAAACACCACAGTCAAACACTGTTGGAGCATTCCATGGAGAACATAGTAGTCAACATTTAAAGGGGCTCAAAACCTTTCATCCAAGCTGTCCTAAAACTACTGAACGACACCCATTCTTCTTTGATCCACTTCAGATATCGTCCGCTGTAGAGTGTTTTCACTTAGGTCATGATTTGGTCAGTTTGTGAGGCCATTAAGGAGATACTCAGATGTCAACAACAGCATGGATTGTGGGGTATTCTACTGCTGAATGCATTGTTCTGCTTATTTATGCTTTGAAAACCATGGAAAAATGTGTGTAAGCTGATAAACCATCTAAAGGAGGACTTACTGAGCAGGAAAAGGTGTAACATGTTCCGACTGAATTGAATAGGCTTTTTCGTTCTCTATTTGTAATTAACTAATTAGTACAGGAAAACATGAAGGTAATTGATCATTTTGAACAGAATAAGCTAAATATTCAAGTTTTTTACATCACTTACATTCTGTTCTCCAGCATGATGAAGACTGATGACAACTTGTGAACTATTAGATGTAGCATTAAATAGGAAAATTAAGACCAGTGGCCGCTTGCATAAGCACAGTCACTATGTTAAGCCTCGTTTCAGCAGCTAACAATTAAACAAAAGGTAATCAGTCCTACTTTTTAACTTAAGGTTAGCCAAATTAACCTACAATTTTAAAAAGTTATGAGTAGGGCCACACGGAATCTGCAAGTGCAGAATTCCGCAGATTTTTAGCCCATCATTAATTCAGTTTATTTACTGGTGTAAATGTGTGTAAATGTATATTTAATCAGTTTAATTAATTTCAGTTATAATATTGACTAAAATGAAAATATTCATATCATTTATTTACAATATAGTTTGTAAAGTAATATTTTCTGTCTTTTAGGAGATGTTTTATATGAGAGATGAGAGGCTTTGTTCACCAAATAAAGTGGATCTAAATGGATTTGCATTGCAAACATTCAACAAAAGTAAAAAGTATTACTTTTTATTTCATATATTAAGGTTTAAGTTCTGATACTAAATCTGCAGATTTTTAACAAAATACTCTGCAGAAATCGCAAAAAATGTCAGCAGATTCCGTCTGGCCCTAGTTATGAGTGGTTCTAAATAAATATGACTAACATTTTAAGACTAGCTTAAACACATTATGAAACAGGCCATTGCTAAATCATTTAGGGTCTAGAACATAATACTTTGGTGAAAATGAAGACTGAATTTGAATTTGCTCTGCAAAATATTTCATCAGTGAGAAAGAAACTAAGTATTACAAGGCTACTTACCCCCTTAAGTCCTTTGTTGTCATCTGGAATGATGATATAACCTGTAGAAAGAGGCACTAAAAATCTCCAACACTAATTGGAAAATATGTTTTCCTTTTGGAACAATTCAATTAGACGATCAGAACTAATGGTTCCTGTCTGACATGTTCTGTTCTAATCAGGCCATTACCAGCGGTGGGCTCACCTATCAGGACCAGCCGTGGCACTCCGAGTGCTTTGTGTGTCACACGTGCAAGAAGCCTCTGGCTGGAGCTCGCTTCACCGCCCATGATGATCAGTTCTACTGTGTGGACTGTTATAAGAGTGATGTGGCCAAGAAGTGCTCTGGATGTCAAAATCCCATTACAGGTAAAGAAATCTGTGCAGCTTCGTCTCTGTGGACCTAGTTATGTTAAGAGATTGGGTCATGGTTAGGGTGAGGATGTTTCTGAAGCTTCAAGCTGCACCCGTTATACCCAGCTAAATCTGCATTCTCCTAGAATAAGCATTTATTTTATTACAAGTCCGAGACCATCAGACTAATTTTGAAACTAGTAATTGCATTTAAAATGGGAAATGAAATCCATATTCCGTTGCCTTTGTGTTCCAGGATTTGGCAGAGGGACCAACGTGGTGAACTACGAGGACAAATCCTGGCATGAATACTGCTTTAACTGCAAGAAATGCTCCCTCTCCATGGCCCACAAGCGCTTCGTCATCAACGGAGAGGACATCTACTGCTCTGACTGCGCCAAGAAGCTGTGAGGCCTGATGGGATGCGATAAGGTTGATTAACAGAAGCAATTAAGATTGATCGAAAAACTAGCGAAGCTTCGAGTGTTCAACTAGAGAGAATCCAGTGAGGGTGTTTGTGTTCGTTAATCACTGGAAGATTATTTTTATAAAGCGCTCGGAATGCATAATCAGTGCTACGCGCAGGGCTTTACTTACGCAAAACATATGAAGGCGCAGGATTTAAAGCTTCAGTTAGTGCAAAGCTACGGCCAAATTGTGTGATGTTACCAAACTTAATATCTTGGAATGATTTCATGTTGCTTTGTGGGGAAAAAAAAACAATGCTTGACTGTTTTTGATTAAGTCAATTAATTATTAACAACAAACACACAAAACACAATAAACAAACTCAACCAACCGAGCACGAAACAACAACTGCTTCACATTTTCTTTTATCTTCCAAAACTTTATTTTAACAATTGATATTTTTCCCAGTACACTTTAGAGATATTTACAAATATAATTCTGTGGTCAGGGCTATTTCAAGACAAGAAACCGCTCTAACAAAAGCAGATCCTATTCATGACCCTGGTCGAGTAGAGTGATTGTCATGGCCGAGGTAAGCTCACGTGACGCGTTAAGGTATTAATATATACGAAAATAAAACACAGCCCATTCTGCATCTAAGGCACCGTCCTATTCTACCCCTGTATCGAGTACTTGACCTTAAAGAACAGTTTTAGTTGTGACGCTCACGGCACATGGGGCTCTTAAGAGGTCCTGTTAGTGGAAACATCGGCATTAGAGTGAACTGGTCTGAAAGTGGCTGTGCTAGTGTGTATTAAAAAAGCAAATGCAACTAACACAAGCTTCGATGATCGAGTCCGCAGCAGCTGCACCACAACCGGAAGCCATCTGGGAGATTTAGAGTGTTAAGAGTACATGCGAAAAGGCCAAACCGAAAGGTCACAATAATCTCAAACCCGTCTCCAAATCTCTGCAAACACTTTTCCACTGAAGTCTAAGAGCCGGAGTCCAAAAGAGACTATTACACAACAGAAGACTTTAAAAAAACACACAAGGAGATGCATATAAAACAACAGAAGGAACGTTAAATATACATTAAGGGATCTACAGTATTCCTAAATGCGGATGGAATGATACAAAGAAGGAAATGTACTTATCGACTGGCCACGAACATGGCCTGGTAAAAATAGTCTGTAAATAATAGTGAACATTTTACACAACTGCAGCGCACAAAGCCGACTGAACTCCTCAAGCATATGGAGACCAATGATTCAATGCAACCGTCAAATGCTCAATGGTCCAAAGTCTATTGCATAAATCAAGTCAATCACAAACCTGCAAAACATCCCCGTTCGCCCTCACAGCAGCTTCATAATCAAAAAGCCCTCCTGACATGGCTTGCGCCCTCACTTCACATTCATTTCCCCCCCTCTCACGTCACTGTTTAAAAAGAGAAACGCCGCATACAGCCATTTCATTTCACAGTACAAATCTGTAGCACACCAACCTGCTTTCTAGCTCGTATTCCCAACCACAAGTACGGCCCAACAGCCTAATACTGATTTACATAACACTTACAAGAGTTTATATATATCTGCATTTTCATAGAGCGCTCAAATTTTAGTGTGGTTATTTAGGCCATGAACAGTAATATGAGGAAAAACAGAAGTACAGTATAACCCTGAGGGGACTTTGGGCATTTGAGAACGTCAAATCATTCAAGTTTCGTCAAACCCACAGCGGAAACATGCTAAAAAGTGTGCAAGTATGAGTTACAGTGTTATATTATGCAGCGCAAAGATCCATGCAGACAACTGAAGCTACTGAGGACGCATTTAAATTAGGTGTTTGATAACTAGTCATATTTCTGTACAGGTACAACAGGATATTAACAGAACGGGGAACACAAACGTAAAAGTGATATTCCAGTCTGCATTAAACTCTGTCGTCCTTCAATTTCAGAGCTGGAGACAGAATGAAGATGTTCGCACAACTTGAACTATAATCAGTCTAGTAAAGCGTTTTTTTAATGAAACGTCTGCTATCTACAAGCGTCACACAGTAGGAATGCTTCTCAACGGGGATATAGCATTAGAGACTATACACTGATGGTGTTCATTTCCTTTGAAGCAGACAAACCGAAGCTTAGAAGAAAAAAGATCTCCTGAGGTCACATTAAAAGCACATCAGAATCGGAGAGTTGCGGCAGCAGCTCGTCAAACCTCATATTTCTAGGACAGATTCCCATTTGGGACACATTCCTGAGCTCCACTCACAGTTCAGACACAGGGTTTTAATTAGGATGTCTGTGACTGTCCTATGAAGATACGTGAAACTCTGCTCAATAACCAAGCAGATCATTCTACTATGTACGCTTAAGCTGAATGTTACATGAACCCCTGCACTGGAATTTTGCAGCCAAAAAAAAAAAGTGCACGTGGTCATGGTTCAAGTGTGGAGAAGCCACATGAATAAATAAAGTTGCTCCACATTTAAAAGACAAACACAATTATTTAACAAAAGCACGTTATGAAAAACGAATCCTGATGACAGTATAGTAACCGAACTGACAGAACAAAGAACAAGCACACTGAGGGAATCTACCGTTTTCTCTGAAGCGTTTTTCGTTAGCTTGTGTCTTCCAACTGTCTATAATCTGCAGAGGCCGTGCGGCACCGTGTGCTTTCCCTGACGCTCCAGACCAGTCTGACACTCTGAGGCTCAGCTGGACGGGACTCATGGAGTGCAATAATCAATCAGCGGCCTTCGACAGAGCTGACGTTCACATCTCTGAGAGAATGAGAGAAATGATGAGAGGTCATGTTGATATAAATACAGCATCATTTACAGACTGTAAACAGCCTGTTCACAGCAAGCACGATAACTATAAAGCTAACGTTAAAGATGAGAACAAAAATCAATCTGAATTTAAAACAGCAGCAGAGGTCAGATCGCAGCCATAATGATAAAGACGTAAAGCAGAGGTGCTTGACCCTGTTCCTGGAGATCTACTTTCCTGCAGAGTTCAGCTCCAACCCTGACCAAACACAAACAAAACAACTAAGTAGAATCTGAAGGAGCGCTTGGTAATTAAAGACAGGTGAGTTTGATCAAGGTTGCAGGTGAACTCTGCAGGAAGGCAGATCTGCAGGAACAGGGTTGGGTGCCCCTGATGTACAGAATCTACTGCTGTGTCCCAATTCGCATACTATCCGTCCTAAATAGTATTCGAAAATAGAACTAGTATGTCCCAAACCACAGTATGTTGAGAAGAGTATGCCAAAGGTAGCCAGATTGCTTTACTATTTCCAGTAAAAATTCAAAGTGTAGAAGCGCCCATACTCTAGCCGCTTATGTTGCTCACAATACATTGCACATTGGATGTGGATTTAATTTAAAACTACAAACTCGGGTACAAAGTGTAAATAAACTACAAACATGGCAGACTATTGAATGACTATTAATTATTATCTAGCCAACTGGAAGATATTTACACAGTGTTTTTCCCGTGTTATATTTCATCTGCAACAACAACGTTAACTTCATTTATTCATTTTCTTTTCGGCTTAGTCCCTTTATTAATCCGGGAACCGCCAACTTATCCAGCATATGTTTTACGCAGCGGATGCCCTTCCAGCCGCAACCCATCTTTGGGAAACATCCATACATTGTCATTCACATACACACACACACTACGGACAATTTAGCTTACCCAATTCACCTGTACCGCATATCTTTGGACTGTGGGGGAAACCGGAGCACCTGGAGGAAACCCATGCGAACACGGGAATGCCAACAGAAATGCCAACTGACCCAGCTGAGGCTTGAACCAGCGACCTTCTTGCTGTGAGACGACAGCACTACCTACTGCGCCACCGCGTCACCCACAATGTTAACTTATCTCAAGATATGTTTGGACATTTCGTCACCTTAGAATTATAAGTTTCTATCTGACATTTTTTTCAAAATTGAGTTATTGACATTCTTATTAATTGACTTATTTACATTATGGGATGTTTTATTATAAGCTGTTTACATTTTAAGACCTTTTATTTTAAAAACAAATGTTACACATACTATTTTCTATGGAATGCAAAAACTTTGAAGCTCAATATCTCAACATCATTCAGATCGCAGAGAGAACCTTATAGTACCAAGGTGACGATTTAACTTCTGAATGCATAATTATTCAATAGATTGCTCTGCATGAAAGACTCGCGAATGGCAGATTATCCTGCTGCTGCTTCTCCAATGAGGTAGGTAAATATGACAGAATGCGAATGATGTGTCGAGATAATTAACAGGGGATGTTAACTAAGCAACAACAGTCTGTTAACGAGGAAGTAGTGTGTCCAAAAGCTTGCATACTCTTCTGTTACACACTCAAAAGGATATACTTTTCCTTCACTAAAAAATGTACTATTAGGGAATAGTATGAGTATGTGAATTGAGACACAGCATCTATTGTTGTGATCGTTTCCAGAATGATTTTTTCAGCTAAAAGATGATAAAACACTGACAGCCAATCAGAATCCATTGAAATATAAAGGACTCAAACAGTTTAAAGCTACAAAGGACATAGTGGAGAATCTCTGCTTGATGTTAAGCCCCTCTTTTCAAAGATTATTTAAAGATAAAGTCTATCTGGAAATCTATACCATGGCAAAGAGTGATAAAAATACAGTTATGCAAGCCAAGCAAGCAAATTGAAACAAAAATAAAAGCACCTCAGGTATTCAGTGCTAGTTTCAACATAATTTTGTTGTTTTCTTTGAAGTTTCTGAGGAAAAGAGTTTGTTGTTTAGATTCCACAACACTGGAATCATTTACACCCAGCCATTTTTAAAATAGAGATTTACTGGTCAGATGCACTAGTAGCACGCTGAGGACATCTGCTGGTTACAATGCAAATTCATAAACTAAACATGAACAGATTTGAATTGTCTGTCAGTGTGGACGCAAATATATTTATGGTGATATTTATAGTCATCGTGCTTGGTGTGAACGGGCCTTTAGAAAGAGAAGGCCTCACCGGACAGGGCTTCAATAGGCTGGGCTGGATGAATGGTGCTGGTTTTCTCTTCAAACGCCACTCTTGGCCCTTCAGGGCTCCCGTCATCCATCAGGGGTTTGGTCTTTGCGTGAACACCCAGATCGATCAGCTCCTCAAAGCTCCAGGGTCCTCCTTTACCATTTAATCCCGGGACCAGGTTCACTTTAGAGTCCTCGTTCACGAACTCCGAGCCCTCCATCAGACAGGACTTTGGAGGGGGACTGCAGGGGATTCAACACAAAAATAAAAGATAAAACTGCTGCTTACACTCAGTGTAGACTTCCTTTTTATATATGTAACAGCGCATGTAGTGTACACACAGATCCTACATGATTTTTAGTTTTTTCATTTTGTTTGCGCACAAGAAGTCAACACTGAATGGACAAGAGAGAACATGAACAACAAACAATTAAAGATAAAAGGCTGTGATGAGAAGGGCATTTGTTAGGAGATTAAAATATAAGTATCTCTACTGTAAAAGAATACAGTAGGGCTGCATGATATTGAAAAAAAAAAAATCAAGCTATATTTTGTTTTGCTGCAACATATATTGTGATATGAATATAATTTTACCAGATTATTTGAACAGCTCTATTTGGAAAAAAATATTTTTCAATTTAAATCAAGGGTGGTCGAACGAATGAAGGGCCAAAAACCAATGCCATTGAGAGATGTGGGAAAGGTAAATATACCAAACTATTTTACTATTACTAATATACCAAACTATTTTTTCCATCCCCAATATTGGGCGGGGCAAATCAAAGGTTACCACGGGCCAACTTTGGCCTGCAGCCCCTAGATCAAGTCTTTTCCTATGCAGCGCATCTGCATAAATAAAAATAAATTACAAGCAAAAATAAATAAATAAACAGTTCTTTATGTGTTTGTGGGGAGTGTAACAGTATTTAAAACATACAGAAATTAAAAACATCAAGCATAAAATAACATAAGATAAGTCATCACTAGGGCTGCACGATTAATCGAAAAAAGATCACGATCTCGATTCGACCCTACACACACAATCCTAATTCAGCTTTTCTACGATTCAGCCAATTATATTTTCAAGGTCAGAAGATGAGCGTAAATTTTACAGTTATGATTACGACAAATATTTGACATGTTTTTTCTTTTATAGGAAACACACAGATTGTGCGTGAGAATAAATGTTTAACAGTGTCAGTATAACTACTCCAGCCTATATAACACTGAATATAGTGCAAGAGAGAAACTGATAATGACAAATGTCTGATTTTACCAGTGAAAAAATGGTCTAATAATGTTGTCAATGACAGATTGCAAGCATGTGTCTCAAACATGATAATTCAACTTCAGAATATTGATTTTATGACCTTGACCTTGATTTTAAGCAAAAAAAATTGTGATTCTCATTTTAGCCAGAATCGTGCAGCGCTAGTCATCACTGTATAAATGACTAAAAAATAATATTTAATATATTTTAATCTTAAATAAACAATCTAATCGTGCGATGTGACTATTGCTGATATACACATTGCGATATCGATGAGAATACAGTCATTTTTATCACTCAAAACTTTTATAATGGACAAGGATGCATTTTTGAACAAGGATGAGTGTACAGGTCACTCTCTAATGTTTGTGCATGCTATCAAATGGAGTATGCTTTCAAACGATGAGTGTTTGACGGTGACTGTGATGTATGGTAATGTATGCAAAGAAAATAAAAAATAAATGAGATCGGAAGGTAATAGAAAGCATTTTTGGACCTGTCCACTGAGGGATCCTGTGTGCTGGGTCCATTGCTGTTCTCCTTGTTATCGGCATGAGTTTGTGTGTTTATGTTGAGAGCTGACTCCTCTCTCTCAGGGACAGCCTCCTCCACAGGGTAGTGATGCTCCTCTGTCTGCTCGCCGCCACATTCTGACTCATCCTCATTCTCTGAAATGAAGGAAGGAAGAGGAGTTATAATCACTAATGAAGTCAGGATAGGTCTGAGTAAGATTCACAAATTATTAAAGACGTGGTCCAGAGTGTATTTTTTAAAGCTTAATTGTGTTTATGGGATGCAAAGCAATGTGTGCCCATGCTTCATTTGTGAATAATCACGTAATTTTTGCAATGATTATATACAGCTACTCTACCAATATGAAAACGACTGTCATTTTTCTTAGATCCTCTGAAAGGCCCGCCCTCAAGAGGCTCTGATTGGTCAGCTAACATAATGTGCTGAGATTCACGGATCGGCTCCATGTCACCAGGAAGCGTCCTGCTATAATATTACAGCACATCTGGCCATGCCCCTTCACTGCGTGGGGTGTATGCTTGTAACCTGAAGGATTTATGACATCATTAACCAGGATGTATTTTTTTGTAGTCCCCAAACTTCATTCGCTGTAGGCTTTGCTAAGTTAACTCTGTAAAACCCAATGTCTGCCTTTGCTTTGAACTTTGAGTGTCTTACGTTCAGAGATGTTGTTTATGTTCACACAGCTACATTCCACATCAACTAAAGTTTAAAATATGATATCCTAGTGGACCACCGCTTTAAGTGTGTAAACTCATTAAGTGAAGTATTGTATTAAACACCAGAGGAAGATGTACTGAACAAGTAGAGGGGGAGTAAAAAATGATTCTGACATAAGGATACTAACCCTTGTTTTCACAGTTTATTTGGTCCTCAGTGTCCTCGCCGTTTTCATCAGGAATGCCTCCCACATCATCACTCTGAAAACACACACACACACACATATGTTAGAAATGCCTTGAGAGTGGAAATGCTGAACAACAGGTAGAAACATCACACATTTCACCACTATATACAGTAATAAGCCATGTGTTATATCCAAGCGGCAACCTCCCTCAGGAAGCCAATACGGAAGTAATTGAAACTGCAATACATCGACTCGCCTTCGGGGGCTGGCTCCATAAACTCCAGGGGGTTTCTGACTGCAATGGTAAATTGGCCATTTTTACAGGTGCTAAAAACATGATTACAGCCTGGTACAATCAATGGTTTTGATGCATATAGCAAATATTACCCTTCATGACAACTCTGAGGGGGGTGAATTTTTTTATAACTCCTCCGTTTCCTTTATATTAAGTTATATGAAGTCTGCATAATTAAGGGCGTGGCCACTTGAGTGACAGCTAGCCTCGCTGGTCGCCGCCACGTCACCTCAGCTGATTCCGCCTGATTAGCCACTGAACTCGGTATATACATATTTTTTTTGTTTTGTTAATGTGGCTTTACACAGTCAGTTGCCTTTTGGAATTATTTACTACATTTATCAGATAATATGGCATGCTGTGTGCACTTAATTGTGCTCACTAACCATTCACGTGGTCTCCATTTCTCAGGTGAGTGAAATTATACACTCAAATCTCTATAAATGTACTTGCTTTAATTAAGATAATGTATCATTTATAATGTTCTTTAGAGCTGTAATGCACTCCAGAATCTGACAGATTGATCAGCTGTAGGCTATAAAACAGTCATCAAGCGTTATCATACAGTGTTCTGCCTGGATTTCATCAATAGCCTTGCATTTACTAACACAGACTATATCTGAAATCTAAAAGTGGCTCAGTATATTACAACAGTGTTTTTAAAAGGCTAAACACTTTATTAATATAGTACACAACCAAGCACATGTGCTCAGAACACAAACGAGTCGCGGGTAATGAAGTATTATGCTTTTCGCCCAAACTAAGCAATATTCTAGCAGCGTCTGTAGCTCCGCCTCTTTGCCCTTATTTGGATACCCCCAGCTGGAGCAGTGACGCGCGAACAAAATGGCGCCGGTTGGCCACGCCCACTCGTGGCCTCTTTTGCACTCTTCAGAAACCTATGGGTGACGTCACGGATACTACGTCCATATTTTTTACAGTCTATGGTTATATCCTATGTAAGTTGTTAAACTTGCCTTAAAATCCATTTGGTCAGTTTTTCTGGTTCTCTTCATGATTTCTTCAATTCTCTGGAAACAGAGAGAAAGCATTTCAGTATGATTCTTCAATTCTACTGTCAGCTGAAATGCCCACTCTGTAATAATGTGTCATCTGAGCACATCCACCTTCTTTCTCTCCATGCGCTCCTGTTGGTTTTGTTGCATGATGCGTGCTCTCTCCTGCCGCTGCCGCTCGGCCTCCTCTAGGGCCTTTGCTTCAGCCTCCTCGCGCTGACATCCGTCAAACAAAGAGTGATTTATTCAAACTGCACAATCAACAGCTCTCTGCCTTACTGTGCATGACCGTCAACAAACCTCTTTCTGTTGCTCAGCCTGTCTCTGCTGCTCCTCCAGCTCCATCTGCTGCTTCTCCTCCTCTGCTAAACGAGTCTGCTCCTCCTCTTCTCTCTTTCTCTCCTCCGCAAGCCTCTTCTCCTCCTCTGCACGCCTCAATCTTTCCTCTTCTGCCAGCCGCTTCTCCTCCTCTTTCCTCAGCCTGTCCAAACATAATACATCAGGCTCATTTTAAAAGGAAATAGTTTGAACAAAAAAACTCGAGGATTCAGTATATGCACAATTAACCTGCCTGAAAAACAAAAACAAAACTGCCTGCATTTATGACGTTTCTGAATCATTAGAGGTGAAAGATAAATTCATGTACAGTTGAGGAAAAAATTATTAGTCCGCCTGTGCAGTTTTTTTTCAAATATTTCCAAAGGGAGGTTTTACAGAGCTAGGACAGCTTCACAGCATTTCCTATAATATATGTTTTCTCCTGGAGAAAGTCTTATTTATTTTATTGTTTAAAATTATATACATATCCATATAAATTTATACACATATATCAATGGATTTGCTCTTGAGTGTTTGGACTCTCATTAGTGAATATTAAACCACACTGAACTGAACTCCAACACTGAAAACTAGACTGACACTGTTTCCATTTACTATAACATTCTATGTGAAGCTGCTTTGGCACAATCTACATCGTAAAAGTGCTATACAAATAAAAGTGAATCGGATTGAATTGAATATACATTCATAGCATTCATACATTCATTTGTAGCATGCATTCATAACAATTTTTTGTGCAGCGACGCCACTTTGAATGAGTCTAATTTACTATGCATTAAACAGCAATTGCGTTTCACGAAAGACAGAGTTAAGATGCCATTCTTTTATCTCACGTGGATGCTATGAGGATAAACAAGAGACCAAGAACTTAAGTATGGTTAGAATAAATGAATGAATGACAGCTTCTAAAATTGTCTGAGACATCCCCTTTTTGCCCAGCAGACCTACCTTGTGTTTTATTTGCTAATGTAAGCTATTTTTTAAAAGATAAATATAACGTATAAGGCTATACACTATTTTGTATTACTTCATAATGCCTATATGTCTGATAAGCTTTTTATATTAATGGACAATGCACAGATATTGATGTTTCAAAATGGTTTACACTACATTATTTGAATATAACAAGCTTAGTTTCCAATGTTTGCGTTGTTCCACTTGCATTAAATCTAAATCCCAAATATCAGAAATGACAACAGATAGTTAAGATTTAATTAATGTCAGTTTTAATGTTATTGATTAATGCACTTACTTGACAGATTTCATCCATTTATTTTCCTTCTGCTTTTTCCTTGGTTTATAACAGTGGAATGAACCGCCACTTACTTGACAGATTTATGTGTTTTTAATTTTAGGTGGTTTGTGTGTGTGTTTTATGTTTGGTAAAATAATTTCTAATTGCATCTTTAGTGATTTTCAACTAAATACAATGTCTTGTTCCAATAGGTGGATTTAGAGGGTTTTGCATGAAAAGCAGAAGTGGATTAAGCTGGTTTTGATGCGAAAGAAAATCTACCTTGTTAAAAAAAAAAAAAATTGTCTAAAGTGACATTTTTGAGAAATAATCAAATAATAGTATCATTACATATAAAATGAAACTTCTGAACCTAATTATAGGAGCCTGATAGAAAATGCTTGTTTACAAGAAAAGAGGTCTGATGGATTTAGAGGTGTTTTGCATCTGAACATGCACCTGTTATTAAGGTCAATAACATTAGCCCCCTTTAGAAATATTAACATTAGGGCTGCATGATTAATCGATCTCAATTCAACCCCCTGCGCTACTTTAATCCAGCATTTCTATGTCAGGAGAGAAGCATAAAGGTGGTTGGACAAGTCAGTACGTAGTATTATATACATTTCTGAGCAACGTGGACACGGTCAGACTCCAAATGGTGCTGAGTCAGCAGCATATTGTATTTATAAGGTATAATTCACCCAAAAATGTTATTTCTGTCTTCATGTAATGGTGTATCAGAGGCCACAAAAATCAAACGTGAGCTGACCGTGAGCTGCTTGTTTACCACAGAGATGATGTGCACGCCTGTGAATGAAGTCTACTTTAGTGAACGACACCTGCATAGGCTGTGAATAATGGGCAATAAAGTTGTTCAGTCATTCAGTTTGCTGCACAGAGCGATTGTTGGGTTCCTTAGTCAGGAGCTGCACGGGTAACAATTGTGATTTGCCTGTATTTGTTTTTCTCTCAAAATGACGGCACCCATGACATGACCTGCACTCGGCAGTGAATGTGAAACTGAAAATGCACGCATCATTTAAATGATCATATCACATTTTAGATTTATGATTACCACAAGCATTTGATATGTTTTAAGATTCATATCACACAGATTGTGCGTGAGAATAAATGTTTAACAGTGTCAGTATAACTACTCCAGCCTCTATAACACTAATTTAATGCAAGAGAGAATCTGATAATGACAAATGTCTGATTTTACAAGAAAAAAAATGGTCTAATAATGTTGTCAATGACAGATTGCAAGCATGTGTCTCAAACATGATAATTCAACTTCAGAATTATAAAGAGTGGTATTCTGATGTCAACACTTTACTGTGCATTAATGACCAGGACAAATTTAAAGTCTGTTCAAGTCCACCATTCCAAGTCTACAAAAAATATTAATATCTTGCAAAATAACTAGTAAAATATTATATATTGTCATCATCACAAAGACAAAAGAAATTAGATATTATATATTTTTTGTTAAAACTATTATGTTTCTCATTTTTTATTATTATGCACCTATACTAGGCCAATATAATTAATATATCTGCAGAAGATTCAGCATAATGACTTGATGACAGTATCAAGCACACAATTATACTCTAACCCTAAAAAACAAAGTATACGCTAAAACACAACACTGAAGAGAATCAAGTAAACGTACTTCTCCTCCTCTTCCTTCTGTATGCGGAGCTGCTCTTCTTTTTCTTTCTGTTCGCGGGCCAGACGTCGGTTCTCCGCCAGGATCTTTGAAGCCTCGGCAGCTGAGTTGGTTCCTGCGATGGCTTTGGAATTGGATTCTGAAAACACACACATTCTTTATAAAAATGTAAAAACGCACATGACCTCACTTCTGTAGTAACATAGAATGAAATGCATCAAAAGGGATGTAAAGTGTCTCTTTAAAGGCGGCTTAGTACACCCACAGATGACAAGTGGACTGAAAGTGTTCCTTTAGCTTTGTATGATTACAGCTGGACCACTGAAGTCACGTGAGATGTTTTGACAAAGTTTATGGATCTTTTTCATGGATTTTGAACATCTCAGGAAAATTGCTGTTCATGGAGGAGGAGGAGGAGGAGGGAGCTCTCAGGTTTTAACGAAAATATCTTAATTTGTTTTCCAAAGGTGATGAACAAAGCTCTCAGGGGATTGGAATAACATGAAAGTGAAGTAACAGAATTTTTCTTTTTGGGTGAACTAACCCTTTAAGGCATGACTGCGATCAATGTGTTTCCAGCAGAGGGCAGTGTGTGTGTATGTGTGTATGTGTGTGTGTGTGCGCATGCGTGTTGAGAATGAACCTGGCATCAGTATCCATAAACTTCCTACCCAAAGCAGCACCCCACCTTGATAGCGCAACACACAAACTGGCCTTCAATAATAATTAAAAAGCTTTGTATAGGTCAGACACACATATGGCCAGAAGTTTTCAAAGCTCATTTCATATTTAGCACATTAATGAACAAGGCTCTTATATGTACTGAAAAAGGCATTAGTTGCATCATTTCATATGCACTACACTTGTAAAATATGAAATTATATTCAATATGTATTTAACACAGAGGTGGGTAAAGTATCCAAAATCTATTCTCAAGTAAAAGTACTTGCAGAAATTTTTATATAAATAAAATTGTATATAAATGGTATATAAAATACTAGAATTTATTTTTTTTTTAGTAAAATGTTATGTACTGTCACCATGGCAAAGATATGTGTTGTGTTAATACAACCTACAATACTATCTATCTATCTATCTATCTATCTATCTATCTATCTATCTATCTATCTATCTATCTATCTATCTATCTATCTATCTATAGATGTTAAAAAAAAGTGTTTAAATGTTATATTTTAAATGGTTAACAGTGTGAATGACTAACATGTGCAGGGCTAATCAGTCCATTAAACAGCAGTTTCTTTAGTTATCCCATAGTTCCCATTAATACAGTTCGAATTAAGATAATTTTGACACCACTATGTGTTTTTGAGGTTGGAGCTGTAGTTTATGTATATGTTGCAATGACAGTTCGATGTACAGAGTGCATCGCATTATCAAACTATTTTTGTTACCATCTTGGAGATGCCTATGGCGTGACCGCAGCATAAACTCGCATGTCTTCCCCGACTTCAGCCATCATTCCAACATAAGCACGTGCACTCTAACCGAAAGCGGGAGACGCATTTCTATAGCAACCTCTTGAAACACAACCTCTCCAATGCGGCGCCTCGCTATATTTGCAAACAAGTGATATGAATCATATGTACCATT
>CAIGQQ010038942.1:8995584-9057779 GCA_903798035.1 Danio albolineatus
ACATCCTCAAAAAGTTCACGTTACCCAACAATTTTACTCAAGTAAATGTAATGAACTAAATGTGATTCGTTACTACCCACCTCTGATTATACAGTATTGACAATGTACACTTCCTCAATGTATCAGTTTTAAACCTCCCACTTAAAGGGTGCCTGCATTGCCCCTTTTACAAGATGAAAATAAGTCTCTGATGTCCATAGCGTGTATGTGAAGTTTCAGCTCTAAATATCAGATGAACAATTTGTTTAAAACTCATTGAGGGCGTACTCACACTATGCTATCCGAACCGTGCTCAGGCCCGTTTCCCGGATAATTTAAGAAATGTGAGTGCGTTGAATCGGGCTCAGGCACGGTTCAGTTGGCCGGCCCTGGCCCGGTTGGAAGAGGTGTGCCTGAGCCCAGTTCACTTTGGCGCGGTACGCTTGTAGTGAGAGTGCAAAGTGCGCCTAAGCCCGAAACTGAAGAGGAGACGTGACTTTTGGGGACTGTTTCATATGGATTTATTAATCATTCTTACTGTTTAATGAACGCAAACTGTCGTAGATTATTAAAGACGCAAACCCCTCTCTGCTCAACAGCTGCGCCTTTAGTAAACCTTCTAATTCCTGCAGCACGAGGACTTGATTGATGATTGTTTATGAGCGTCAGCGGTGGCTTATCTGTTCGGCAGAATATCTGACTGTGTGTCACTGCATATCAAATGACTAAAACGATATAATGATATAAAGAAATCTCCACTGAAATCTCAGAGCGCTTCTCTTACACTGAATAGCGCATCATCGATGACGTAAGTGTGCTCAGGCCCGAATGCAATGAGAGTGCGGGCCGTCGGGGGAGACGGAAGGGGGGACAAGCGTGCTTTAGCCCGGTTAAAGGGAACTGTACATAGTGTGAGTACGCCCTGAAACTGAGGCTTTTAGGCTTTGTTTCAAATTGTGCAGTTTTGGTGACTGTCACTTTAAATTCAAAAGAGATTGTGTTCACAGCCCTCTATTCCCCTTTAAAGCCTTCTACAATCATTTCAATAATTTTCCTTAAAACAAACACCATATCACAACATATCGCATTTTATATCACACACCAATTTATGCATTTATACTGAATATATCAGGTCAGGTTCTCTTTCCATTTGACCAATAAAAAGTCTATAGAGCAAGCGAAACAATAAAATTTATACTCACAAAGAATAATTCCTATTCATTTAAAAGTATATATACACACAAAAGAAATCTAATTCACTTTCACAAATCATCATTTTAATTGCCATTTCACTCCCCTATGCCTATATATTTAAGTTTTTGAGTTGACTCACCCTCTTTGGTCTTGGGCGCAGGTGTGGGTACTGGGCTGGGTGTGCTGGTTTCTGGAGACGGTGGTGCAACAGGCATCATAGGAGTCATATCCTTTGGCTTGGAGTCCCTCTTGCGAAGGGTGGGTGGGCCAGTGGGGGTGAGAGCAGCTTTCTGGATGGGTGGAGGTTTAGATGTGGCAGACGGCTGAGGGGATGGAGGACGCTGTTTTAAACCACTAGGGGAAGGAGGGCGGACGCGTGGACTCTGCCTGAAGGAGACAAACATAATACACTAGTCAAACATAATAATAAAAGGAAACACATTTGCACCATAAACAATAGTGAGATGCTACATGAGAAGAGCTGAAATCAAGTCATTCTGCAGTATCGGTTTGGAGTGAAACCACTACAGGCTACAACTGATCTCAGCGGTCTTACTTGGCTGCTCCAGGTGATGGCGCTCTTGTGGTGCTGCTAGCATTGGGAGCAGGAGATGGAGATCGATGACGACTGGAAGGAGAAGCAGGGCGTTTTCCTACTGGTGACGTGAAGCGCTTCTCCCTCTCACCTTTCTGCTGTTGCAAATGCAAAAGGAAACACTTTAGGAATGCCTTGGATTTTCCGATCAAAATGAAGAGCATCAAATTTGAAAGGCAGATTACTTTGTGCTGGCAAATCATTGTTCACCCATAATCAAACATATATCACACTACTGCAGTAAGGAAATCACTGCTATCGTCAGACTGTGGTAAACAATTCCTTTTGATCTATTTTTAATCTTCTGTCCACATGCTGAAGGTGTCACTGGGACAAATAAACAGGTTCATAAATGGAGATGTCTTTTAATGGAAACCTCCCCTGCTAGCCTTAAGTATACCATGGCTTCAGCACTTACTCATGAACATCTCTCGAAATGAGCATCAAACAGATCAGATAGAGCTATAAGGTCAAGCTACTGGAAAAGCTAGAGTACAGTATGAATATCTGAGGGAGACATGTCAGTTTCAATTTATCCTTCTCCAGTGAACATAGCGTTGCAAGCTCTCATTTCATTTCTCTCTGGGACGTGCACACGCACACACACACACACACACACACACACACACACACACACACACACACATTAACACATTAACACACACACACGCACACACACACACACACACACACAGTGGGACAAGCTTGGTTAGCACTCATGTAAGGCAATGTTACATTTGAACTGTGTCTGAATCAATGAAAGTCACATGCAGTGAGACCGAACTAGCTTTACTTTAAGTTAACCATGGTTGTTTGGAGCCTGAATGTACACGTTTTCAATAATCTTTAGAAATGAACAAAAAAATGTAAATTAAGAGTTATTCACAGTGTGAAACTATAACATACAATAACTTTCAATGGATTAGAGTGAGAAGGGCTTATATACTTTAATAAACAAGCATAATTGTATATAAAGTTGTAAGTTTAAATCAATTGATCACTGAAATAATGTTCAGCCTCCTGCATAAACAGATTATTTTGCTTCATATGACCTTAGTGTATCACTAGAAACCACAGTTATTAATATGGTTTATACAACTGACTCGTTTATTAGGCATCACCAAGGACCACAGTTTCAACTTGACATTTTTTTGCTCTACCGAAGAAGCAAAAAGTCACCTATATACTGGATGGCCTGGAAGACAGTAATTTAAAAGCAAACTTTTGGGTGACCTGTTTTTAAGCACATTCAACAGGGCTTCTAAACTTTGGAAGCTTGCACACCTGCACAGAATAAGTATTTAACCTTGAAGTTTTCACTATTTTAACACCATGAAGACGGCTTGGTATTTAGTCAAAGAGCGACTGAAGTAACCCAGTTCCCTGTCTCTCTCCAATGTATGCTGAAGAGGGCACATCTTAAGCCGGGATCAGTGTTATTCAGAACGGACAGCTCATTGATTAACGTCAGGAATAAATCCAAGCTGTTTTGCAAAGTTGTTTTGCAAGCTGTTTTGTGAAGTTTCAGAATGAGTACATACTGTTTTAAAGCACTTAGACACCAACTACACATAGGTCCTGGAGCTCTGTTACATTATCCTGTTAATGAGATTGTAGAGGCTCTGGAGATTAAATTACATGTATACTCGACTGTAAGCTGTTGTGCGACTTAAAAAAAATTGTGAGGTCTAAATTTCAGAAAACACTAGTGAAAATGCATCAATATTTTCTTTATATCTTACAAATGTTTCATTTAAGATTTACAAACTGCTAAAAGTCCCATTATAAAAATGATTCCTGCAGCTTTTATTTAGAATGAGTGCATTTAACTGATCAAAAGTGACAAAAATGCTGTTCTTTTGAATTGCTATTCATTCAAGAATCCTTAAAAATGCACCTTTCCAAGAGTATTAAGTAACTAGGGCTGCAAAATATATCAATTTAAAAACATTATTGCAACATGTGCATTCGCAATATTCTCCTCGCAAGATCTGAAATGTCTGAAATAGGGCTGTGCAATATGGACAAAATAATGATATTGTGATTTTCTGAACGAATATTGCGATTTTATTTGCGAAAAATAAAGATGAACTAACCTCAATTTTAGTCATAACAATAAATAAAAACTAACGTAAATCAAAACCACCAATTCACTTCTCCTGCTCAACTTTGTCGTGTGCGGATTGAGCTCTGATTGGTTAACATCTTTCTCCCGCTCAGCTTAGCTGTAATTGCCCGGTGTGCTGCGTCAGCTCTGATTGGTTAACATATTAAAATTATGCACACAAGAACGTGAACAAAAATCTAAATAAATTAATAGATGAAATTGCAGCCTAACGCGATTTAAAAATTGCACGTGCCTAAATCGCGATTTTTTTTGCGATTGGGATTAATTGCACAGCCCTAGTCTGAAATATAGTTGACCAGGAGCCACAGAACACACGATTTGTAGAGTCACTGCTAATTTTAACCATAATAGAGTGAAAGTTTACATGTGCTTTTAAGGCCTGAGACTGATCAGTTCAAGAACATTTAAAACATTCAGCCTCAAAGAATTATGATGTTTGGAGGTATATCAAAGATTAATTGCATTTAATTATTTATACAGAATATATACAATTATGTAATAAAAAAAGGTTTCTTAATTTTTCATCTTGTTTCTAGCCCAAATATCTACAATTGTACTCATTTCTTCTGGAGGTGAAAACAAAACAATATTTTTACTTGATCTAAGATATGTTTTTAGATATTTGGAAAAAAAAATGAGACAAAGCAATGTAAGAAAAGGTGTTTTTGTTCATTTATGTACTTGAATACTGTTAGATTCCCCACCTATTCATGAGGATCTATTCAAGATCTATTCAAACCGGATTGGGAAACTGTATTCACAATATAAATATATCACAATATCTATTACAGGAAAAAAAATCCAATATCATGCAGCCCCTAGAGACAACTGTAAACAATTTAAAACCGATAAATCTTTTCTATCATTAAATTATTTATATTTCAAATGTATATAAATAATGCCACCTTCTATGGCTATTCTCAAAAAAAAAATATATTATTATTATTATTAATATCATGATTTTACAGTGTTTTATTGTAATTACTATTATTTTTGTTTACATGCAGCTTTGGTGAGCTTCATGTGAGATAAAACCAAACAATGGCCCATTTGAAAGTGGAAGTTGACATGCATCATCTGCTCACCTGCTCCATACTGGAGATGGCATCTGCAGACACAGAAGTGGTCGGGCCTTTCTTTCGGTCGCTGCTGCGACTGCGCAGGGGACCACGGGCCGAAGGCTGCATTGGGCTTGCAGATGCTGAACGAGGACACAGGTGAGACTCTGGTAAAGGACACAGTCAGTGGTGCACAGCCAGGGACAGCAGGGAAGGGACGTCACAAGCAGCCGAGTGGGTGAGCAAAGCGAAGGTAGAGGAAGGGACAGAAAGAGGGAGATATAAAGAGGAAGGAGAAAAAGGGATGATAAAAGCACAAAACATTGGTGTATGTTAGATCAGTCACACTGGTTGATGGGTAACTGCTGCTGATTACACTGATGGCCTCAGGAAGACTGGCTTTGATTGGTGGGTGTGAGACAGAGAGAGAGAGAGAGAGACACGGAAGGGGACACGCAACACACTGGTGGTCACTAATATGTTAAAGCACACCCATGACTGCACCAAGCAAGCACCATAGGCTGCAATTCTAGTAGGCTAGATTTAACAACATTCCTTCCATCTTTCAAAACTTTTGAAAGAAAAGCATTGCATTTACAGCAAGCCAAATCTGATGTCAAACTGCCTCCATCTCCTACTTATGTCAAGGATTCAGATTGGTCCTCAACAATCTGTTACTCTATAGTATGTTTATTCACCATAGTAAAATGATGAATACAGAGTTTATCCACAAACGAATAAAATATCACTGCCAATGCCTTTTCTTTCCCATTTTAAAACGAAGGCTTATTGGAAAAATAAGTTGTGCTCCTTTTGCTTCTCTCCAAAAACACAATTTAGAATAATACTACAACCATTCTGGTGGTAAAATATGAAAATTACTAAAATATAAGCTTCAAAGCTCAATCTGGATACAAAAATTCCACATGACAATATAATTAGTAATACTCTCTACTGGAAATAACCTCTGGCCTAATGTTTTCGAAATAAAGTCAAAAGCTTGACTTAGTGCTCCAGGCCTGTCACTTCAACATACACAATAGCTAAAAGTAATAGAAATCAGTTTCCAAAGTACAAATCCTACTACAGTAATTTTTGCATAGAGATTACAGACATTAATGCTCAATATATTGTAATTCTTACAACACAGAAGCCCTCTGATGGGTTCAACATCAGTACATGTACGCAGAACACAAGTCAGGGAGATATACAATTCATGGATTTGCTTTTAAAATGGTATAAGTGCAAAACTAGTATTAAAAATATACAAAAGTATAAACTATAAAGTAAATGGCTTCCATGTATGATTAAAAAAATGTTTATATAATAGTTTTGAACACCTCTTGGTTAAGCTAATGTCTAAGACCTAAAATTCTCTGTGGAGGAAATTAATGAGAAAAATCTTTTGTAAATAAAAACAATCCAAGTATTGTTGATCACTGTTGCTCTCTCTAAAGTAGATATGAAAAGTGATATCCAATATTTGTTGTTGGAGAAGAGGTGAAGTGAGGTGAGGTAAGGGCTGACCTGAAGAATGGCTCTGCTCTGCCAGTTGGATTTCTGGGCTAATCTCAACCCACTATAATTAACTCTGACTGTTATCATCATGGAAAGCCTATAAATGTAATTCACCCATAAGCTGCTGATTCATAATCATCTCTCGGTCTGTTTTTAGAAACCAATAAAGCAGTTCGGATACTATCAGCCTTATGAATGCTGAAAGTATCATGTCAACAATAAACACATGAGCATTTGAACCTCATCCTTTACAGGTTGCTGGAAATCTAAAGTGAGTTTGGTAGCTTTGGGAACCAGAGGTGATAAGAGTGAGACTGCTGGTCCGCAGGGGCTGTGAGCAGGTCTGTGTGGATCAGATGGGGATTGCAGCAGTGACAGCAGGGAGAGATTCACTCCACTCGTTCCTTCTCACGCACAGAAACACTCAGCTAATCAGCTTACAAAAGATCTCTCAGCAATAGCCCAGGAACACCTTGCAAACCTTGATGTATGTGTGTGTGTGCATTTAAAAATGAAAGCGGGGTAGAGACTAGTGATGCACAGAAATGAATAGGCTGAAATGCTGTGTGTAACTGTGACAACTGATTTGGCTGCATTTCTGTGACTGGATTCAGCCATCTGATGTTTAACTGTGTAAGGTAATTTATGTAAACATCAAGGTTTGTTTGTTTATGTGTTGCCAAATCAGCATCTTATGGTTATTTCATGCCAAGAATAATATAGATAAGACCATACTACATAACAACAACAACAGGAGTTGATTAAATAAATAAATATGTAATAATTTAAGTAATTATCTTGGCATTTGGTATATCTAATGAGAAATTGTGCAAAATTTTGGATCTACAGAACACAATCTCCATTTAATCCATGTTTTTGAATGCATCAATTTATGCTTTACACACTGACAGATTCATCCTCACCACAGAATGCCCTCAAGGACAAGTACTGAATGTACAGCAAGTGCATTGTGCTTCTCTGGATTTCTCAATGTGAAGTTACACGTGTCTCAGCTGTAAACGCTAGCTCATTTCAGATTACACCATCAGATGGTATAAACATTTAATCCAATTAACGCTGCTATGGTCAACTTAAGAGTTTGTGATTACTTTTCCTTTAATAATGAAACTGAAATCTGGTTAAACAAATGTCAAAAAAATTCTGTGCATCACTAGAAAAGGCTACCAGCATTGCCACTGTTATGTAAAACTCAATGCAAGTAATTCAAGCCACATTACTCCTGCATTCCCTATACAACACGGCAACCAAGCACCCCAGCAGAGCGTCTTATTTCTACACATAAGTGGAGTTTCTGGTGTGAGCTGAGCCTCAGCCTCTCTCTACTGTTACCTTGAGCGTCGCCTCCTTCGGCAGACAGGGCCGCGGCACTCTTGCTTCTAGCTAGCGAGGCTTGGGTGGGTGTGAGCAGCCGACTGAGGACACCGCTGTCCACGGGGGCAGCCAGCGAACGGCGAGCTATAGACACGTGTGCCCGTACAGACACCAAAAACAGAGCACACAAACAGGAAAAGAAAAGAAAAAGGTTGAGGAATAAACAAAGGGAGAATGGAGAGGGGAATGACACCAATGTGATTTCAAATGCAGGAAACAACACAAAAACCAAAGAGGAAAGTGAATGTGTTTCAAACGCAAACAGTGGACGGCTGATGCAATCAAGGTGAGACTCAATGCTGGAGAGACAAAAAGAAAATATTAGTGAGGTAAAGGAGAGGTGACTGGGTGCAGGACCAGGGCTGTGGAGGAGGAAGTGAGAACAAAAGAGAAAACATAAAGCCAGGACTGAAGAGCTTTTTGAGATCTGTCAGACAATGCTTGTTCTGAAATTTGAGGCATTCACTGAACCCTTGTTAGTTATAAATCAGGAAAAACATTGGGTCATGATATGGAGAATCATATTGTTCTTGATATTTACGCATACAAGAGGATACTCTACAATAAAAACAATTTAAGCATCACAAGTGAAAACTGAAAGGATCTTTTCTACGCTTCTAGATTTTCCCGAAAGCCACAATTCTTCTCGACACACCAGTGTCAAGTCATATATCATCTAGGATGTGTGTTCTGAACAATCCATGCCTGTGGGTTAATCACAAGATTTATTTAATGATATGATAGTGCCATACTGTTTTGGGTGCAATTATAGTAGTACTAAAACTATATACAAATATGAAGCCAATATGCAAACAAAAGCACTGTTGCATTAATCATGATCGGATTGTTTCAATTGTGAATGACACAACAGACGCCATTTACTTCCCTTTTTGGAAGAAGTAACGTCCTGTGAAATTGAGTGTTTTTCACAGACAGTGAAATTGATAGGGGTGTAACAGATCACGTATGGATCACAACCCACAGTTCAAAACGCAAATGACCGCGGATTAATAACTTTTTTGAACTTGTAGGCTAATCCAATATTTATAACAATTGCTTAGAGATCACCTCCTGTGTCATTCAAATCATGTGCATGAAGCCATTTTGGCTTCCTTGTAAAATATGATGATGACGGAAAAAGTTGTGGTGAGACCCAAATGCTTTCATAGGTTATTAATTAAAGGTGTTTTCTGTTACTGCTTGTTTAGCCTGCATTAATGCACTCAGTGTAAAGCTGCCCAATTAAACATTTAAAGATCGTGATCTCAATTCAAACCCGCTCAACATGAATGATAAATGATAATGTTTTGCATATGTTTATTAATCCTTTGAAGCACTGCATTCAAAAATGATCCGATCCTTGACTCAAATAGGGTAGTGTTCTGAACAGTGAGATTTGTGATTCGTTACACCACTAGAAATTGAGGCTAGATTTTTTTTCCCCCACCAACAACTGTTTTGTTTGTTATTTTTTTAGGACAACTTAATTGTTTAATGTTCAATCACCTTAAATTTTCAAAAGCAACTCAGCTAACTTAATCGATTTGAGTTAGACCTGAAGGAATTGTGTGGAACCCAAAATGTTTTACAGTGTAGGCTTCAAAGGTAAAATCTAAAACTGCATTTCATCACCCCTAATAATATAAAATGATTTCAGGTCGAAATCTGACTTCAATCTGGTCTCTACTGCTGTTTTACAAAACATTGATAGAGAAACACAAACTGTAATGAAACTAAAAAAAAAAATCTGCTACTGCAAAACTAGTGAACAGCCTCAAAAAGCTCTTGCTATCATGAGATCTATGTTTGTAACAAGAGTTACAAAACCAGAAGGGGGAGAAGAAAAGAACAACAAAAAACTGAAGGAATATAAACTTAATGTGCGTTTTAACGATCCGTTTATTTCCTTTTCCCCTTTGGCACTGCATAGATGTGCTCCTATTTTTGAAGAGGGGGTGAGTCTGTCAAGCTTTTGATCTGTGACTAAGGGAGCTCGGTAATGAGGTAGTGCTCTCATATAGCGAACGATGTTGTCTACAAAAACGTGTACTATAATGAGAAAACTCGGCCTATCATGACACAAATCAGGAGGCCATTTAATTTTCAAGGGGGACTACATGGTAAACAGGAATTTAAAATATCAAGCAATCAAATGAGATCTTAAATACATTACAAAGAAATATTTTCATGTAAAGCCAGTCAATTTTAGACCTTGAAAGACAACAGATAAACACATACACTGAAAACAAACACGGCACTAGGGGCCAGACTCCATGGTTAATGTCATATGGGAAGAAAAACAACATTCACACAAACAAGAACACTTTGTATTAGCATACACAAAGAGCTCATTCCTGGTGAGTAGGTCAGTTAGCGAGAACTCCCTGAGAGAATGAAGGAGCAACAAGGAAAGGTTAAGACGAACTGGAAGCTCAAGGCGGCAACAAGAACAAACTCGTGTGTGGACAAAACAGCATCAACATTAGCAAACGGTTACAGTTCAGAATGAACAATGAACTGATGCACCAATGTAAGATCGAGGGAAGAAAGGAACATAGGGAAAGAGATGCTGCATGTTTACAGCCACAAAGCAACCTTGTAAACCCCATGCTCTCGCCCACAACATCCCTCATTAACCCAATGACAAGTTTTTGCTGTTTGACACTCAAACAAAAAGCAAGGCGGACCGCTGAAGCGAACACAGTTGTGCTTATGTATTAGTAAACGGCGAACAGGCACATGTAAAACGTCCCGGTTTGTACTTGAGCACCTGATTCATCTGCAGTGGATTTCTCTGATTTGGTGGTGGGCTGTGTTTTAGCCCCCACTCGAGAGAGGGAGGAGCTGCGCTTCTTCGGGTTTGGGCCTACAGACAGAGTGGACAGGGCAGCATTAGAACCATTGAGGAAGCAGGGGCTCTTCTGTCTCTAAGCTCACATCTGCCATTTCAGCGAATGAGGAAATGGGTATTTTAATGAGAACAATGCATTGAGACTCAAAATTTGATTCTATTTCGGCTTCAGTTTATTTACAATGTAGAGAATTGTAAAGGTTTTTCTCTGCAAACTCTGTCTAGTCCTTAAAAGCGTATTTGCATTGAAAATTGATTTTCAGAATGACAGTGTGTAAACTACTGAGCTAAAGCAAGCAAATTAAAGGATCACACCCCCTTTATTTTATGTTTAAAAAAGTACCTACAAGACCTTGTGATTGTCTATCATTGTTCTGTATTTCTGGGCTAGGTATGCAGAAATGCTAAAGGGGTAGTTCACCTAAAATTAAAAATAATGTAAAATCATGTTCACCGCTGCATACCTGCCGTATATGGGGTTTCTTTGAAGCCCATAATCATTTAAGACAAACAAATAGACTTATGATGGTATATTGTTTTCTTGTTGCAATTATTATTGTATATGATATTATATCCAAACTGCAAAAAAGGTTACTTTTACAGGTATAATAACAAAAAAAATGTATTGCTTAATTGTCTATATATGTTCAGAGTGCAAATGTTTCAATCTAATGAAACTGCAAAATGATTATAAAATATAATAGGTATCCCTTCACAATAAAGTAACATTAGTAAACCTAAGTTAATGGACTAAAATCAATTAACTCAGTCATTAACTCCATTTAATAAAACAATTCTGACAATAATAAGAAATGAACATCACCTAAGACGAACAAAAACCTTAGTTAAATTAACTAATGTTAACTGTTATTGAACGGTGTTAATGTACAACAGTCCTATAAATAGTGCCATAATTTTTTAATCAATATTTCAGCATGTAGTAGGCTAGATGAAGATGTGAAGATGTTAATGTTTGAACTATTAAGTCTCAAAGCATGTGGCGATGTTATGAACGCCACTGCAACTACACTTTGAATATTCTTAAAACTCACTCTAAAAGGTTTCAATAATAATTATTACCTGTATTTTGAATTGGCCATAATATTAATTAATACTGTGCATGTTCATTATCATGATATATTGCATTATTGAATATTTGAATATGTACATATGGGACTTTTTAACTTTAAAACTATTCCTTAAAAGAGGAGCAGCACTGGTAGTTTGGCACCTGTCTTTTCCATCTGAGGCTGTTTATGTGCTTCTTTTGAGGCCTGAGGAGCATTGCTAGGCAACCGGTTCAAAGAAGAACTTCTCCGCTTTGCACCTGAGGGACAAAAGAATGCTCACTCGCGAATCAAGAACATGAGTATTGCATATGAGGGACCGAAGACTTCAAACATTAATCCATCAACACAAAAGTGATGCAAAACCTTAAACTTTTGTAACACCACAGCAAAAATTCTGCAGAGAAGAAACAAACAATGTGAAACTCATGAGTCATGGCTGGATGCTCCTGTTAGAGGAAAAGGAAACTGCAGAGAAAAACAGCATGTCTGCAAGAATCACTAATGGCCCATTCAAACAAACACACACGCTAAGTCTGCATTACTCACGAAGAGAACAACAGGGAGATACACCTGTGTGAGACATGACTTGGGATCATTTTGAACACATGACCAGCATTACAGAGCACGTGCTTATTATGCATCTTATTATGACATACATCCTGGATGAGAAAGGGGAGGCCAGGGCAGGGAGGACACTTACTTTTATCAGGAGAGTTAAGGAGGGTGGCAGAGGATGAGGAGAGACGCTTGCTGATGACTGAGTCAGTCTGTTTCAGGTTGGTGGTAGAGGAAGAGCGCTTGTCTACAGGGAGGGTAAACACGCACACACAGACAGGGGGTGGAATTAGAGTTACAGGGGTTTGCATGTCCTAAGCTATTGTTAATTACTCTGACACACGCTGGTTAATCTACATTAAGGACAGGGTAACAGCTGCACATACGACAATTAGAGAATGCTAGCTATAGCAAACAAGTTTAGAAATACACGTTTATGTATTAATATTGTGTATTAATACATCAGTATGGTGGACAACTACAATGAACCCAGTCTAAAAACACAGGCATAACTATGTTAGTACAACAACAGAGGGTCACTGCATTGTATGAACAAACATGCATCCTGAGAAACCAGGTAGGTGCTTTGGAGAGAACACTTTTTGTTATAATCCCTGGGAAGTGGAGAAAATATATTGTTATAAACAAATTAGCGAGTGGATGAGAAACAGCCAGTACAGCCCCAGATAGATTAGTGCACAATTGAGCGAAGAGGAGTGTGCAGTTTGTGTCAAGTCACGCCGTGTGCAAGCAAATCATTTAAACCACCTTGTGACGTCTGATTCCTGGGTGGCTTGGAAGCTGGAGAAGCAGGGGAGATTACTATAGCAATCGGGGAGGAGGTGTCACTCTGACCTGTGGGAGGGGCAGGGACAGACAGGTCGCTATTGGAAACAGACTCTCTCTAGCATGGGAGAGAGAGTGAAAGGGGTGGAAAAACGCAGCTTTCAACATGAGATTTCCATCCATAAGTGTTGTTGCATTTAACCACAGCACAGAGAAACCTGGCTTCAACAGAAAAACATGGTTTATAAAAGGTGATATCTGTGTCATATCTCTTTGGGATCCTAGGAAAATCAAATGTACTACATGTATGGACTCATGTATGTTTCTCTATAAAAGGTTTTCGTTTCTTGGGGGAGGGACTATATATATCTTGCCAGATTTTGCTGTAAGAGCAGGGCTGGTACAAATTAACCATAAACCTCTGTAAAAATTACATCAAGGAAAATTATAGCAATGTCTTTCTAAAATAATTGCGCACTTGTATACATATGAAAGAAGATATTGGCGGCATCGTCTGTATTAGGGCTGTACAATATTGGAAAAATATGATATAGCAATGTTTTATTTTTTAAAATTAAAAAATATTGTGGTATGAATACAGTTTCAAAAGATTCACAAAAAGGTTTCTGGGGAGGTGCAGGGGGGCGGGGGTCTCTCTAACAGCATTCGGATACAGAAATTGATTAAATCACAATGCTAAACATGCTTTTCTTACTTTGTTTTGTCTTGTTTCTAGGCCAAATATTAAAAAATTCTTAGATAAAGTAACAATACTTTTTTGTTTTTAACTTCAGAAGAAATAGGTCACAATTAAGAGTTTTCCTTAAACAGCCAGTAGAGTAAGTAAAATAATCTCGTTTTCGCTTTGAAATGTAGATATTTGGACTATAAATCATATAAATTCTGCGTAAATACAGTAATTAAATCCATTTGTGTAGCTCTTAGTCAACTGTAGTTCAGACTCAACATTGCATATCTTGCGATGTGACTATTGCGAATGCGTTCATTGTGATATCGATGCTGAATCGATATATTGTGCAGCCTTAATCTGTATGCCAGCAGGAATGAACTACTACATGTTAAAAAAAATTGTTTTCTAATATTACTGTGTAATGTGTGCACAAAAAATTGCTAAATGGAAAAGCTCATTTTCTGTAATAATAATAAAAAAATATTTATTTGACATTGTTTGACAATTTTTCTTCACTGTGAATGTAATTGACAGATGGTCATATGTGAGCATAGGTGAATGTCCTGTGAATATCTTTACTGTGATGTATATTTATAGTAAAATTTGAAAGATTTCATAATTAAAAAAAACTGCATACTTTTTGGCGTCCCATATCTGACTTGAAAGAGGTGCAAATGTAACTGTTGTGGGCACGTATGTGTAGGCACATTATGCAATTGTAGTTTTTCTTAATTGGAATGCATTTATAAAACGCTTCATGAGCTCTGATTTGGTTAGTTACACAGGTGTGCCTCGACATTTTTTCATGGACGCATGTATGAGAATATTTCAGGCACAAACGGGACTGAAACGGTGCTACTATTGAGCCCTGTTAGTTGGGCAAAATTGTACACTTTGCCTTTAACATCAAATTACAACAAACAAGCTTGTCATAAAATGGTTATTTATAATGTATTGGGAGAATGCATGACTACAAGCAGTTGAACATAATCAGGTGCTTGTACTGTTTGAATGTTAATGCATTTGTACCATTTTTGTTGTCTGAGTCTGCAAGTCCACCCCAGGACCATCTCTTCTGTCTCTGCTCTACTCTCTGGCTGCGCTCCAGCGTACGTCTCATCACGGCCTCATAGTGCTCCTACACACACACAAAGACACACACACACACACTTTGTTAGACAAATAGAACTGTGATGCATTCCATGAGTTGTATAGCAGTGTACTGTGGCAAAGATGTGGGTGTCAATACTAAAACAAAGTCCATGAGTTCAGGCTCATTTGCAAGTCAGATACTGAACAAAGCACACATGACTCTTAGAGCTAAATCACCCGTTTTTATTTCATTCAGCATTTTGCAGCTTTGGGTGAGTTGAAACCAACTCACCCAAACACAAAAGGCAGGAGGACATTCAAACCATTGGCGCAGCCCAGATCTAATAGTCAGTGAATAGGCCGAAGAGGTTGCAGCAGTCTGCAAAAATACTCATCTTTAAATAGACTAGTTGTTTGTCTGAACCAGACATTAATGGAGTCCTGTAATATTAAGCTGGTTTGAGCTCAGACTTGGAATTCTGCATGGCTTTAAACATTATACTTTGTGTGTATAGGATTATACAGCCTTTAGAAAAAGCCTCTTTGGCATTTTAAAATTGTACTAAGAGATTAATATACGCTATAGTTTACATGTTTGTGATTTCTCAATCTCAGCATGCATTACTTGATCTACAATATAGTAAAACGTGAAATATTTTTTTTACTATATTTAAAATATATAGTACAGTCTATAAATAAAATAATATAGTCTTTTAATGGAGATGTTGAATTTCAGCAGCATTACCCCATATGATCTTTCAAAAATCATTCTAACACACTGATAAGCTCAAAAAAGATTTATTACTTGAATCAGGGTTTTATTTTGTTTTTCAAAAGAACAGCATTTATTTGAAATAAAATCAGCACAAATCAGCACAAATACTGTAAAAAATGAATTAAAATTAAATTATGAAACAAATGAACCTTCTGAAGGGTTATTTAGTCTATGGAGGGTGACAGTATTTTAAGAAGGGTATTATTTTAAAGCAAAACCCCAAGTAACAATCCAAAAGTTTACCTTTTCTTCCTCTAATTTCTGTTTCCTCTTCTCCTCCACTGCAGCTCTCCTTTGTTCCTCCTTTCTGCGCTGCTCTTCCAGCTTCTTCTGTCTCTCCTCCATCTGTCGCTCAACCTGCAGCCGGGACTTTCGCTCTCTCTCCAACAGCTGAGTCTCACGGGCCGCTGAACGAACCAAACAGTGCGTTAGTACAATTTGTTACAATGAGAGAATAAAAACAATAAATAATATTCAGCAATGGAAGGGGTTGGCAACCATTTTTTACATGATGAAACCAGTTTTGTAACTACTATCCAATATCATATTATACACCTCCAAATTAATGCAGTACACACAGTCATGCTGAGCCCAGCTTCCACCTTGGCATGATTAAATTATGCTAATGAACACCTCATTGTTTGCAAACGAACTGTTTCTTGTTCTCTTTGAGTTATTTATTTTTCATCAGAAGTTGCCAACACCTGTAGAATGGAATATTTTGATTTGTCACCATGTTGCTTTTCCTGCTCTTCTCTCCTCTCTTTGGCCACTCGGAGTTTGTCATCTATCCTCAAGGCTGCACCATCAATGACTGAAAACACGTAACAGGACAACACAACGTCACATAGCTAGCACAGGTGAAATCTGAACACTTCCTGGGCCACGAATGGCTCACGGCGGATAGGACTAGTATCTAACGCACACATAATCCTCTTGCACGCTCTTATTTGAAGCTCGGATAACAGATTCAGCCATGAGCTCACCACACCTGATATAGTATCAACACCAAGTCATGGGTGTGTGTGGAAAGTGTTACAGGAAGAACTGTAACAGCCTTAATGAGTGGTGAGGCTGTCAAATGACAATAATTACTGAACCAAAAGCAAAAAAAGAAACTGGAGAAACAATGATTGCTCTGTGAAAACCTGACTGTGTATGTGCTTTTCCCTAATACAAGACATCCTTCACACAAATATGTTGACAAGCGTATGTAAATGCAAAAGAGAACAAATTCAGTTTAGTAAAAAAACATATACAACTCAGACTTCATTACAACATAATGCAAAAATCTTGGAGTCTTGGAGATGAATGGGGATCATTTACCTGGCTTGGTCTGGCTCTTTGTTGTGTTGGCTGGAGCTGCTGGTGTTGGGCTGTTTCCTGCCTGGCTGCGCCGTTCCTCTGCCTGCGCCTGCGCAGCTGCAGCTGACAAGAAGAGAAAAAATTCATATAAACAAATAGCACAACTATGACTATACAATTTAGGGAAAACAAAACTTTCAGGGGTGCTTTCACACCTGTAAATCGATTGTTTTGTTCTGAAACAGGGATTAAAATTGTTAAAATGTAGCTTTTTGTTCAAGTGCGGTTCGCTTTCACACAGCAAAGTTTCTAAACGGACCAAAATAGTTAAAACAAGTCACATGCAAGTAAACTACCCCAACATTGGTCAGTTCCGCAGTTTATTTTTCAGAGTCTCGCACAGCTGTCACGCTTTGTTATTTTAACATATGACAATGAGCAATAAGAACATTAAAAAGGTGCATCTTATTATGACATACATCCTGAATGAGAAAGGAGAGGCCAGGGCAGGGCAGGGAGGACGAAAAGATGAGATTTTGAATGGTGACACCCACAGACATCATCACCAAATATAACTCAGAGGTAAGACTTTCTCATACATAGCTGTTGCTTAGAATTATGCATTATAGGCTTCACATTATAGAAAGAAATATAAGATCAACCAAGACTGCAGTTTGGTCAGTTTTCCTAACAGATAAACAGCTCTCCCTAATAGTTAAGCATTTTCATTCATTCATTCATTCATTTTCTTTTCGGCTTAGTCCCTTTATTCAATCCGGGGTCGCCACAGCGGAATGAACCGCCAACTTATCCGGCATTTGTTTTACGCAGCGGATGCCCTTCCAGCCACAACCCATCTCTGGGAAATAGTTAAGCATTTTTCACTTTCGTATTCAACATGAAACGCACATTTACAGGTAGTTTGCTGGATTGTATCATTTTCTCACTACAATCGATCCACTCCAGAGTTTGTTTTAACTGAGTCGAGGCCACCTCATTCAGGCAATCTCGGACCAATAGTTTTGGCACTAATCAGAGTGCAATTCCAGTGTTCACATATGCCCAAACAAACCAAGCTCATGAAGCTCATGGGCAAACAAAATGTCCAAAACAAATGTTTAGGTGTGAAAGCACCCTTAGATTTTTCAAAAAACACAATTGCCATTTAAAATGTTTGCAAAATACAGCCAAAATATTATGATTAATAATCAATTTATAATATTATACATATGGTATCAATATTAAATAATAACAAGATGAAGAACAATAACATTCATATTAATAACATATTATAAATTATAATAAATTCTTAATGTAAGGAAAATTTTAAGAAGTATTTTAAGTTTTAATGAATACATCAACTGTCAATTTGAATAAATGAATGTACATTTAGTGCTGAAAAAGGTGTAGTTTTGCAGTCTTTGTGATTTGCTGTGATTATGGAAACTAAAAGGAAAGAAAGAAAAAGGTCATCAAGCAAAATCTAGGACAACGTGGCTCCATGCCACTGAAATGTTTGATTCTGTGAAAATGAGTTTTAATTCTGGCACAAATAACTACTATTAACAGTTGACCATCTGAATGGCTTGAAATTAAGTTACTGTACAAGAGTGCCTGGAAAATACAGCTTGATGTAAAAGTAGCAAAAATCTCTTCTACTTTCATCTCTGCTCAACACAAAGCACCTTTCAAAAGCTCTTCAGACAGCAGCCTTGCGGCAGGCAGGAGAGAAAGGAAGGAAGGATATGGGAAAAAACATGATCAACAAGTCCGTGTGCCTTTGTAACAGTCCTTCTCTCCCTCTACAGAGTGTGTCAGAAAAAGAGGGAAAAGAGAGGGTGTTTGTTGAGCTGGCGATGGAGCAGCATGTGATGTCTGTATGGTGAAAATCAAGATGCTGCTGATAGACCGTCAGCTGAAGAGAGGGCAGCAGTTGGCACATTTTACTGGCTGAGAATAAGCAATCTCCATCTTTTTAGCTCTAACTTCTGCTACAGCACACTGGTTTATGCTCGTTAGGAATATGTTTTGATATATTGATGATCGTGTGGTTCACTGTGAGACTGAAAGCTCCACAGAGAATCTGAATGAGGCACCATGCTTTCTGGAGGGATGTTCAGGCCGAAAGGCCAGCATTGAGTACTCATAAAATACACACACAGCAGAAAAGCATGATGGAAATGAGACTCCACCGGATGTCTGACAGCAATAAAACAGAGGGGGTTATCAGCTTTTTGGAAACGTACATTACTAACATAAACATCTCAACAGTTGAATATGCTCTTTACTTTTTTAAAACATATGTCAGCACTACACAGGGTACAGACATTCAAAATCAGCATATTAGGTTAGCTTGGGAACACTTAAGAAATAGAGCTTGTTTATTAAATACTAACTTGTTGAAAATCACAATCACAAATGCCTAGTTTTGGTTATTTGGGGATTATCTGATCAATATTAATGAGACTAACAGAGGTTAAACATGATAACCGTATTTGCATGACTGATAGGCAGAAGAGTTAAATATCCGGGCTTGTAAAGTCCCAGGGCTATTGTTTTTCCAGTCGGGCAACCAAAATCTATCTACCATGCCCAGTATTTAGTGGGGATGGTATAGATAGGTTTTGGTAGCCCTACTGAAAAAAAAACACAATAGCCCAGAGACTTCAGACTACCAGATTTTGCAAGCCCTGAGACTAAATATTCTTTATAAACACGTTTTATATGTTATAACATGTAAACTACCTTGCAAATCGATAATGTACATATAATACTGAATTATGCTATTACTATTATTATTAATAATAATATTAAAGAAAGGCTTAATCAAAAAGAACTAAAACAACACATGTAAACACATTTGGTCTTAAGAGATTAATAGAAGGATGTTTTTTTACAATTATTTTGAACACTATTTCCTTTAAATGATTTTTTATTTATCTCTGATAAAAATCTATTTGTTTTATTGCGATGCAGTAGCACAACAAGAAAGACTCTATTGTTGCATCAGTTTAACACCGTTTATGCATAGAAAAAAAACATCCTTTGAAATTCACACTGAAGATGGCATTTTCAACAGAGATTCCAAAAGGGAAGATATTAAATATATCACACTGGCATAACCTGAAAAGGGCACAAAACCTGTGCTGAACAAGAATCGTGAATGTTCAGGAGAGAGGTGGAAAATAAGGCTAAAAATAAATGAATAAATAAATAAATTAATTAATTATTGACTAAAAAGAAAAGAACAGCATGAGATGAACTATAAATACAAAATATTTTAATGGCATATTAAAATATAAGAGCCTGCCTGAGATTGTTTGATTCATCTGTGCGGAAAAGGCATAGCATCTGTTGCTGAGAGATAGTCAGGTAAAGGTGGGAGCAGATAGGGGTAAGCATCAGATGCACAACCAAACCTGCAAATCAGGGCTTTATAACAACAATCAGCTACAACGGCACAATGCAATGAAGGAAAATCACTCAAATACAGATGTTACCATCACTCAAAAAAAAAAAGTAAAAAATGTATTTAAAATGAGCTGAAACAAAACAATTCTTGTGATTCTTTGAGACAACATAACTGTTTTATGTTCAATCGACCAATATTTGTAAAAACATACAACTTTATTCCTTCAAGTTGTTCCAACACAAAACGATTGCGTGGAACCCAGCATTTATTTTTACAGTGATTGTTATGCTGTATACGATAACTAAAATCTATTTTTGAATACTTTTATTTATTATTGATATTTTGTTTATGTATCGTAACTAATATTACTTTGTTATATTTGATAATTAAATTAATAAAAAATACAATTAATATTTGAACTAATGTGATGTTCAGACAGCAATTAGCCTTTTTATAGTGAGGTTTTGCACATCTCTAGATAGCTTAGGCTTTTCAACTGCAACTACTGACAGATCCAAAATAGCAGGCTGGGTAATTCCTGCCGAAGTGAAAGCATCCTACACCTGCATGATTACGTTTAAAGAAAGCTAGAGCCCTGTGATAGGCACTTTATTTTTTACCCAAATTCCTTTTTTTTTAATTCCAAAAAACATTTTTCCACCCTGGAATTAAGTTTTTAGAAATTGCTTTTTACAACAAAAACTACATTTTGAGAAACTCGATGAACTGCATTTTCTACTATAATTTCTCAAGTTTTTCCCAAGTTAAACTAAACTTTTATTCAAGGATGAATACTCTCATGTTTCTGTGGTTACATTAGTACTGCACAATATTTAGTTTCATCATCGAGATTGCAATGTAGGGCTGGGCTCGATAAATATTTTCCATACTGAACGATAATGATACATTTTGGGTATAAGTTGTTAATGCTAAAATAGTACCCCAAGAATTACTGAAGCCACAAAAATTTGATGGTACGTTAAATGGCATAACATTTTCGGCCGATTAATTTTCGGTGGCTGAAAATTTGGTACATCTCTAATATCAACACACTTTAAGATTCCCATTGTTGCACATTTCTGCTGTGTGATTGGCTCTTAGATCAATATAGAGTAAAAAAAGTTCAGAGTTTATTAGAGGTGTGACCCTACAGTTCACAGTCTTTTGGTTCAGTTTGGTTACAATTATAATGCCATCAATTCAATATCTCATCGCATCATGGTGCATTGACAATGCTTTCCATGTACAATTTTATTTACTTCACAGCACAAAACTTCTTGTATTAAAATGTATATTTATATTTTATATTTGTAATACAAATTTGTCCTTTAATAAAAACATTCAATTATATGAACTGTACCTTAAACTCAAGTACATGCACAGAACAACATGAGCATTTATAGTAAATAAACAAATGTAAATATCCCGCTCGCCTTCGGAGCCTTGTCTAGGGAGTTCTTACATCCCTATGGGCTGTAATTGGCTGTAATGCTGATCCACGATAGACGTGGTGGAGAAACCTCGCTATCGCTGTAACAGCTAAGAGGAGAGCAAAAGTCCCGCCGGCAGGAGAGAGAGAGAGAAATGGAGTTTACTTCCATTTTCTCAATCACAGTGAAATATAGGCTTCTGCTGTTCAGTGTGAGTGAAAAACTGTCCAGCAAACACACAATTGTGCACAGTTTCTGCGTTAAGTAGATGGAGTGTTTTAATTAGTCGCGCTCACCTCCCTCGCCATAGTAAGCTACCGCAATATAGCACACGAGATAAATGACATCAGTACCTATAACCGGTTATGATCTATTACTGAACCGATACCGAATTGTCCGCGTGTGCATCAAGGTGCACCGCAGAAACAATTAATTTTGACATCCCTAGAGCTTATCATTGTTATTGACATACATTTTAATCCAATTCGATACAGTATCATTTATCGGCCCAGCCCTATAGCAATGGGTGCATTCAGAGATTGGGAAATTAATTGAAAAGTAATTGAAAGTAATCTGTTAAGGCAAATTAATACTTATTATAATATGATTTAGGGCGACACAGTGGCGCAGTAGGTAGTGCTGTCGCCTCACAGCAAGAAGGTCGCTGGTTCGAGCCACAGCTGGGTCAGTTGGCATTTCTGTGTGGAGTTTGCATGTTCTCCCCGTGTTCACGTGGGTTTCCTCCGGGTGCTCCGGTTTCCCCCACAGTCCAAAGACATGCTGTACAGGTGAGTTGGGTAGGCTAAATTGTCCGTAGTGTATGTATGAAAATGTATGGATGTTTCCCAGAGATGGGCTGCGGTTGGAAGGGCATAAAGGGACTGAGCCGTAAAGAAAATGAATGAATAATATGATTTATTCTTATTATATTATTCTGATATTATACTTCTGCCAAGCACACGAGGCACAACTCTCACATATCCACACACCTCTCAAAAAATTTAACTACACATCACAACAACGCGTAGCACAAGCTTTTTAACTGGTAGCAGTGACGAGGGTGGACGCCGTGGAGAGCCAAATTTTAGGCAATATGTTTCAGTTGTTCAGCATTGATGTCCAATAAACAATCATAGATAATAGATAGTGTGTGTTTACTTCAATTATTTTAAAATCAAGTAATGCACCCTACATTCAAAAATCTCTCACAAAACTTGTCCGTAAACTATAAGTTTTTATATATATATATATATATATATATATATTATGATTTTAGGCCAAATTGCCCAGCCCTAGTCGCAGGATTTGTAGATTCAGGGTTATAGTTGACCAGGAGCCACTGTTGAAGATTACATGATGGTTACATTTTGCTGTTACTCCGCAATATTACCAAAAATGTTAGCATTTGAATGCTTTCTTAAGGCCTATGCATTTTATAATTATTTCTATACGTTTTAAGCCAGTTAAAGCATTCAGGGTTTATGAATTATTTTGTTTGTAACTTTTAAGAAAGATTAATTGTGTTTATGCATACGATTTTACATTTGATTATACAATTTGTGAACCTGAATACTGCTAGAATCTCAGAAACTATAAAGCACTTTATTTGTATCTTAGTGTATTTATCAATGCTTGTTATTGGTTTATTATGGTTTCTGAAAATTCTCAACAAAATTATCCCAATTACGCTAAAATAATTATTTTGTCCCCTAAGTCAGCTGGTGAAATTCTACACAATACCGCTGAAAAATAAAATAATGTCAGTTTTTCCCAATAGCATGCAGCCCTAGTGTATGTGATGTGTTGACAGCAAACTTTTTGTGAACTGACTGATTCTCAGAGCTGCTCTGAAGATCAAGTTTAAGATGACATCCTCATATAATGATAATTAGACGCTGGCTAAAAACATCACAAGAGAGTATAGGAGAAGAAACCACAATTTAATCAAAAAGACAAGCAGAACCATGCTTCATATTTAACAATTTGAAATTGTGGTTAAATATTTACACAAATTACTGCAAACAACAATTTAATCAGGTGTACAAACCTATTTTTATTCATCCAAAATATTTTACAAAAATAGTTTATGACAGGATTTTTAGACTATGGAAATCATAAGTCCATAGAAAGCTTCTATTCCTGTCCTTTCCACTTCTTAATGTTTCATTTAAAGCACAGGATGAACTGCAATGAGAAGATGTGTCTGAAGAGCACTCAGGCCATAGTCCGTCAGAATCATTGAATATGCAAACACCATCTGAGTCATACTCTGAAGCTCACACTGTGAGCTCTGCGACACGCGGCATGCAAATCAACACTGGCCCTACAATGGACAAACACAATGGAGACATTATCTAGGCCTCGCACATCCAGTTATAACGTAAAGACAATGGAGGAAAGCCCAAGCTGACCTTAATCTGTTCCTTGGTTCAACTGCAATTAGTCTGCATGCTCTTTATGGGCCAATAAAATATGTTTCAATGCAACAGACAAACACAGACATCTGTGCTTTGCAAGCAGCTGCTAAGACTTCATTGCTATCTTATGAAGGAAATAAGGCAGCTATTGATGAGCACACAGCAAACAACAGCTCTGACAGCTGAATAAGTTGGTCAAAAAGGAAGGTTTTTTAGAAAGAACATTAGAACACAGTCTCAAACATATAATTAGAATTTGATGGGATGCAAAGAAAACTAGTGCTTGTTCACATTTAGCTGATTTCTGGATTTCTCTCATGGAAAAAGTACTAGTCTCTAATGACTAATGCATCTTATCCTTTATAAGATCGTGTTTTGCAAATTGGAACCATATCTGCCAGAAGCACCAACAACAGCTTTCACAGCTCTTTCAAAATAGAACCATGCATCCCAAAATGACTTTGTGCTGTCTGCGAGACATCCGGAATGATTCTGTGACCCTAAGAAACATTGCTTTAAAAGAGAAATATTTTCAAAAACTATTAAACATCTCATATAAATAAAATTTAAAAAGTTATTAAACTGTAACCAACCAGGCACAAGTGATTTGGGAATATTGTGTGTTTTTTCAATAATGCTAAGGTATTACTCATTTTACAGCACACAGCAAAATCAACATGAATTTAACAGTGAGCCCATGTATAAAATGCAGAAATAATTTAAAATCACTCATTTTAATAATTTAAAATCAATAATTTAAGAGGTTAGTTTGTAAATTGTGCATCAGCAGTGAAATCGAACTCTGCTTCAATTCACATGAACAAACAGATATGCAGAAAACACACAATCATGTGAGATACAAGTGCACACCTTACACTGCTGGATCTAAGTTTGTAAGTCATTCGAATATTTGTTAAAATGATTAACCGTAGCCTGCAACTATTAATGGATTAAAATTACAGAAAAAAGCTATATCATGATATATATTGCTATCAGGATATGAGATTGCTTATATCAAGATATGAGATTTTTGTCATATCGCCCAACCCTACTTTATATACATTTTAATGACTTTGTTTAGGCCCTTCTGACAATTAGACACACTTTTAACCATATTAGAGTGAACTGAAAAATGATGCCGAGCAAAAGGGGGAAAATTTATAAATAAAAGTCCTACCTCTAACACATCTGCAAAACAAAACTTATCGATCAATGGCGATATTTGAATAAAATTACCCTCTAAAGAATATAAATATTTGTCTGAGGAAAACAATGCATTGCACTGCGTTGATGTGATTAACACACTCCAGATTTTGCTCATATGCAACTGCCATAGACACCAATCAGACCAATCTATTTTTTTCGATATTTAAACATCTGTTAGTGATAACTGAGTATTAAAGTGTTATTTTGAGCAAAATCACACACTAATAAATACAGACACGGGTTTCATCATCCCTACTGACAACAGCTGCCTCGTTCAAACTGTCAGATGACAAGATGGGCTGTTTGACAAACCCTCATTCACTCAGTCTGACAGAACACAAAGAACGGCCATACAAATAGCAACAGTGTGCTCTCTATGTACTGCCATGCACATCCAAGGAGAGCCAGCAGTCAGGGAGAGTCAGCGCTCAGTGGGTCAGTGGGGTCCTGTTACCGTTTGCCTCCCTCTCTTTCTCTTTTGCTGCAGTAGGAGACTTTTATTGAGACAACAGGAAGTGCTCCAGGGCAGATGCCTGGGGAGGAACGTGCCCGCACTGTCCAAAAATGTGTATCTGAACAGAAGGCATAGCTGATTGTACACACAAACACACACACACACACTAGCAGAAATACATATTTTCTGAATACATCTATAGATGAGCTGCCTGAAAGACTAATTGGTCTTAAAGAAATAATAGATCGGATTTGTGTTCACCTGAAGCTGGTTGGGCACTGCTACACATTTTAGCATTAGCGGTGGTGAGTTAAAAATATCCAACATTTCTGAAAAGGCATGTTAAACCATCCAAATACATTACTAATAAATGACAGCATACTGATTAATTGAACGTATCAATACATATGCCACAAGTGCTGATGATCTAGCTGACCTCACCGTGACTGCTTGATTGACCCAACCCTATCTCTATGCACAATGCAGTTCTTGAACAGGATTAGTGTGGACACCTGGGCTATTTAAGCTTGAGCTATTTCAAGAGACAGCATGGTAATGATGACGTGTGCGTATGGACAGTAGGTCACTCTTGCTTCCGGCAGGCTAATGAACACATCACCTCTGGACCTTTAAGCAAGTGTACATTGACATGTGCACAACACATTTGCAAGCTCATTGCAAACGCATCCCTTTTAAAATGAACTATAGATTTGCAAAAAGTATGATGACAGTCACAGATTGATGATTAAAAAAGATGTAATTTCACATGGTTCAATGCACAAAAGCATTTAGCCAATGGAAAATCATTTAACTAATAGATTTTGATATTTCCATTACACAAGTTCAAAATTTGTGGCTTTTCTGACCAAAAAAACTTGCTCAGGTCACGAAACACGGGTAATGATAAAGAAGCTCAAAGATTTAAAAACATTTTTTTTTAAAAGCTAAAATGGAACATCTCCTTGAGTAAACATGTTTTATCTCACATTTGGTATTGTTGACTTTATTGGTTAGGTAAACCAATACAGGCCATAAAGGCCATAATAGACGGTGCAAGCCCATAATGATCATAGATATTGGCGGGTCAGTTCCCACCCAATAATATGAAATGGCTAAATTGTACCCTCACCCACATTTTCTGTAATTATTACACTGTTCTGCTGCACTCCACTACACAGCACTCTGATGCTAGGATGACAAAAAGATTTAAAAGCTACATTTTAGGCTGCTCTGCCTTCGCTATCTATCAGTGCTTAATGCTAGTGTGAGATGACAAATCAAAGTAAAGCAGAAAGACCTTTTAAATTCACACAATCAGATCGCTAATTCCTGTGTGAAGCATCACTTATCATAGTGACGGCGAGTCAGAATGGAAACAGTTAATATTGTTAACTGTTTAGCTGCTCAACTTTTCCCCAAAATCAGAGTCTGCACCAATAGCCTTGATGTAAAGTGTCAACACAGCACTACGGTGTTCATGGTGACCCGAGTTTCCCAGCTCAAGGTCCTTTGCCTCTCTCTGTTCCCCATGCTTTTCTGCCCATAATGTCCACCGTATTGCACCTATAGCATTAAAGGTGAAAAACCCTAAAAATCTCTATCACGGTTGTTGAATAAACAGAAGATTGAACTTTCATTTATTGATTCAATGTGACTAATAATCACATGACTGTGAAATAATCTCATAGAAGGATTTGCTTTAAACACTTAACTGAAGTTACAAATTTAGGTGTTATTGTTAATTTTTTTAATAAATGCAGTGCTTTCATGTGCTTTCGGATGTAGCAGCAACAAAGGGACCTAGCTCACCAAGAAGCAACAAGCATCAGTCATCATGGCAAAAAGATTATCTTTATTATGGGTCAATAATAATAAAGCATGCGTGATAATACATTTCGAAGCTTGTCAGTGAACTACGATTGTGTAGTAAACAATTGCAGCTCTGAATAATGACACAGCCCAACATGGTTCTTGTTCTTAATACTTTTCAAAATGTATAAATAAACTCTGTCATGATGTGTGCAAAGTCCAATGTAAAGCATTACCAGATCCACTCATTTTCTTTTCGGCTTAGGCCCTTTATTAATTAGGGGTCGCCACAGCGGAATGAACCGCCAACTTATTTAGCATGTTTTACGCAGCAGATGCCCTTCCAGCTGCAGTCAATCACTGTGAAACTCCCATACACACTCATTTACACACACACACTACGGACAATTCAGTTTACCCAATTCACCTATACTGCATGTCTTTGGACTTGTGGGGGAAACCGGAGGAAGACCACACCAACATGGGGAGAACATGCAAACTACACACAGATATGCCAACTGACCCAGCCGAGGCTCTAACCAGTGACTTTCTTGCTGTGAGGCGATTGTGCTACCCACTGCACCACCGTGACGCCCTTACCAGATTCATATTTTGTTTAAAACTAGAGACTTTTCCTGTCATTCCTCAAACAATTCACTTTGAAAGTGTTGCAAAACATGTAAAAAAGCAATGTAAATATGATTTTGTAGAAAGGCTGCCACAGGCATTTGACTGCCTCAGTACTTAAACAAATATCTCTAGAACTCAGACACAAAGGTTCAGCAGGTCAACATACAACACCTGTAGGGCTGAAATAAAGAAGCTATTTTGTTTCACAAATGTCTTCTACAGTGTATACTGCAGTCTCCAAAGATTAAATGACTTTCAAATGACAACTAAGAGAGGAGAGGCACAGAGTATTTAACAATTCTGACAGCCTAGAATGATGAGTACGCCTGATAAACAAAGGTGCTACCAGTTTTAATATTGACTTATAACAAGCCTGGTGGATTACAAAAACAAAACAGCTCAATATCACATGACTCTAACTAGTCATTATATTTTGTGCAATTCAATAACAACAGCTTTGTTTTAAATGCAAAGAATGAACTGGAAACAACAAATGAAATAGACCTCAAAACAGTGTTGCTAGCATTCAAGCACTTGCAGGCCGCCTTAACCAAATATGTGAAGTTTCTGGACCACTGAACTCCACCCTACATTATGTCTGCATTGCCAGGATGCAGATCTCGATGTGAACCCACTCTGAGGTTTGAAACCACACTGTGACCTGCTTCTGACGATTCAATGAGCTCAATTCAAGCTTAACAACTATGAAAAATGATAGAATGACACACAAAAAGTTCTCCAGGGCTGTTATGTTCCTTACAGAACAGACCTTAAAAACTTTTACCACTCTGTGAAATTAACCACAGGCCAAAGTAAAAGCTAAGGTTACCAGTCTATTATTAACACAAGCTATGAACAAAATCATTCCTCATTAGCAATGCAGACGAGCATGCAAAGCAAGCAACCCCATGCATGTTTTCCCAAGAGGGAGGATCTAGTAAACAGAGTTTGGTTTGCTGCACATGACAACTGCAAAGATGCTGAATAATGAGATGGTTAAATAATCAGATGGTAAAGCATCCAGTTATATGTCCATCTGCAAGTGTAATGAGAGTCATATGTAGACATCCTGTTTAGCAATTACTGACCAAGATGGCCAACAGCATCCGCTAGTCAAACTCTCACACTCATATCAAACGACAGATACTGCTAAATATCCATAGATTTCTGTCTGCATGTACAGTTCAACTGCAATAGCAAAGTTTCACTGTAATAACTCGAATCGATATAATGTATAGTTTGCACAGTGAAGCATTTCGACAGCAGTTTCACTATTTTGCTAAGGTTAGTCAGATGGGAAGTGCATTTAGAAACTAACTCATGACACTACAACGTGTTTACACACGTTTAAAGGCACATTTTAGGGCATTATTGTGTATAATGTGAAATAGTAACGTATAAGAAGTGAACAAAACCACTTGGGGATAAAATCGCCATACAAAGATGAGGTGGGATGATGATGTGTCCCTGTCAAGCGAGACATCACTTTATATCAAACCTCCGTACAGACCCAACGAACACACCATTGCCTCAAGACCTCGTCAATAGATCCGACATGAGCATTAAACTACACAAGAACAGACTAGTGAACAATCACAAACTTGTTGCCGGGTGCTGGAGTAAGTTTAGCAGTTAGCTGGCCGTTATCCGTCCATCTGAGCCCGCTAACTCTCTCCCCCTCAACCGCCTCAATGAAAGTAACGGATTTAAACCTTCGGCCGACCAAACAACCTCCAAACAAAGCCACAGCACTAAAGATGTGTCACATGACTGGACTGTGCAACGAGAACTCGCCAAAAGAAGTTGTAAATCATTGAATTCTTACCCATTTGCGCCCGCAACCCTTTGAGAGACGTTGCACTCTCCGCCATTTTTGCCGAAGTTTTTTTCCTGCTGTTTGGCGCTGACACATGAGAGGCGCGCGAGGACGCCACTGCTCTACCGGGCGCGCGCAGCTGCAGACACACGGAGACAGCGACATCTAGCGCTGCACTGCACACACTGCACACAGCGGTCTGCAGCGGATACACACCGTTGGCGTTTCAAAATGTTTCCGCGAGGGGGTGCTAGAGGATGTCTGAAAACATGTGTCACTGTCATAGTTGACATTATGTATTTAATTTAGGAAACAACGTATTGTATTCTTAATCATATAAAACGTAATATTATAGCAACTGTCAATGCCTTCAAAGTATTTCAAGATTTTATTTTTATCTAAAAGCCAGTGTGCCCTCAATATTTATACATTTTATTTATTATATTTATATATATATTTTGTTATATTATATTATTTGTACAGTAGTTTAGGTCTAGATGGCCTTGATTGTTCTCTTCTAATATATTTGAGTTATTTTAGTAACATACTGTAGTGCCAAAATTATTGTTATATTTGTTTTGTATATTGTATTTGTTTTATATTTGTATATTGATTTATTACTTATATCACAAAATATACAAAACATATTTTTTCAGGATAAACTCACTACTGAAGTCAACCTTTGCTGCTGTTTCATAAATAAGTAAAATGAAAAGTTAAAAAAGGCTTAAGTACAAAACTAAATTAAACATCTTTTTAGGTTTAATAGTATAATATGTTTAGTTACTCAAAGAAACAGATTGCTTTTAATCTTAAGGGTTTATGCTTATCATTATGCTCGTACTCTCGTATATAATTGTGTCATTTTTATTTCTTATTTTATTAAATTATTCATAGTACAAGTAATATTCAACATGCTATACAACAATAACAACAACAACAATAATAATAATTATTATTATTCATTCGGTCTTTTTTCTTTTCCGCTTCGTTCTTTTTAAGCTATATATTTAAACACATGTTATTATTTTTATTTACATTTCTTCATTTTAATTGACATGAAATGTGCTTGACTGCTTGAGGACAATCTACAATGCAAAGAAAAAAAAGAAGAAAAAAAAGAAATGTAGATGTAGAAAAAATGTAAAAATCATTTTAAATGTAAAACTGCAAGAACATTTTACAAATAAATACAAATAATCAGAAACCACTGAACTCAATACAGTCCCACAGCCAGCCTATTGAAAAAGGTGGTTCTTTTTTGTCAAAAAGTGGATCTTTTTGCAGTTATTTTCCCAAATTTCTACTAAATGATGAGGTTCAAATAATTATAGTGACATTTATTTTTATAATGCATTTTAGTAAGATTTAAGCACTAATATTTGCTGCATTAGCCTGTCGGATGATCATAACCACATATTTTGATGCAACAAAAATATTTCCTACAATTTTGTCAAAGTGCTTACCATACTGTTTTACCACAGAGTGTTTATTTACAAATGTTTGTTTAAACTGTAATTTATTACAGTTTTATAAATAGATTCACATTTTAAATTGAACATTTTGAATAAAGAAGTATGAAAAAATACTTATTTTTAAAATACAAATTTATCATCATGCATTATTAAAAAAAACAATTAGGAATTTGTTAAAACTTATTAAAAACCAACTAAAAACATATTAAAAACTGTAGCCTGTATAGGTAAATATCAAACCAGCTCATTTGCTCTGTCAGAATTTGTAAAGCTGAATAATTAAATTTGTCCTAAAGCCTTCTTCTATCAGTTATTTTGACAATGTATTATGGCATACTGTCAAAAATAGGACAAATGAGTTCATAGTGGTCAAATTCTTCCAAATTTGTCAGTGAAGGTGGGGGGAGTCATAGTGGCTACGCCTATGGGTCTAATATATATAAAATTTAAACCACTATAAATATATAATATATTACCACTATAATATATAAATTTAAAACACTTTTTAAGCATGCTCCAAAAACTTTGTGTACGAGCTTAGCATACTTTGCTTTAACCACTGCCGTAGAGTTTTGCCAGTATGTGGAATGAGAAAAAGACAGGATCAGCAAAGCTGTGGTGGACTCCTCCCTTTAATAAAACACCACATACTCCCTTTGGCACCACTGCTTTCCAGCATCTCAGTCTGCTTCTTTCATTTTAGCTATAGCTTGAGGTCCCTTCATTCATTTTTTATAGCAGACTCAGCCTTGTATCAGTTACACACACTAAATAATGCATGCATGCTTGTGTTATTTAACATTTAGGCTACCGTAAGCAGGCATGAATGGATGACCTGTGAGGGAATGCTATGGCTTCAGATATGGAGAACACACAATATATGAATATCCTATAGAGAAACAACAGAGATACAATCTCAAGATCCTGTAACAAAAGCTGCCATCACTTATTCAGTGACCAGTGCAGTGCAAAACTGGTTTCATAAACTTGCTTGACCTGAACTAAAAATATATATGCATTGTGGGATTTTACAAGTGTGTACTTCAGGAAATGTAGCGAAGTTGCGCTTTGTTGTATAAGATTAGATGTAATTGAACCCTTTATCTGCACCATGATTGAATTTCGACAACTGTTGTCACAACTTGTGCAGTGCTTATTGTCTAATAATATTAGGTAATGTTGTTTTAAAAGAAAAGATGGGGAAAATGAAAGTAAATGTGTTTTAAATATGAGGAAGCCAACATGTCACACACCTTAAAAACTGTCTTGAGAACTCAAAGCTTTCATTGCTTGATGAAGCAGAATGATGCAATAATTTAGTTACAAAAGCAAAGAATATCCTTGTATGCTGTTTTATTGAAATTACTCAATGAAAAGACTCATAGGGAAAAAAAGCTGGAGTATTACTCAGGATTAGTACAACACTATAAACTTTATTACTTAAAAAAATCTATTATATTGCAATCAATGTCAATGAAGTTACACTGTATGGTTTATTAAAGGGTTATACATGCAAAAGTGTTATTTTACCAAGTAAATTTGATACATCTTGACAAGAATTGAATAATGATTTATTGTGCTCGGCATAACTGAGTATTTTAAAAGTGAATAATTTTTATCAGTTTCTCAGTGAGGCGATGCAGTGGCGCAGTAGCTAGTGCTGTCGCCTCACAGCAAGAAGGTCGCTGATTTGAGCCTTTGGCCGGGTCAGTTGCGTTTCTGTGTGGAATTTGCATGTTCTCCCTGCATTTGCGTGGGTTTCCCCTGGGTGCTCCGGTTTCCCCCACAGTCCAAAGACATGCGGTGAATTGGGTAGGCTAAATTATCCATAGTGTATGAGTGTGAAAGAGTGTGTATGGATGCTTCCCAGAGATGGGTTGTGGCTGGAAGGCCATCCGCTGCGTGCTGGTTAAGTTGGCGGTTCATTCCGCTGTGACGACCCCGGATTAATAAAGGGACTAAGCTGAAAAGAAAATGAATGAATGAGTTTCTCAGTGAATATAAGCAATGTATTTTGGTGCATTTAAACAAAACAGATTATTAAACAGATATATTTATTAAAATAATATTTTAGTCACCAAACATCTTTAGAAACAGAAAAGTTTAATTCAAGCAAAATGTTGCAAAAAATTGCAACAAAACTTTAACTCAATATTGAAAAATTTTTGCTTCTCTTGATTTTTCCTAAAAATATATATTTTTATTTTTTATAAATTAAAAATTTGCATGTAATATTTTTCTATAACACATAAATTTGGGTGTACATGTTTTTGGACCATTATCATAAGTTATTTTGTTAAATAAGCTCCACATTTGTCTTCAGTACTGACTAATCTAATGTTTATGCACAAATATAATATTAGATAGCTTCCTATTAAAAATATGAATTTAAAAGAAAGATTTGTGAGGGGTGTACTTATATATGCTGGGCACTGTACATCTTAGACACAAAATTGTCAGTTTTTATATTTCCCCAGAAACCTTGTGTGTCTCATAGCAACACTGTGATGTTTCCTTCTTGAATTAATCATTTGAGCCGTTGATTCAATGATCCATTCACAGAGAGAGCCATTAGCCAATTAGTGGTTTTTGAGTCTTAATTATTGAGTCATAAAACAAAATGATACACATGAACATACTCAACAAAATGTTCATTATCTGCAACTTATGGTTATACAAAAAAGTCCTTGCAAAATATTGAGCCCATATATGTGCCATGCATGCAAAAATAAGCCCCATAGTTACTTGTTTTCTTCTGATTTCTACTGATTATTGATGATATCCAAAGACAAACTATGCTGAAAAAAAATTCACTGATGAAATGCCTGTAAGTGTGAAATGAAAAGAAGTAGATATGGAAGAAAGAGGTGCGAATCTCACATATATGGGGACTCTTTTGTGTAATTGTGGTAAATTCTTTCAAGCTTCTTTTAAAAAGCCTTGACTGGGAAATTTTGAGGCTGAAACCTTTCTTTCCTCATACAGAGAGACAAAACCACAACATGATTAATCCTTTCTTTGAAACTATTTTGGCAACACACTCTTAAGGAAGAACAAATATGTTAAATACCGAATGTAGAAACTGGAGGAGTCAGAGATTCTGAGTTAATATCTTTCTGCATAATCATGCATTTCAACAAATATATTGTCAATTATATAGCTTTGTGTTTTTCTTCTATTAATCTTGAGATACAACTTTCCCATTTGTTAAAATTTTTGCTTTGAAATTAATACGAGAAAATCACTTTGACTTTCTTGGACAAGAAGTTTTCCCTGAATAAACTTTTACAGAATGTACGAATGAGATGAATGTTTTTTTTTTTCATAATTTCTAAACTTAAAAAAGAGAAACACACATTTAACTGAGTAAACCTTGATATTTTTCCCCCATTTTGACAGATAAAACAGAAGAAATATAGTCATTAGAGACAAACCTGCTTTAGATACCACATTACACACAAAAAAGAAACTCATTTTACTTTTTCTTGAAATAGCAAAATATAAAGTAGATTGCCATCATGTGATCAAGACCAGGATGTTCATTAATAATACAATAATTAGAATAAACATGCCGGATTATCTTTCTAAAGTTTAAAAATACAACTCTTATCTAAAATTTATAAAATGGTTAAAAATATAAATGATATACAGTGCTCAAAAGAAAATGAGCAAGGATCTTTCGTTTAAATTAATATTTAGGATGACTTACAATAATATATTTAAGCATATTGTTTAGATTAGTCAGTAGGAAAGCCAAAACTGGAACTAATCTAACTGAACTTGAATTAATATGTCGGCGAAAAATATTAAAAATAATATTAACACACAGGAAAAATCAAGGGAAACATAAAAAATATCAAATTAAGTTGAAATTTTGTAGTTTGTTTAAAGGTTTTGAAACACCTCATTTGAATTTAAGTATATTATCTTTTTATTTCTGTGTTAGGTGACCAAACTCTAATTACTTTAATAAGTTTTTTAAATGCACCAAAATAAATTGACTATTTTCAATGAGAAATTGATTTAAAAATATATTTATTTTTCAAAAGGGGGTGTACTTATTTTTGCTGAGCATTGTATGTTCCAGCTGTAATTTTAATAATATACCTGATGTTTATCATAATTATACCAACCAAGGCTCATTCTGAAAACGTAGTCCCACGTACGTTTTTGGAGGCCGCAAAATATACCCTGGGAGGTTTGTATTTTTGCACTTTTTGTTTTCGCAAATCCACGAGAGGCAGCCATGTACGTTTTTTGAGATCTCAAATTTCTCTCGCGAGTGCCATTTGCGGCTGCTGCTCTCGCGTAAACCCACCAGAGGCCGCTGTCGACTGACTGAATGACTGACTGAATGACTGACTGACTGACCAGCCAATAGTCTGACCCACCCTAATCTTTTCCTAAACCCAACCAAAATGTTATTGATTGACCCACACACTCGCCTAAACCCAACTAACAATTTTCAAAAGCAATGCAGAAGAAAAAAAAAAGCCCTCGTCTCATTTTTACCACATTTTTAGATTTTACCGCATCCTCACCCTGTTATTTACTGGTTTATTTAATTTTTTGGGATTATGTTTTTGTCATACCTGCTTTCTGGAACTGCTCTTCACTAGACTCGAACCCCGTCATCGTGGTCAACTCCTCTCTGTGTCTCAAGTCCGCCGATGAAAACGGTGAGTTAACAGGACAAACTGATTACAGTGGGAAAGTCGTACACACGGAGGTAAGCGGTCAGCTGGTAAGCGTAAAAAAGAACGGCGTCATACCGCCCTGTAGCGTTCGTTTAAAAAATGAAACACAGCCATACGTACCTCTGACTACGTCATGTGCGGTCTCCAGAAACGTACGTGGGACTACGTTTTCAAAATGAGCCTGTTCTTTTCGGCTTAATCCCTTTAGCAATCAGGGGTCGCCACAGCGGAATGAACCGCCAACTTATCCAACATATGTATTACACAGCACATGCCTTTCCAGCTGCAACCCATCACTGGGAAAAACCCATACACTCTCACATACTACTGACAATTAAGCTTACCCAATTCATCTATGGCGCGTATATTTGGACTGTGGAGAAAACCGGACCACCCGGAGGAAACCAACACCAACACAGGGAGAACATGCGCCATCCTATTATGCATTGACCAAATCCTAAATCTAAATCACTGTGACAGAAGTTAATATTATATGGAAATAATAATAAATATAAGTAAACATGCAAAATATGAGTAAATGCAAAAATCGGTCCAAACGAGAGTTACGTAAGCTCAGAGAGAACTGCAATTCTCAGATAGGCAGCCGCTATAAAATCTAATTAGATGTGTTTGATGAGAGTTATCTGGAAGAACCGATCTTGATCTGAACACCTGAGAAAGAACATTACCAGACCTGTTTGCTTAAGATCTGAAACAACTTCCTGTTAAAATGCACCAAAAACACACACAAATGGTCTTGTAATGAAATCATGAACACTTCCTCATATATGCACATGTGCAGTCTTACATGGCTTCACGTGTAATTCTTTAGCTATAGAATCAGCAGAAACAAATGCATGAAAAAACATGTCAGACACATTATCTCATTTAGCAAGTCATCCATGTGGTATTTCATTACAACTTGCAGCATTAATTTTTAACCATGCACATGGCAAGAGGCGTGTCTTCTCGCACATTCATATCTGATAATCATCTCAAAGCAATCAAAGATCTCAATCAAAACGATCACAGCTCTGGGTCTCAGTGATGTGACAGAAACATTCAGATTTATTAAAAGCAAGTGTTGAACCAACTAGTTCATCATAAGATTAACTGGTTCCGGATACTGTTCCTTATTGACCCATGTACGGATCCTTTTATGTTTATTACTGTCTTTATGATTAATAAATAACTTATCAACAAGAGGCTGGGCGTGGATTTAGTGTCTTGAGGAGAGGTCTTGGGCTGGACATATTTAGAGGACAGGATACTCTGATTTAGTCATAACATTTCTTGGTTGATCTAACTGGCTTTTTGTGTTTTGTTTACCTGTTTTTCCGTTGTACAGACATGCCATAACACAGTAAGTAGACATCTAAATCATGATGAGAAAATTGTTCAAAAAGTGTCTTATCAGTTGCATAAGATGGTAATATAATCAGTTTTTCTCTTTAAGCTTGGCTTGCTCCTTTACCTCTTTTAAATGAAAATGAAATTAAGCTGTGGAAATCAATATTTTTTGCTTTTTTCCTGTTTACTTTTTTATTTCTCTAGCTATATCATGCAGACATTTAAGAAATACTTGCCTGTGACTATTTATATGTGGATTTATGGATCCTCTTTCATTTATGCAGGTATGATATTTCACATTATCAAACATTTTCATCGTATTCTTGCATAAATATTTTTCTCTACAGCTCTGGAAAAAAATAAGACACCACTACAAGTTATTATTGTTTCTCTGGATTTCTCTGGCTCATTCGTGTTTCAAATTTTCATTTACTCACATACTCTACAAATCATTAGAGCATGTATTTGCAGATAATGACAGTAAGTCAACAGATATAATTTAAACATTATATTATATTATACATTATAATTATAACATTAAACATTGGGGTATATACTGTATGTACAGTATATATGTGTCTTACAGTTAGGTGTTGAAATAAATACAATTTTAGTTATTCTGTAAACTTCTGATTTTATTGACATTTCTTCCAAATATAAAATAAAAATTTTGTCATTTAGAGCTATTTTGTGCATAAAATATTAAAACAAAATATTGGTTAACTTTGGATAGGTCAATATTTGGTGGAATAACCCCACATATCAATGACAACAAGTGAAAACATTTCTGACCAACTGTCATTTTCTGAAATTGAGCTCTAAAAGGCATGATTTTTAAATGGTTTATGAAATGTAAAACAAATACAATAATTTTACTTAAACCCTAATAAATCTTAAACTCTAGTAAATAATATATAATATACATTACAGAACATTTTTGCAATGAACTATGAAATGCAATATTCTTTTATTACAGCAGCCTAAAATTTATTAAATATATTTATTTTTGTCTCATTTAAATTTTGAAGATTTTATAAAATAAAAAAACAATTTAACTTTTTATTCAAAACACATACCAGCAAATCCACAGAATCGCTAATAATTTCAGCCTTGGTTTCTTATTTTTTGCCAGAGCTCTATATCCACGCTTCACTGCCATTTAACTTATTTTACTAAAGAGGATATAATTTGTTGGCTTTTATAGCATGAACTCATATTATTAATTGAGCTATAAAGCTGATAATAGATGCATGATAATCTGTATTCTAACTTTCAGGATCACTATGGGGGACAAAAATGGCCTTTACAATCCGATCCTGTGTTTGGCAGCTGAATGAAGATGTTGTCATCCCCCCGTTAGAGGAACTGAGCGTTTGTGTCAACCTCATGAGAGTGCTCACAACTTCTGAATGGACTGCTTTTGACTACAAAGGTCGAGGACAGCAGCATGTGGAGCTCGGCTTGGCTGGAAATGGGGGCAATTTAAAAGCGTCCATTTTTGGAAAAGAATGGACAGTTGCTTACGATCTTGCCAAAAACAAGTGGCACACAGTCTGTCTGACGTGGTCAAGTCACACCAGGCTTTTCCAGGTGATTGTTGATAACAGCAGTTTCGAGTTTGCTTTGAATGAAACATCACCCCAACGTCTTGCTCCAAACGGTACACTGACTTTGGGAGTTTCACATAGTTTTGTTGGAGGAAATATTGTTTTTGAGACGGGGAAAAACTTCCTCGGGGATATGAGTTTGTTCAGGATTTGGAAAGAGCAGATGAGCGCACTACAACTGGCTGAATTCAGGTGTGTGGATGGAAACATTGTGACTTGGAGAACTCAAGACTGGGATTATCAGAAGTGTCCACCATTACCAGACAGTAGTTTGAAGTGTGGTGAGAGAAACTGTGATTGTCTGCTATTAAGTGCAGGATTTTTTTCATAAGACATAAATAGCCTATGATGTTATGATGTCATTGAACTCTAATCAACTGTATCTTTAACACATTTCAGAATCGTCCAAATACAAAATTAAAATGCATTTATCTATTACACAAAACACCAATAATGACAACACTGAGAAGGATACCCAGGAGATGGTTTTAAGCTGGGTAAGAGCCTACACATGCAAATATTATATGTGTACATGAAATTCTGGATTGTTTCAACAAATATTTTGGTTTAAAATGGACGAAGTCGTTAAAAACGTCATTTAAAAAATGGTTGAGTTTGCCAATACTTGCGATAGTATCTGGATGCAGCCTTGATGATGCAAGCTGAGACTGCATATATCAGTGATGCAGGTGAGCGCATTAAAAATCATTGGATGCAGCTCAAATTGCACTGCATCAGGTCTGCATCCAGACCCCTCTCAATATTTGTGTTGAAAGAAACCAGCACTTTTTAGAGAGTGTTTTTACATACTAAGGCAAACAATTTTTTTTACATTATTATTTAAATAATGAGTTTCCATATATTTTTATTCCAGCTGAAGTACATTTTCCGTCCAAAAATAATTGTGCACTCTGTGTCACTGTCAAATATAAGGTAACTGTTTCATTTTTAATATCATGTTTCAATATAGTTTGTTTAGCTAAGCATGGAAGGGATGTTGTAGTTAACCAAAACTAAACCACAACATTAATATGGTTTCATTAATTTAAATATAAAAATCTGATCTCTCTCTCTCTCTCTCTCTCTCTCTCTCTCTCTATACTTATATTACATATATACACACAAATGAAAAATTTAAAGTTGATTTATTTCAACAAGTTGCAGTAATATTGCAAATATTTATCATTTTCATTTAGTTTGACTTTATAGTAAAAATAAATAAATACAGGGGTGACATAGGGGCACAGCTGTCGCCTCACAGCAAAAAGGTCGCTGGTTCAAGCCTCGGCTGGGTCAGTTGGCATTTCTGTGTGGAGTTTGCATGTTCTCCTCGTGGTTGTGTGGGTTTCCTCCTGGTGCTCCGGTTTCCCCCACAAGTCCAAAGACATGTGGTATAGGTGAATTGGGTAGGCTAAATTGTCCGTAGTGTATGAGTGTGAATGTGTGTGTATGAATGTTTCCCAGAGATGGGTTGCGGCTGGAAGGGCATCCGCTGCGTAAAAAATATGCTGGATAAGTTGACGGTTGATACCGCTGTGGCGACCCCGGATTAATAGAGGGACTAAGCCGACAAGAAAATGAATGAATGAATAAGCCGAAAAGAAAATGAATGAATGAATGAATATAATTTGTTTAGCTAAGCATGGAAGGGATGTTGTAGTTAACCAAAACTAAACCACAACATTAAAATGGTTTCATTAATTGAAATGTAAAATTCTGATCTCTCTCTCTCTCTCTCTCTCTCTCTCTCTCTCTCTCTCTCTCTCTGTATACTTATATTACAAATACTAGATATATAGTTGATTTATTTCAACAAGTTGCAATAATATTGCAAATATTTAACATTTTCATTTTGTTTGACTTTATAGTAAAAATAAATAAATAAAAACAAACTAATTCCAACTAAAAATAGAAAACTACAACAATTAGTAATTATTACTGTCTAACAATAGCTCTATGAGTTATTTTTTTAATCTGTGTTTAGCCTTCAAACAGGAGCTGATTTAACTGGTCAAAAAATGGAGGCAACTCAGGTACTTAATTAAATATACCATACCTAATTGCTTATTAAAGGGATAGTTTACCCCACAATTTTAATACTGTCATCCTTTACTGCTTTACTTCAACTTTTACAAACCAATTTGAGTTTATTTTTGTTCTGTTGAACACAAAATATGATTTTTTTGATGAATGTTGAAACAAAAAACTAGTTTGAAACAAGTCAAAGTTGAGTAAATGATGACAGACTTATTATTTTTGGGTGATCTTTCAAGTGGACATACTGTAATTAATAACCTAATGTCATACATTACAAAATACTTCCAAATATATATATTTTAACACATTACATTATGCTCCCCTATAGGAAAAGCCACGGATTAAGACTCAATGGTAAAAAATCTCATGCACAAACTCATCATAGACAATACGCTTTGTGCATGAATCTAATCATCCAAACATGTATTTGTTGTGGTCTTAGGTTTGATTGTGTGGTGTTTGTGAGAGTAACACCTGCAGAAGATGTGAGTATAACAGTGTCTACGATAAAAACACTGTTAATCCCCAGCTACAGCTACAGCGCAGACATCGTCCTGATGACAAACCCTGCATCTATAACCATACTTTCAGTTGGTAAGGGGCTGTATGTGATGGATGGGAGGTCATACATATGTCAATATACAGCATATACAGTCAATATACAGTCACTTACAACTTATAATGCTTTGAAATTTACAGCTGTCTTTCCCAATGTGACTTCGAGTCCTGCTGTGAGCACCATCCCACCAGTTTTCTCTCAAACCACAAAGATACCTGTCATTGGGAGTACAAACATTACAACATCAGGTCAGTGCCGTTCAGAGTTTCTGTAAACACTTGTATAAAAATGTATGAAAGGCTGATGTGAAAATATTCTGTTCTTCAGTGACTCTCATGTCATCATTACGAACACAGGCAATGGATAAAATCTGTTTAATCTCTTCAGGCTTCACTTCAAACAAAGGTGAGTTTGCTTGTGCATCGATTAAAAAGATCCAACACAAAAAGTACAAAAACGTCTGTCAAAAAATGTGTCATGAGCATCATATGTCAATATATTTTTACACTTTTACTGACATGTAAGTGAGTACACAGTTACCAGCATCAGCCCTGATGGTAACCATTTAAATAATAGGACAATTTTTTCAACCATTTAAATGACAGCTTTACATATTTATTTATTTATTTATTACAGTTTTGGATTTGCCAGGGATTTAAAACCATGAAACCTACAAAATAAAAAAACAACAACAACAACTTTATTTCATTTTAACACTTAATCAAATGACATCAGTTTTCATCAGTATTAATTTAATTTAATTTAATTTAATGAGATTAATCATTCACATAAATTGTTTTGCTGTATATTTGGTGTTTTTACAATACATTTAACATTTTTTTTCTAATGTTTCAGAATTTGGAGATATATTTTATAGAGTCAACCTCAATATAACAATGAGTGGAAGTATCACAGACCCCAAACACACTATAGAGCATTGGGTAAGTAAAGTAAAGTTAGTAACTAATAATGTTACCTTAGCTAATGTTAGTTAATATATTTACTAATATGAAAAAAAAATGAACAATACATTTATTGCAATATTTATTGATCTTTGTTAATGATAGCTAATGAAAATGATGTTGTCCTGTGTTAGTTCATGTTAACTCACAATGCTATCTAACATTAACAAGCATTAATTTTTTTAATCATGCATTAGTACATGTAAAAACTATATATGCTGTACAAACTAGGGCTGCACAATAATGGAAAAAACTGACATTGCAATATGTTGTTTTTCTGAAATTTTATATTGTGATATTGAGTATAATTTCATCAGGTGAAATGAATTGCTCTATTTGGAATGAACTAAAAACTTTGGATGGATTGTAGGGGATTTGTAGGGGATAAAATCAGCATAAAATATGATAAAACAAATTAAAAAATACCTATAACATTGATAAATACAGTAGAGCTTAGATATAAGTGAAATAAACAGTGCTTTATGGTTGCCTGACAGTCTAGGAATATTTAAAAATATTCAACACACTGAATAATCAAATGAATATAACACCGTAATGTCTATTGTATTGCCTTCATTGTATACAGTATATACTTACAAACAATTCACCTTTCTTGAAGTTAAAAACATTCTAATTTCTTATGCATGACAGCTTTTGATATGCTGGTTTAAAATGCTTGTACTGTCACAGGCCTTAAAAAACTAGCAAATAATAAAGTTTTTGGTAATTTTATGGTATCTCGTGCTTAGTTTCACTAGCATTTAACACAATGTTGTTGTAATATCTTGTTTTATTTAACATTTATAAGACATTTAACAAAAACTGTACAATTCCAATAAAAATAAGAAAAAAATAGTACAGAATAATTGACATTAACCACCACCACCACAAAAGAAGGGTGGGGAGAGTCGTCTTAGTTACCAAATATATATACACACTATATGTGTAGCATAAACATATAAATAAGAGGTGACAATACTATCATTTTTAGAAAGCCAGTGTCGTGAATATATAGGTTAGAGATGAAAATTTACAAACCTAAAGTGCTAAATTCCCAAGAATCTTAAGATAGGTCCCCATGTGGTTTCAGCTTTTTTCTGTGAAGTTTCAAGACGTATTTGTTCCATTTGGATGACATAAAGCAGCTCGTTCAACCATCTCTTATAACAAGGTGCCTTCTGGGATTTCCAATTAAGTAGGATTATCTTTTTTAGCTGTAGTCATGCCAACGAAAAGGTGTCCATTACATTAGAATAACCATAAATAGCCAAATTGTATTTAGGTTGGATATTGGTTCCATAAACACTGGAAAACAATTCAAAAATGCTGGACCATAACTTCATAAAGGACAGGAGAAAACCAAAATAAATGTGCCCCACCTTCTGCCCCACCACATCTGCCACATTTAGGAGATACAGAGGGAAATATTTGACTAAATGTAGTTTTAGAGAAATGAAGGCGATGTAAAACTTTAAATTGGATTAGTTTACGTCTCAAATTTATCAAACCTTTCATTATTCTCGACAGGGGCTTCTTCCCAGATCTCATCAGCCACTTCTTCATTCAAATCCATAGCCCGAGCTGTCTTAATGTGCTTAGTGCATTGGTGCCTCAAAAGCATGAACAAAGCTTGATATCAGATGTCCAGTATTCTGGTTAACTCAATGTTGTTGATTTCTAACATACACTGAGCACCTTTTTTGCACTTTGTACAAATGATATAAAATATGACTGATAGTATCTGAGCAAGGAAGTCGCTTTTTGGATACATTTTAATTTAAATCATGTGATGTGGCTTTTGAGGGTGAACATTGCGATATTGATGCTGAATCGATATATTGTGCAGTCCTAGTACAAACATTGTGTTTATCATTAGTTCACGTTCATTCATACATTAACTAACATTAACTAATAAAACCATATTGTAAAGTGTAACCAAATTTAGAGACTTTGCATTTGATTTTCTTTTCTTCAGCTTCAGGAAACATTGCGGAAATGCAGAATGGATGTTTGGAACATTGTGATAAAAGGTGCTCCGAAGTAAGTGTCCCAACATGAAAAAAAAAATGTACATGCAATTAAAGATGCTGCATTGTAACTCAACTGGCATCTTTTTCAGGTACATGACTACTTTTCAGGTCCAAGCACTGGCACCAGTTAATGAAACTGCAACAGAGAGGCTGATTTTTGAACTCTTAACACAAGGATTCACTAATGCTACCATAACAATCAATGTCTCAACTCATGAAGTCAACATTACCCAAATAGGTACCGTTCGGTTTTTGCCTTTCACTGATTACCTGTCAAAATAAATTACAAATGTATAATAACAAATCACAAATTGTAAAAGAGAGAGTTAAAATGTGTTGTTCCTAAATACAAGCTGTTTACTGCTGCAGATCCAGGCCTTTGTCCAGAAGATGCTATGCTTACAGTTTATGGTGTATACATGTGGCCCAGCATGACAGCTCAAAGCCAGTATGAACTCACGTGTGTGAAAGGGGATGAAAGTGCTACGAGATTTTGGTAAGTTCTACACTTTGTATTTATTACTGATTCAAATTACATTGGTTGATTTTGTTTCTTCAGAGAAGTTTTTAGCTTCATATTAAAACAATCTAATAATAGAGTATTTTGAGTTTCAGTATTGTTTATATGGAAGTTCTATATATATATCAGCTCTCCACTGCATGCACTTCAAAGTGCAATACTGCTTTGTTTCTATAGAAACAGTTCAGTGGCTCTGGAAAAACATTCTGATAACACTAATTCGCTGTGTGTTTATCTTTGCGTCATTTAGCACACAACCTTTAAACGCAATGCTGCTCCGCTCTGCTGATTAATATGTCTTATCTTTTTTCTTCTGCAAAGCAATATCCTTTAATTAAATAATTAGTTTGACAATGCTGCTTGGACTCGTGACAATACAAATATTAACTCTTAAATTGACCAGAACAGCAATAAAATTCCAGACATCATTAGATTAAAAAAAGTGATGTTTTTATAAAGCTTCAGTGTACGTTTACATAACAATGATGTACAAGAAATTTATTCTCGTTGAGTTTTTAAAAAGTTTTGTGTACAGATGACAACATTGTCAAAGTGATTCCCATTCACACTGACCCATAGAAATGTCTAAAAAGATCTATTTTGTATGCAATACTAGAAGTTAGAGATGTCAGTTTGTAAAGAAAAGCTACGGTTTCACACAAAGACAATAACAATAAAGTTCTGATCAATGATAATAATAATAATAATAATAATAATAATAATAATAACAACAACAACAATAATAATAATAATAATAATAATAATAATAATAATAATAATAATAATAATGGGGCGTCATGGTGGCACGGAGGGGTAGCACAATTGCCTCACAGCAAGAAGGTTGCTGGTTCAAGCCCAGGCTGTGTCAGTTGGCATTTCTGTGTAGAGTTTGCATGTTCTCCCCATGTTGGCGTGGGTTTCCTCCGGGTGCTGCGGTTTCCCCCACAGTCCAAGGACATGCGAATTTAGGTGAATTGAATAAACTAAATTAGCCATAGTGTGTGTGTGTGAATGCAGGTGTGTATGGGTGTTTCCCAGTGTTGTGGCTGGAAGGGCATCCGCTGCGTAAAACATATGCTGGGTAAGTTGGCGGTTTATTCCGCTGTGGGGACCCCAGTTTTAATAAAGGGACTGAGCTGAAAGGAAAATTAGTGAATGAATGAATAATAATAATAATAATAATAATAATAATAATAATAATAATAAAATTATTATTATAATTATTATTATTATTAATAATAACTATTTATTATAACTATTGTTATTATTATAATTTTTCGAAAGTTGAATGTCATTTACTTACATCTTTTTAAAATTTTGTGCAAGTCAAATTTGGGGTTGCATCCTTCCCAAAGAATAACAACAAGCAGAACAACTCAGAAGTCTAAATGCACAGATGATGGGAAACTAAACAAGAAAATGGTCAAAAACATAATTATTAGGCAGAGAAACAAAGAGAAGCCAAATCAGAAATCAAAGCAACAAAACAAAGCAAATGAAGAGACAAAAGGGAATTTAAACGCATATCAAAACAAGAATACATCCTGACATACATGAAAAAAACTGTAGCAATTTATAGGAACGGTATATATACTGTATATATTATATTATACTGTACTGTATATATTATAATATGTACAAGTTTTTGTTAATGAACGCTACTGCATACTGTAGATACCATAGTGAACTGATAAACTGTAATAAATACTGTAGTATATATTACATTTTACAGTAATTTGTGGTTTATTGTAGTATAGCTAAAGTAGTTTGTTTAGTTGTTGCATAATTGTTGTATTACCATAGATAGATACCAACTATAGAATTACCACAACATATTAATTGAAGTACTTTACTATAGTATGGTTCAAAAACACTATAGTATTTATAATATAAATTACACCAGTATTTTTTCATTTGGGATGAAATAGAATCCGCTCAAAAAATACATTTGCTGTTTGTTCAAACTACTTATTTAAATGAGCTGAAGCAACAAAAAGGTTACAAAGGTTTTTTTGGGGACAACTTAATTGTTTTATGTTCAACTTAAATTGGTAAAAACTAATAAACTACCTTAATTCCTTCATGTTGTCCCAACACATATCTAAAATCTTATCTAACATTTTTCACACTGTATAAACATGATGTTTCTTTTAGTTTTAAAACCCTGTTGTACATAACTTTCCTTCATTAACATGGGAAAGTCATGCAATTGCATTAACACCTCAGAGTGATGTTTTCTCATTCCATTTAGTAAATTAAATGGGGCAACTGACAAAGCAATTTGGGAGCCGCCGGATCTGAGCAAGTGTTTAAAGACTGTATCAGATTTTGGTGATTTGGAAAACATCACAGTCACACCTGGTAAGTTGTATGTTTATATATTCTTACATGTTTAAAGAAGAATTAAATGAATAATTTATATGTCATGCATTGGTTTTCAGGCAACTCGGAAAACATCGTGGACATGATTGAGGATCTGTTAAATGAGCAAACTGGTCTTAGTGATGCTCAGCTGGAAATCATGCTGGACAAACTCTCCGAGGTCACTGAGGTGGGAACCTTGACCCCAGATCTGTCCAGCAGCATCACTAAGATTGTTTCAGAAATCTGTTACATCACAACTAATCTCACCCAGGTCACCAACAAGTAAGTATGCAGGCATTTCAGGGGATTCTGTGCAGGTTTGTAATATATAAGCAATAATTAATTTAAGAATCAATATTCTGTCATCATTTCCTCAAATTCATGCTTTTCCATATTTGTAAGCATGTCCTAAATAGAAACTAGTAGTTATTTATTATTATAATAGTACTTATTAATTGCATAGTACTACTTGTTCTTTAGACAGTAGTGCTTAAACCTTAAATATTGTGTTTATTAAATAGATTATAGTACTTTTTCATCAGATACCAGTAATTAATTCTGTATTAGATCTGCCATCAGCTACGCTCCCCATTACTGGAATCAGCTTCGAGAAATTATCAATATTAGGCTCGTTTAAATCAAGACTGAAAACACATCTGTTTAGCTGTGCCTTTACCAAATGAGCACTGTGCTACGTCTGACAGATTGCATTATTATGTTTCCTGTCCTTATCTTTTCCTTTTCATTCTTTTATTTGTTTTTATCAGTTTAATCATTTTAATTATTTGTTTTTATGTCTTATTTATTCCTGTTTGTGTAAAGCACTTTGAATTGCCACTGTGTATGAAATGTGCTATAAATAAACTTGCCTTGCCTATCGACTAATAACTATTACTAGCTAATTGCTATTGGCTTAAAATAACTTCTATTTTCTATTAACTACTAGTATCAAATAAATAAGGATTAAGTATCTAATAATAGGTACTATTATTTAAAAACACCTAACGAATAGTACCGAAAGAACAATTATTGTAGTAATATACGGGAGATTTGTTTTAGTCATAAATGAAATACAGTACACACTGAATACATTTTCCCATGGACAGAAGTCAAACATAAAACAGAATGAATTCAATAGAATATAGTAGTTAACATTTCATCAAAGGTGTCCTAAAATTATTGAACAACACCCATTCTTGTCTCATGACACGACATTTTCATCCACTTCAAACATTGACTACTGTAGTTACTATGATAATAGTAACAATTCAGTCATTAATTCATTTTCTTGTCGGCTTAGTCTCTTTGGTAATATGGGGTCACCACAGTGTAATGAACCGCCAACTTATCCAGCCTATGTTTTACGCAGCGGCTGCAACCTATCGCTAGGAAACACTCAGACACTCTCGTTCACACACATACACTACAGACGATTTAGTTTACCTAATTCGCCTAAACCACATGTCTGTGGACTTGTGGGAGAAACCGGAGCACACGGAGGAAACCGACGCAAACACATGGAGAACATGCAAACTTCACACAGAAATGCCAACTGACCCAGCTGAGGCTCGAACCAGCAACCTTCTTGCTGTGAGGCAATCATGCTACTCACTGCGCCTCAATAGTAACAATATCTAATAATAGGTTCTGGTATCTAAGAGAAATACAACTACAAAAGAAATACAAAAAATGGGTACTATAGCATAAAAACAGATGCTTGTACATTTTTATAGATTAAATGTTAAAAAGAAAATGAATGAATGTTAAAACAGCTTGCCATAGACTGGTGAACAATAGAATAGTTCACCTAAAACTTTATATTTCCTCACCTTTTACTCACACTCAAGTGGCTCTAAAATTTTCTGAATTTCTTTCTTCAGTCGAGCACAAAACAAAATACTCTGAAGAATGTTGGAAAAAAGCAGCCTTTGGCAATGTCTGCAAGTAAATAGCTTTATTTAAAAAAAAAAATCTTCAGAATATCTTGTTTTATATTCAACTGAAGAAAGATACAAGTGGTACAAGTGGAGGATGAGTAAATGATGACAGAATTTTCATTTTGGGGTGAAATGTCCCTTTAAGCAGTTAAATTTTTCTAGTGTTTAGTGCCTTTTATTCCTTTGCAAGTTATATCATTTAATATACAAATATACCTGTACAAATATGAATACAGTTAAAGTCAGAATCATTAACCCCCCCTTTGAATTTTTCTTTCTTTTTTAAATATTTCCCAAATGATGTTTAATAGAGCAAGGAAATTTTTTCAACACATTTTTCAACATTAAGTTTTAATAACTCATTTCTTATAACTGATTTATACTTACACTTTTATACAGCTAAACGAGAAATTTTTTAAGGCTTAATTAGGTTAACTAGGCAGGTTAGGGTAATTTGGCAAGTTATTGTATAACGATGGTTTGTTCTGTTGACTATTGAAAAAAATAGCTTAAAGGGGCTAATAATTTTGACTTTAAAATGGCTTTTAAAATTTTTAAAAAGGCTTTAATTCAAGCCGAAATAAAACAAATAGGACTTTCTCCATAAGAAAAAATATTATCAGAGATACTGTGAAAATGGTGCCACGGTGGCCTAGTGGGTAGCATGTTCGCCTCACAGCAAGAAGGTCGCTGGTTCGAGCCTCGGCTGGGTCAGTTGGCATTTCTGTGTGGAGTTTGCATGTTCTCCCCGTGGTTGCGTGGGTTTCCTCCGGGTGCTCCGGTTTCCCCCACAGTCCAAAGACATGCGGTACAGGTGAATTGGGTAAGCTAAATTGTCCGTAGTGTATGAGTGTGAATGAGAATGTGTGGATGTTTCCCAGAGATGGGTTGCGGCTGGAAGGGCATCCGCTGTGTAAAAAAAAAATGCTGGATAAGTTGGCGGATCATTTCGCTGTGGCGACCCCGGATTAATAAAGGGACTAAGCCGACAAGAAAATGAATGAATGAATGAATACTGTGAAAATCTCTCTGTTAAACAGAAATTGGGGGAAAAAATAAACAGAGGGGCTAATAATTCTGACTTTAACTGGACATCAGAAATGGCTCTCATTCTCATATTTGTTCTCACGTTGTGTTATGTTTGTGTGTGCAAGAATTCTTTCCATTACAGACCTTATGGGAGACAGAACGGTGTTTGCTGGAGATGCTCATAACATGACAGCACCTTCATTAGCACTGCAGCTGATCAACCCTGACACCTCTCAGTTCCACGGCCTCACGTTCGAGGTCTTCTCTGTACAGAACGATGGCACCCCTGAGGTGAGAGACAAAGAGAGATTGTATATCTAACACTGCATGATTCCAAGATCATTATGGAAGCTTTAGACTCTTAGCGAAAATAGAAGTGCGATATTAAAATATCACAGTACCTTTGTGAATGTGTCTTCACACCATAGTGACCACAAGGTTTCCGCGTCCTTGTGTGTGTGTGTGTGTGTTAGTGGATTGTGTGATTCAAGTGGTTATTTTAGCACAATTTACATGTCAGGTGTGATAATCGCTCTGACCCCCAAATGACTCTGAGGTAAGATGTTTAACCAGTTTTGTCGTATTTAAGCTGAGCTTTTACAGAACTTTTCATTACTCAAATGCTTGCTTTTGCCAATTATACGTAGAGGCTACTATAAATAAGCCATTTGTGCTGCGCAATTAAGCTTCGTCTAATTAATCCCAATGGACACAAAGCTACCAAAGATGTATTGTTATCATCCTGAGAGGTTCTCTGATTAAAAAGTTGGAATAATTAAAGTTTCTTGCAGTCTCCATAGACAAAATATGTAATTAGTTACATTTTTTTGAGTTAACATTTCTGAAACTTCAGCATTTTTAGAAATGTTTAGGAATAATGAATACAATATATTAATATAGAGGTTAATAATTCATTCATGTCATTTTAAAGGATAAAAATGTTAAGTGTGTCTTCACATCCTGATAGCCAAGTGGATCACTGTCATATTGATTATATATAACAGTTAGGATAGTTTACCCAAAAATAAAATCTCATCATTTACTCACCCTTCACTAAACCACATGAGGGAGAGTAAGGTCATTTTTATTTTGGGGTGTACTATCCCTTCAAATACACAAGCAGATATAATTGAGTAATTAAAATTTTCCACTACATGACTGCAAAACCGTCAGCAGAAGTCAGTTGAGCGAATCAGTTGAATGAGTAATTCAGTGACTCATTCACATGTTGCCACCTATTGTCAATGTAAGCTGTTGAATCATCACAGCTTTTTTCCAACCTGTCATGTATCGTATGTGACTATAGTGAAAGGGGCATTTTTGCTCTCCTGAAATAAGAAACATACGTTATGAGTGTATTAAAATAGTGCTCATTTCATCTATGTTGTTTGATTGGTAGAATATTGTGGTAATGTACTGCATCAATCCTAGGGAACAATCAACATGCAATGTTGAAATATGTACTAGACTGTAAATCATGTTTCAAAACCTCTGCCTAATGTGTAATTGTACACTGTAGAAAAAGTTGTTTCAACTTTTGAGGAAGTGTTTGTGCTGCCTTAAAATGTTAAGTTTACTTACCTTAATAGTAAAGTTGGCTTAACTCAGGTTAAGGTTGACAGGACTTGACAATTCAAGTGTAATAGATGTGGTCTAAGTTTAGTTAACTTGATAAGTTGTTGTAATTAAGAATGATGTTGATAGGTCTTTATAATTCTCGTTTAATGAACGTTGTTTTAATTTTAGTGAACTTAATGTTGAACTTGACGCTCACACACACACACACTACAGCCAGTTTTGTTTTTCAATTCACTTATACTGCATGTCTTTAGGGGCCAGAGCACCATGAGGAAACTTATGTAAACATGGGGAAAACATGCTAACTTAACACAGAAATGCCAACTGGCCAAGCCAGAAATTGAACCAGTGACCTTCTTGCCATGAGGCAAGAGTGCTAAAGATACTTACCTTAAATTAATTAATTAAATTATTATTTTGAAGTATTTTTTTGAGGCAAATACATATATATAATTTTTTTTTCGATGGGATTGCTAGCCATACGTAAACAACCTACGCAACATGATGGTGTCATTATTTTTATGCTGGGTAAATGGCATTTAACAATAAAGAGTATAGTTAAAACTATAGGCCATAATAAACTGCTTGCACAAACCACCTATCTGGTCATTTTTTAGAGAACTAAACAGTCCTTTATTCTCACTATTACTCATGAAAGGATTAAAATTGAAAGCTTTTTGTTCTTGCAGTAATGATTTCTCTTTTCCTTTTTGTAGATATTTTATGACGACAACTTTACCGAGAACCCAGACACAGGAACTGTAGCTTTCATATCCTTACCACCAACAATTGAGAACTTTTTCCCAAACAGTGGAGCCAGACCTCGTGTTCAGTTCCATTTTTACGGCAAAGAAAAATTATTTGAGGTAACATACACTCTTCAGAATTTTCATATGTATTTTCCTCACCTTCGGAACAAGACTAAACCACATAAATAACAGCAAGTTGAAACTAATTTATGTAAGAATCAGTACCAGCTTCTGATGACTAATTGTTAACATCCAGGACACATCAAGCAACCTGACCCTGAACTCTTATGTAGTGTCTGCCAGTGTCACCAATGCCACAGTGAGTGAGCTTGAGATCCCAGTCCTAGTCACTCTTCGCCATCTCCAAAACAAAGAGGTTTGTATGGATACATTTAGACACCACCAAAACAAACCATAAAATTAAATGTTCAGCGTCTTTACAGCCCCATTGTGCAACTGTTTGATTAAACTACAGTAAAATAATATGCTTCCAATAAGCATGTGCTATCTTTTGTCAACAAATATCTCCTTACTAATAGCTGTGAATATGAGGCCATGACAACCCCTGATATTATTACAGATTTATAGTCTGATCATTAAAGTATTTTATTTTTTGGTAGGACTGGGACACAGTAAAGTGTGTCTACTGGGACTTCAACAAAAACGGTAAGTAATTTTAATTTTAAATATTAATCCACTGTAAATGTCTAAAATCTTCAGTTCAGTTCAACCAGTGTTTGTATGCCTCTTAGATAAGAAAGGTGGATGGAACGATAGAGGATGTGAAATGGTGAACTCTAACGCCACTCAAACTTCCTGTTCCTGTGACCACCTGACACATTTTGGCGTCCTTCTAGTAAGTTTCCAAACACAGACACTCAATTAAAGCATTTTATTAAGTGCACAATGACATTTACAGTTGTGTGGATCTACATTTGCCTTTGCAACAGCACAAGGTCAGTGAATTAAAACTGACAAATTATGTAGCAAAGACAATTTAGCTTTTGTGAAAACATTCAGAAACTAAAGGTCAGTGTTAATTAATGGATGACAAACGATGGAGATGTACTCAACATTTGCATAATATACGCCTGGATTTTGTTTATTTGTATTCGTTTTCCTCAACCTGTCTTCCAGGATATCTCGAAAACTCCAATAAACCCAAAGGATGAATGGGTTCTGACTATTATATCATATGTAGGATGTGGAATCTCCTCCATCTTTCTTGGAGTCACGTTACTGACCTATTTGGCATTTGAGTGAGTTTATAACTATAATAACAATGCAGTAAGAAACATTTCATTTGTTTGCCTTAAAGGGATAGTACACCACCAAAGATGAAACTTTACTCACTATTTACTCACCATCAAGCGGTTCTAAACCTTAATGAGTTCCTTTCTTCTACTGAACACAAAATAAGATATTTTGAAGAGTGTTGGAAACCATTGATATCGCTGCAACATATAGGCTTATTCTGAAAATGTAGCCCTATATACATTTTTGGAGAGTGGAAATTATGTAGCCAGAAGTACGTGTGGCTGCATTTTGCCTTTAAAACTATTGATACGAGGCAGTATGACGCCGTTTCTTTTCGAGTTAGCAGCTGACTGCTTACCTCTGCGTGCACGGCTTTTCCGCTGTTACCAGTTTGTCCATTGGCTCGCAGCATGCGTTGGTGGACTTGAAACACAGTGTTACGAGGTTAAGATGTTTAAGTGGGATGCTGTTACATTTAGGTGAGACAGATGTAATGAGTGCGACAGATCAAGGATAATCTAGAGACTTGATTCCTGCCTCATCCGTGATCTGTCGTGCATTTTAGTGTTAAAACGGCGTTTTACAGTGAAAACGATCCGCATCCACACTACCGTTTCACCCACCGTCACTCAACAGATCTCCCTCCACACAACTCCACCAGAAACGTATATCACGTGACCATTCGCGCACACTGGACATGCGCGTTCAAGTATAAACAGGAAGCATGTGTCTCGCTCAGCATTTGGTTATTGTTAGTCAACAAACGCTGGTTGAACGATGAACGCGATGGCAAAGAAAGCAAGAGAGCTCTTTTTGTGGACAGACGACGAGGTCGAGTTGTTACTTAAAGTAACAAATGAATATAAAACATCCATGGCTATTGAAAATACAGTGTTTACAGTGAAGGCTGGTCTGATGTCTGCCAGTGTTGTTATAGTCATGTGCGCTTGACGAATAAGGGAAGGTTACGCAATGACCAAATAGCCTCAATCACGCAGCGGATCTCAGCAGCCACGCCTTCGTTTTCAAAGGTCTCCGTTTTCCCACATCCACACTGAGATGGAGCAGCAGCGTTTTAGAATGAAAATGGCCTCTCCAGCGTTTCCAAAACGCTCCGTGTTCGCGGCTTAAAAACTCTGGCGTAGTGTGGACGGATGGCGTAACCGTAGCAAAACTTATGCGTTTTAAAACGAAAACACACTAGTGTAAACGGGGCCTGTGTTTCAAGTCCACCAACGCATGCTGCAAGCTTTTTACAATTTTACAATTAAACAATAAGTAACAATAATAAATGGGGGAAAAGAAATAAATATTTACAATATTGTCTTTAAACAAAAAGAATGAGTGTAAGCCAAATCAAAGAAATTAACAAAACAAAACAATCCTTAAATCTAAAGTCTAAACTAGGCGACAAAAATAAATAATGAAAAATAAACCCGACATCTTCAGTGTATACGACACTCGATCTAAACTAATTAAACTACAAAACTCAAAACTACACAGATGGCAAAACACTCCAACTAATCTAACAAAACTCAATCTAACTAAACAAACCTACCACGAAGGTTATAGATTTAGATTAGAATCACACAACAACCATCAAATCATTTTACTTAAAGCTAACGAAGTTTAACAAGTAAACTCGAATTACCACAGTAAGACTGAGATAAATCACAACAAAGCCTAAGCATGAACACAAGATTGCGTGGAGCACAAAGGTACGCCGAGGCAGAGCGCACACCACACACTGGTCTGTCGGAGCTTTAAATCACACGGCGCGTCCAGGGATAACTGGCACCGTCATAATGATGATTGACAGGAAGAACTGGACCAATAAGAACCTGAAGGTGGAGTAGGAAACGGAGAGTATGAGAATAATAAACACACACACAAAAACTAACATCGAATATAACAACAGAGAGGAGTTGACCATGACGATGGGTTCGAGTCCGGCAAAGAATGATTCCAGAAAGCCGGTAAGACAAAAACAAAAGCCAAAAAATTAAATAAACAAGTAAATAACAGGATGAGAATGTTGTAAAAGTCACAGGGGCTTTTCTATTTCTTGATTGCTATTCTAAACACTGTCGGTTGGGTTTAGAGAATGAGATGGGCAGGTCAATTGGTGCTTTTTAAACAACTATTGATCAGTTGGTTAGTCAGTCAGTCAGGCGACAGCGGCCTCTGCTGGATTTACCTGAGTAAAGCAAGTGCAAATGACATCCGAAAGAAATTTGAGATCTGAAAAAGTGTACATAGCAGCCTCTGGTGAATTCGCGAAAACAAAAACGGCAAAAAACGTACCTTCTGGGACGTATTTGGTGCTCTCCAGAAACGTATACAGGGGTATGTTTTCAGCATGAGACTGGGTTGCAATCATAGTAAGAAAAACACAATGGAAATCAATGGCTTCCAGTTTCCATCATTCTTCAAAATATCTTTTGTGACAAGAAACACAAACAAGCTCAGAAATCAATGACAAAATTTTCATTTTTGAGTAAAATATCCCTTTAAGCAGTTGAAGCAACAGTTGAAAAAACTAAAAGACTTCAAATATTACTGGATGTAATAACATAATGAATATATATAATGTATGTTTCACTGTGTTCAGTATTTTTCCTCACACGTGTTGTTTTACCACAGGAAACTGAGACGAGACTACCCTTCCAAGATCCTTATTAACCTCTGCATGGCCCTGCTAGGCTTGAACATGTTGTTCCTGGTGAACTCCTGGTTTGCCTCTTTTAACAGCAATGCCCTTTGTATCACTGTAGCAGCCTTTCAACATTACTTCTTTCTGGCTACCTTTACTTGGATGGGACTTGGTGCAATCAACATGTATCTGGCCTTGGTCAAGGTCTTTAACTCATATGTGCCGTCTTACATCCTCAAGTTCTGTGCAGTTGGATGGGGTGAGACAGCAAGTTTTGTAATCACGTTAACTTTAGGTGTGGACACATTTATCCTGCTATGCGAACTTTTGTGTGGAAAATCCAGTAATGATGTGTGCAATCATGAGTTTCGCATGAGCTTGAGAAAGTTTGCTGGGCTGACTTTGTTTCAAATTGACCTGAATTGATTTGAGCACTGAATTCACTATGTTGACTAACAGAAAAGATCCTTTTGTTTGAGTAAATCATTTCCATCTCAATTCTACTAACAATGGGGCTTTTTGAATGTCTTGAAAATTTACTAATGTGACTGCATATTCTGTACTGTGACATTTGCACTTAAATTCTATTTTGGAGTATAATAGAGTTTTCTATTAGAACATATGTTTGTAGCATTTAATAATCATAAGAAGGTGTGCTGTTTGTTAATTCTAAAACTGTTGTTTTATGCAGGTATACCTTTGGCGGTAGTAATTTTAGTGCTAGCCATTGATTTCAATTCATATGGCACCAGCTTCTCCACAGACGTTCTCCAAGAATCTACTGCTTTGTAGGTGGCACATTTTAAATGCACAATTACATAATAAATGTTTGTGCGTTCCAACGCTTTTAAAAACACAATTTTAAATGTGGAGTATGTGAAGAATTGGGATGCGCATATGGTTTTTCATAGTGACTACTTTTACATGGACATCAGTAATCGAATATTTTGCCTCAATCTGACTAAGACAATAATATGATAAAGGTGTTTATATGAGTTGCTCTTCGAATGTTCCTTTCATGATCCTGTTTTACATGTTTATAGCACATAATTCAATTAATGTCATTGTGTCACCAAGCTATCCACATTTCCTCCAGAGTTTCATGTAATTTCGGGTGTTTCATTATTAATTTGTCGACTTTTGGCACTTTCACTTTCATTCAGGAACATTTCATGCATGCCCCCGTGACAAATGAGATATTACATGCAAAAAATCTCCGCACTTCATGATGCAGGTGTCTGTTGTCCTTCACCGACTCGATAGGTACAGAGAATAATATTAAATAGACGTGTGTGTATGGACTATCCTGTCGCAAAATGCAGCGAAAATACTACGCGACGGTAATAGTTTGATTAAGGTTTTTACATGTCTGCAATTCAATAATGCGTCTAAAATCAGCATAATCCACGTCTTAATTAGATTTTTGTTTACTTTGATTATGACCTTAATCGGATTAATCAAAAATCGCTGTTTACATTGTAGACTCTTAGTCAGAGAATTGTCTGAAATCGGGTTATTCAATGCTATCTCACAGCAATTCATAACTTTTTGATTTAGTGGCTGTATGAATTCGCACAATCTAATTCGTACAGTGACAGTTGGGTTTAGGCGTGGGGTTGGGTGCCATGCCTCCTTTTTAAAATCGTACATTTTCATACAACTGAAGTCATACGAATTCATACGCCACTGAACTGACAGAACGTAAAACACTTACGTTTTCTCGTGAGATCAGGCTGGATTATTGGTGTCCATGTAAACTCAGTGAGAACAAAGTAAAGCATAATGCAAATATGAGCATAACGAATCACAACAATATAACTAAATAATTTTAACCCAGTTTCATAAGACATTACTTTAAAAATATGAAAATAACAAATGAATTCCTAGCCATTCCTAATTCCAACAACCTTCATTTATTCATTTTCCTTTGGCTTAGTCCCTTCTTTATTAGAGGTCGCCACAGTGGAATAAACCGCCAACTATTCCAACATATGTTTTAAACAGCGAATGCCCTTCCAGCTGCAACCAATATACTGGGAAACATCCATACACTCTCGTTTGCACACATACTCATAAAGTGTAGCCAATTTAGTTTACCCGATTGACCTATAGCACATGTCTTTGGACTGTGGGGGAAACCGGAGCACCTGGAGGAAACTCACGTGAACATGGAGAGAACATACAAACTCCACAAAGAAATGCCAACTGGCTCAGTCAGGACTGGAACTGGCGACCTTCTTGTTGTGAGGCAACAGTGCTAACCATTGAGCCACCATGCTGCTCAATTCCCAATTTGTTGGAGTCAATTTGAAAGCTCTGTTAGTTCAGCTAATGAATGAGCAATAAAAACACAAGCTCATGCTTATACGGAAAAGCCACATGCATCCCATTGCTTTACATGTTAAAATTCCCATGTGAAAGATTTATGATTTTAATGTGAAGCTCGTGAAGTTTTTCTGTATGGATTATTATAGTTGGTTCTTCTTATTAGTTTTTCTTCTTGAACATCATGGTCATATACTATCTCTCTTTATCTTTTTCAGCTGCTGGTTTAAGAACGATGTGACCTTTTATGTGACGGTGGTTTCGTTTGCGATCCTGATCCTGGTCTGTAATATCATTGTGTTTGTCGTGGTACTGGTACAGATCCACAAAATGCGGGTCAATAAGCCTTCCAGCAACAGAAAAGGGTTCTTGCATGATCTGCGAGTGGTGGCCAGCCTCACGTTCCTGCTGGGACTTACCTGGATACTAGTCTTCTTCAGCTGGGGCGCAGCCAAAACCCCCCTGATGTACCTGTTCTCCATCCTCAACAGTCTTCAAGGTAACAAGGGCATCTAAAGCTCATAGAGAGAAAATCAAAACTAATACAAAATTCAATGCATGTGTACATTTGTGATTGCAAAGGATCATAAGATATCATAAGCAAGTAAGCATAAATTAATCCAGGGTTTAAATGTTAACTATGTAATTTTTCCACTGCATGGGGAATTGCAAAAATAATGGGACAATCTAAAACACTTAACCCAAAAAATGATGTGTAAACCTACAGCATGTACAGGCTAACAGGTGAACTCGGTATGGGAATGCATATAAAACTAGTAGAAATGAATCTAAATTAAAAATATAAACTTACATAATTTTTTACAAATATATTCTGCATACAGACAGATAAACCCAGAATATATATGCCATCCATTGAAAACCATTAGAAAAAACGGTTAGCACATTGCATCCATATTTGGGCTTGTTACTCTGTTTCTTTAGCATTAAAGGTGCCATAGAATGCATTGATACAATGTGTTAAACTGTTCTTTGATTTTTGTACATAGAAGTAAACAAACCGAAACTTTATTCCCATTGTCTGTTTTACCTTATTTAGAAAGGTCATGAATATTTATGAGCTTAATTGTGGAAATTAATCTTAATTTAGCTGTCAATATATATGTATTAGTGGACAGCATACAGTAGAATTGCAGAATCAAATGCTGTTGAGAGTGTGGCAAAAGACTGTATAATATCCAATAAATTATCTTTACTGTGACATCACAGTTGGTGTTATGTGCTAATTTGCCTGTTTTTCAGTGGTCTTTTGCTGGAAACTATGGAGTTTGAGGTTGAAGATTTGAAATTTCCATGTACTGAATTCTAAATATTTAACTATGCCTATATAGTTTTTCATTTTATGGCACTTTAAACACTTTTTATATTTTAGAGTGTCCCAGAATAATGGATATATTAAAAAACAAAACTAAAAAACTGAAAGATCTATAGACAAATGTCCTATGTATTTCAGGTTTCTTTATCTTCCTGTTTTATTGCCTGATGAAAGACAATGTTCGAAAGCAGTGGAGGATGCATCTCTGTTGTGGAAGATTCAGACAGTCTGAATACTCAGGTTTGGTTCACATACAGTAAATAACTAAATCATGCTTAAACTATAATCAATAGGTACAACAAACAGAAATATTCTAATAATCATTTTTTTTTACAAAACAACACACCGCCAAAAAAATCTACCTTGAAATGTACTCAAGTGAACATTTTCCCATTTACAGTTAACAATATAGACAAACGTACTCTTTTTGAACAGACTGGAGTCGTTCTGTGCCAAAGGGGGACAAAGGGAAAGGTGGTCTACAAGTCTTATCATCCATGAAGTCAGAAACTACCAGTGAAAGGAAGATCTCGGATACCTCGAACACAGGGGCCAGCAATGATGGCACTTTCTTGAAACAAGACAGAAAACAATGAAAAAAATTATCTGAAGGTTCAGTTTATTTTGATGTTAAATGATGCCTTTGAAAAACTTTGAATTACTTTAAGCATGTCCGTGTTTCACTGATTAAAATCTGTTTCATGAATTATTTATTTCTTCCAGGGAAATGAATTAAAGAGATAGTTCACCTAAAAATGAAAATTATGTCACCATTTACTCTCCATTCACTTGTTGCAAACCTTTATGAGTTTCTTTCTTCTGTTGAATGCAAATGAAGATTTTTTGAAGAACTGGAAACCCGTAATCATTAATTTACAAATAGAAAAATTATGAAAAACTGTAACTTTCTTCAAAATATCATACTCATATAGCTTTGGAAACACTTAAAGGTGAGTAAATGATGAATTTTTTTTATTTTTTTGGGTGAACTATCCCTTTAAGAAGCTAATGTTATGTATTGTATGTAATTGAGTGTCATTTCAGTCATATCTTAAGATTATTTGTAAAAAATTTAGTTGAATATACTAAATTAAAACAATACAATAGCTAGGTAGGCTAAATAATTCTTGCTTTGGACTATCAGTATTAAAAAGACTTGCAGGTTATTTCTGCCAGCTGTAATAAGAAATTATATAAAATCCAGATGTTTTGTACATAATAATGCGCTACAGAAACGTGGTTTTGGTTAACATAGATCTACTCACATATCACATTTGTTTCTCTGTGCTTTCAGAATATTTATTAGATAGATAGATTTGTAAACAAAAAGACAGAATACATTTTTCTCTGATCCACAGTGTCAACGGGGAAATGAAATAAAACAACATGTCCTAAAAACATTAGTTTTGTCAGTGTCTTTTTCCTCTGGAGTCGACAGTTAAACTCGTTCAGTCACATTCTACTCATACTGGTTAAAGTTCAGAGTTTGACGCCCCGCGTTTAAGAGCAAAACGTGTCGCAGTTTCACTGCGGTCAAGCCAGCCGCCACTTCAAAATGAACGGTCATTCT
>CAIGQQ010038942.1:9062779-9108691 GCA_903798035.1 Danio albolineatus
GAATGACCGTTCATTTTGAAGTGGCGGCTGGCTTGACCGCAGTGCAGTTTCGTCGACTGATCAGTTTAACTTCTGCTCAAAGCGAAACGATTTAACTGGTTTACCTGCAGCATGTTTACGTGGCGGATGTTACCTTTGTTTTATCACTGTCGTTCATCGGGTTGCAGTGATTAAAACGCGCAAGATTTCACTTTTTTTATACGGTGAGTATAAAAAGTGCCATGGAGGAGGCTATTTTCTGCACTCATTTTGTTTAAAAGTTAAGGTAACATAAATGTAACTTTTTACTTTTTATTTTACGTCTGGAAACATGTATTTGCAGTTCTAATATTCTGCCAATTTATAAGATTTCACAATGAACTGAATTGGAGCATTGTTAAATTGCATATTTTGAATATAGGCCTATAAATTACTGTACCTTTAGATGTTGCACAGGTACAAATGTTGCTGTAAACATATTTTTTACATAATCTATTATTTTGCATTTATAATATTTGAAATATGCATCACCTAATACATTTTAAATATAATTTAATAAATAAGAAACCTGATATAGTCATATAGGTATGTTTAATCTTTTAATAACACATGATGCTTTCAAAAACTTATTTTCAAAATGTAATTTCCAAGGTCCATTAATTAAATGTTTTTAATTTTGTAGTATTGACTTATACAATGAGCAATACTTTTGTTACAATATTTATCCATCTTTGTTAATGCTATAATACAGCTTTTCATCATTTTATATTAGCTCAGGCAAATAAAAAAATATTTTAATAATGTAGTAGATGCTGCAATTAATATCAATTGGATTTAGTCAATGGTTCCAAAGTTTTATTAATTAACTAATAATGTTAACTACGCATTCCATAATTAATGTGTTCATGGTGATGCCCAAGAAAATTATCTTTTTAAGAGTCTTAAAAAATAGCTGTTATTTGTTTGTTTGTTTTTTTTTACTGTGAAGAACATTTAATAATATACAGAAACTTTTCTTGCACTGCACAAAGTATTTTGTATGCTAATTTAATAAGTTAATCAAGTTTCAACAAAATTATTTGTAGCTGTACAAATTACACAAAATATTTTTAAGTTGAGATGACTAGAAAAGTTCATTTGATTCAACCAAAAACAAATAAGGCAGGACAATATTTGTTAAGAACCTTTTGTGGAGTATAAAGGTTCTTCAAGGAACCACTGATGTATGAATTCAGCAAAATTCCAATGACCAAGAGCAGAATATTAACACAGGCTGTGGTATATGTAATTCTTACATCTTTTCATTCAACAACACCAAAAAACATGATAAAATATAGGATGCTGCAATTTAACATTAAAATCACAAAGACATCACACACGATGAGCAATGTATGCTGCACCATTCCTGCAGTAACCAGATCAGTGATGGAGGGGGATCTAATGAACCAGGTGGCTAAGAAAACTAAACAGGAGTCCGGTAGTGTCCTTCTCACCTACTTCCAAGGAGACATCAACAGCATGGTGGATGAGCATTTCTCTCGGGCTCTGAGTCAAGCGGTGAAACCAAAGGAAAAGTCTGCTCCGACAAGTAATAGTTCTTTAAAAGTGTTTTCTTATGAAAAATATTTGACTTCTGCATGAATTTAAACATTAAATTATCATTATTATTACTTTTTAGATGGATCAAGCCAATGGGAAGCACATTCACAAACCAGATTTCAGCCCATGCTTCCTCCAGAACATCTCTGGTTAGGAACAAGCAGCGAGTCTCATTCAAACTATCACATGTCGCAGAATCACCCTGCAAACAGTGGAATTTTGTGGCCAGGGGATTCGAGGCATAGCATGGGTCTCGCTCTGCCCCCCATGATGTACCCCTCGGTTTCATGCCCTGATGGGTTGATAGCGCCGGAAGACCAGTACTCCAATTCACTGTTACACTTGCTCCACAATGATCGTCCTGACACAAAACAAGACCTCCACATGAATGGATGGACAAAGCATCCTGGACTGTGTAATCAGCGCAATCTAAAATCTGGTAAATGTCTTTACTTTCTCTCTAGAGCTATACCATTTTGGTTTGGGGTCAGACTAAAGTATGTTATCAAGTATGTTTAACTAACAGTATGTAGGGAAGTTTCTTTTTGCCACAGAGCGGATGAAAGAATGTATGAATAAATAATGCATGAATGTATATATTCATGTAATTGCAATCTCATAGTTTCATGATTTTTCTTGATTTATATCTCAATTCTTTGTGGATTTCCTTGTGAATTTGTTGTTCTTTCCTTTTCCTTTCTTTTTTTTATTGTTACCTCTTATAACATTTTTTTTAATCTATAACTCACAGTTTTGTTGTTATATCTTGCTGTTCAAAATTTTGGTTACACTTTGTTTTGAGGTGACAAGTCTAAATATTAATTTACCTACTTTGCAATATTAATTAATCACTTGTACTATATGGTTGGGGTTAGAAAGTGGGCTAGATGTAAGGTTAGTTACATGTAATTATGTATAATTCATTGTAATTACTATAATAAGTGCATGGAATATAACTACATTACCCTTAAATGAAAGTGTAATAAACTATTTTTATGTTTTAATGCTATTCAAAATTAATTGTTGTTTTTTCTTTTTTATCTACAACTTCAACTTAATTTCTCACCATCTTTTCAAGCAATTCTGGGTTTATATCTTGCAAATTACGTTTTTTATTAAACTATTTTATTTATTGCAGTTCTAACTTTTACCCCAGAGTTGTGATTGAGCTGTATTTCTCAGAGTTCTGACTTTATTTCTATTCCTATAGTCATATATTATTTTATATCTAGCATTTATCACCTTTACATTTCACAATTGGGTCACACTTTATTTTGATGGTCCGTTTGTTGAATTTAAGTTACATTGCAACTTATTCTTATTAGATTATAAGTAGACTGCTAGGTTGGGGTTGGGGTTGGGGTTGGGGTTGGGGGTAGGGTTAGTGTAAGTTGACATACTTGCAAAGTTTCTTATAGTCAGTTAAATGTCTGATGAATCTCAGTATCAACAGATATTAAGTAGACGGTCTACTAATACTCAAATAGACCATCGAAATAAAGTGTTACCCACAATTGTATTATTTCACATATATTTTTAGCATTCATCACCATTATATTTTGCTATTTTTATATTTCACAGTTCATAATTTGTGTAAATAAACTGATGAATTCTGAGTAAAACAAACCGTTAGATGGAAACCAAATTACAAGAAAGTCATAATCCTGAGATCATGTTTTTTTTTTAAATTTCAAGAATATAACAAGCTTCTACAGTCTGAAGCTTCTACAAGCTTCTATTGAAATTAAAATCTTCTGCACTAATATAAAAGTCTGTACTGTCCTTTTCATGCATCCTTACTAAATAAAAGTATTCATTTATATTCATATGAAAGAAAAAAACTCTTACTGACCCCACATGTTTAAACAGCAGTGTAAATATCTCTCAACACACATTAAATATACATTTTAATCATTTTGATAGTATTTCTACTAACATTTTGATTCTCAGAATTCACTTTTTTTGTCGTACTTTCTGTCTTCTTTTAGGTATGAAGGTGATGGAGAAGAAGGATTTTGACTGGTATTAACCTAAGAAGTTATGTGAGATTTAAAAGCAGGAACAAAGAAGTCTTTCATCGTTCTTTCGTTTAACTGAACAAGTGACTAATGGCCCTTGCAATGCTTCACCTGGAGGCTTCTGCACATCCAACCTGTTCAGAAACAAGCTCTTCATGAATCACAGCACTGAAGATTGTAGACGAGATTAGCCTCAGGCTCTGAGGTTAAAGACGTTTAACACGCACACTCAAAACATGTAATTGGTGTATTTACAGATTTCTTTAACTGGGATTTGTATCAGGTGGAGTGCATTTGTTGCTACACTGAAAAAAAAATGATTCATTGGATTTAGTAAAAAAAAATTCTAAGGTAAGTGGTTGTAAGCAATTTATATGGAGTGAATTTAAATAAACAAATCAAATTTTGCAACAATTTGCAATGAATCATTTTGTTTCAGTGTACTGAATATTGTTTGTTGTTTATAGGAAACGGCTAATACTTCTAAAGCTATTTGCTGTTGAATTTCACTTTTTTAAGATAGCCTGCTTGGACAATAGTAACAAAAGGTTTTAAAAACTATTAGAGTTGTAAAAATTCCTTACACAGAAATGTATAAATGTATTAAAACTAAATGTATAAAGATATTTTATGTGGGCATTGATGTTTCAGTTTGTAGCTTACACAAACCAGATTTGTTCTCATTTCATTCATGGACATGTTACACAACTTGTCTAATTTTGTTGTTTTTTTGTCACAATAGTTTGACTGGATGCACAATATTTGATGTCAACAACAAAAATAAGCATAAATTAAGTATTAAGTATTCAAAAGCTTACATTGCTATCCTATCTTCACTGTTAAATATATGTTAAGTAACAGGTTCCATATTTTGTGGTGTTTTACGTTTATATACGGTTGTAAATTGCATTATTTGTGTTTTATTTATGCTTTGTTGACTTTTGATGTTGAAAATTCAACACTGCAGATTAACAGAATGACTTTTATTGATATTTTAGTAGTTAGAGACATGTAGTTAGAGCATATTGTTAAATAAATAATACAGAGAGAATTAAGTCTGTGAAATAGAAGAAGTACTGGCGGTTTATTATCAGGTTTTTACTGTAACTTACACCACAAACACTTCAAACTATCAAAAATGTCAACAAAAGTCACTTTTCAAACTTTTTGACATCAAAAGCTTTTGGAGGAAAGATCAAGATCCCATAATGCAATTCAAAACCATAAATAAGAGAATATAGTATGAATCACAAAATATGGAAAACTTCTAATATACGGATATATACTATATATATTTAAAGACACACTTTATTTTTCAACAGTCACAAACAAGTTAAAACTCCCTTCGCCATGGTATTGTTTTGACTTTAATTTCCATAAACGGCATGAATGCTGCCTTAATGAATTTCATCAGTAAATTCTAGCATTTACATGATCTAGACGAAGATATTGATTACATGATTGATATCTGAATGTCAGGCGTTAATAACTCATCTTTACTGAAAACATCAAGACTGCACCCTAGCGGATGAAAACAACATTGCACAACACCTTACTGTAAAAACACATTAACTATAGCAGCATGATGTGAAGTGTGTATGTCTTAGAGCCAATCTTAATCTCACACTAGGATGTAGCTATCAGACTTCACTCCCCCACCATGAATCCAATTCATAGACGGACGCAGATGGAGGAACAGCCATCTCCACACCCCTGCTCGAGGATTATTGATGTCCTTGCACTATATTTAGCAGCTCCCCATCTGGTCTCCTATCCAAATAAAAATGACCAAAGCCGAGGCTAAGCTCAGACCTGCGCTGAGACTCACCTCTGGATGTAAAATTGATCAATCGCTTCGCATTTCTTTGCTAAGGGAGCGCGCGACTAAATTCATGTTCATGTCAGAAAACAACTGTTTTACTATTATTGTGCACAAAAAGATTCTGATTGGTCAGTTTTGCCACATCCAGCCATCTGATATTTCGCATGCTGGACTCTGAATCATGTCTGGATATCAGCTTCCATGTTATATCCAAAAGAAGTATGCAAAACTTATGAGAATTAAGTAGATAACATTATGCAAAACTCAGGCCACAACAGGAGTAATGAATGGTAAGACTGCAGACTTCCGTGTCTCGGGCTGGTCATTTGGTGTCATTAATAAAACATAAGCATAAATTGTAATAAAGCTGTAAAAGCATAAACTTTTGTACACCCTCAGAAAAGAAGGTACACAATGGTACAAATAATGTTCCTTGAGGAACAGTTTTGTACCTTTGTAAAAATTGTCCCTTTTATGGTACTGAAAAGACCTCTTATGGTACTGTTCTGTGCCTTTTATGGTACAACTGAAATGAAGGTACACAATTGTTCTTATATAAAAGGTACAAAAGTGTTGAACAACTCATTCTTTATTACAGTATCTATGGAAATAAATATGACTGCAAAGGCAAAGTGATTTTTATGAATAATTTCCATATTAAAACAAGAATCATAATTTAAAAGTATATTGTTTAAAGATACTTATAAACATACATTTTTAGTCCTATAATACAATAATACAATAAAACTGTTAAAACATAAAACTATAGATATTGTAAACTAAACTTTTAAGGCATTTATTATAAATATTTGCTAAGCATTTTTGACACTGTTAAGGTACAAAGTGTCTTGTCACTGTGGTGGTACCTTTCACAAAGTATACAATATTGTATCTGCAGGTTTTTTAAAACAAAGGTACATTTTGGTTTCCCATGGTACAAATCATGACCTTAAAAGGTACACATTTTTTTCTTTTCTTAAGGTACAATTCTGTCCCATATAAAGGTACTGCCCCAGTGACAAGGGTTTGTACCTTTTTTGGTACAAAATTGTACCATTTTTTCTGAGAGTGTAGAGCTCAGAATGCCCAATAGTATCTGGATGCAGCCTTTATGATGCAAGCTTAGATTGCATCACTCAGCGATGCAATGTCAGACACAATGCACTCAAATGGAGCTAGTGACTCGCTGTGAGGGGTAGGGTTAGGGGTAGGGTTAGGTGAGCCACATTGGATGCAGCTCAGATTGCACTGCACCAGGTCTGCATTCAGACCCCTCTCCAGAATGCACTTCTGCTTTGTCCATCCATACCGATGTAACTTCTAGGTACAACAATGTGGGAGATCTCATTCATTTTTGAATGAGAATGTATGGATGTTTCCCAGAGATGGGTTGTGGCTGGAAAGGCATCCGCTACATAAAACAAATGCTGGATAAGTTGGCGGATCATTCCGCTGTGGCGACCCCGGATTAATAAAGGGACTAAGCCGACAAGAAAATGAATAAAAGAATGAACATACAGTAGATACTGCTGCTTGATTCAGCCTAACATTTCAACTACACACACACACATACACACACAAAGAACGGCAACGATACCTTTCAAAAGATGCACATTTGTATTTAATCTCACTACTTTATTTTATTTTTTTGGCTATGGCTCAAGTAGAATAATCCTTTCTGGGATTCTTGTCCAATCAAATTGCATATAGAAAAAAATCGCATCATACAGAACAACCTCAAGACACAGAAGACACAAAACCTTTACACGGAATGACCAAGAGACTGTTTAGACCAGAGGTGCCCAAAGTAGGGCCCACGGGCTAAAGTTGGCCCATGGAAACTTTTGGTTTGGCCTGACAACCTATCTGAAAAAAGATGATGGGGTGATGGTCGGAGTGAATCCCTTTGACAGAGATTGTCGTTTTGAATTTAATGTACACTTTTTTGTTTCTATGTTAATTAAGGAGGTAAAACAAGCCAACTAAAATTAAATGTTTCATTTAAATGTTGTAAATAAATCAGACTTTTAAAATGTAAATACTGTAGTTTCACAGATAGAGGACTATACACAAGACATCGGTGAGCAACTCAAAGAAAAGGCCTAGAGTACTAGAGGTCGACTTAGAGTACTCAGCATTGAACTCCACTGTGTTATAAATGGGATTGTTTATGTTTTTACTATAATAAGTTCATGATAAAAAACATTAATTATACTGCATCATTAAATTATCATTAATAAATTAGGAAATAATCCATGGAAAATTAATACAGTTTAACTTTGGCCCACAACCCTCAATCAAGTTTGCTTTTTGGCCCTTTATAAGAAAAAGTTTTGCCACCCCTGGTTTAGACTTATGATGAGGATGATTGATTCCTACTGTGTGATGACTGAAATCACCAAATGTTCCTTAACGATTACGTTTTCACACATGAATGAATTGCATGTAAACCTATCAATCTTTCACGGTGCAATACTCACTACCAACTCCTCTTCAGTACTTTCAGAAGGGCTACTTTTTGCTCATACTAATAAATAGAAAATTTACTTTTACTCTATTTGCACTAAATGTTTTGGTAAGTAATGTTAGTTTTACTTGAGTATGATTTTTCAGTTCTCTTTCTACTGTTTATGTTATTACTGTTATGGACTTGTTAATATTTGTAAAGATACTGCCACAGTGAAGCTTTTGTTTCTTTCTTTCTGAATGTACCTGCAAAGGTAGCAGCACAACTGAGTTGTAGGTTGCCAATTTGAGGTCACAAATGGTTTGAAATCTGCATGATGTGTTCAACAATGATGTGTGTGGGTAGGATGTGTTTTATTAAAGATCTGGTTACAGGACAACCTTGGAGTTATATATTGATATGATTATTCATATAACTAGGTTTGAGCTATAAAAAATACAGGAGTTTCCCTGGAGAAAAAATGAAATGGGAGAAAGGTTAGAGATGGGTGTGAAACATGGGAGGCTCTGCGGAAAACAGAAGTGTTGACATAGTCTTTTTCTTTACAAACTATACGTATAAATAAAACACATACTTTTAAAGTACTTTAATGGTCAGAACACCATTTTGGATTCTCATTTTCTCATTCATAAAAACATAACAGATGCCATCTTGCATCTTAGAATGATCATTCAGTGAGCTAAATGGCAAACAAATGTCTGACTAGTCCCTGATGTAGGCATTATTCCATTACTGAAGGGCTCAACCCTATGCCCTAACTCCTTCCATTGGTTGACACACCACACCAACAGCTTTAAAAGAGGCAGAGGAACAAAATAAACGTTCCTAGGTATGCACTTCTGTGTCATGTTGCATCTTCAGAATTCTTTATTCCAATGTACCCTTTGAATATGGAGCCAGATCAGTCTCAAAAATAATAAATTTATAAAATAAAGTTCATACAAGCACAGCACAATTCATGTTTACAAACTTCAATTTGTAAATTTGTAAACACACAATTCATGATTTATATGAATCACAAATATTTTCACCAAATGAACTGGATTTACTTATTTTTAAAAGGTTTTGAATTGAGGAATTAAATTTGTGTATTTATGAATCGTGTTTTGAATTTAAGAATTGAATTTGTGTTTTTTTGAATCTTGTTTTAAATTTACGAATTGAATTTGTGTATTTTTGAATCATGTTTTGAGTTTAAGAATTGGATTTGTGTATTTATGAATCACATTTTGAATTTACAAATAGAATTAGTATGTTTTTGAATCACATTTTAAATTTACAAACTAAACTTACAAATTGCATTTTGAAAAATTTTAATTATGTTGTAGATGTATGAATTTTTATTTGTAAATGTATTATGTTTGAGACTGATCTGGCTCCACATTTGAATGGGGCCAGTTTTGTGCAAATATGGCTGTGGAGCAACGTTTTGAAATGAGTGCCCATGATTGTTCTCACTCCAAAATGTCCCTTGGACAAGGATTTTATAATCTGAAAGTAACAACTGTGTAAACTGTATAAAGAAGTAAACAAACTATGTTTCAGCTCAGTTTTCCTTAAATGGTACAAGCAAAAAATGGACACTTTACAACCCCAAGAGGCCACAGCAGGAGTCGCGAATAGAAGGGAAGCACCATAATTGGCCCTGCGCAGTACATTATCCTTTACCATGTATCAATAGTTGTTGTTTTTTTCTCTGTTTGTTGAAAAATCGCAAGACAGTTTATAATAGCCAAAAAGTCATAAGGTCTGAGCCACATTCAGTTTTACTTATTTGGACATTGTTTGAAAACCATGGTCCTTCTGTTCCCACAGGTACAATTGGAAGAATTTCATGACTCTTCTGGCATTTCAGCTTGTCTTTGTTATCGACACTCTTTCCAGTCAAGCCTCCACTCTCCTCTTTACTTGCACTTCATCTGTAATTCTAATACAGTCTGCAGTGACACTTCGGAGAGTCCACAGCGCACAACTCAATTAGTCTGCTGACCTACAGAGGTGTCACCTTTAAATAGGGCATATTTCATTTCTGGCATTAGGAAATAATATTACTATCTCACCTCTGTTTTCAGTGTTGCCTAGCTAGTTTTCTTGATAATGTGTCATTTCTTAAACAATGCAGTTTGACAGCAGAGACTAAAGAGCTCATGTTAACTATTGTGAGCTGAATACAATGACCTATTGGTATCTGTGGATTCTGCCAGCAGCTCTTACATTACTGATAACATGTCTCCGTTATTAACCTTCTTGTAACTGCACTGGCTCTGGTAGTGCTTTTAACTAAAGAATATGGTTTGACATGAATCAATTTTTAATTAACAGTATAAAGCCAACAAAAGAAACAAAAATAAATGCATAAATATACAAACAAATGGAGACTTGCTATAGCATTTTTATACTGTAACTCTCTGATGATTTAATATGCTTCTTTAATTCTTACTTGTCAGCAGCTTTGGATTAAGGTCTCTGCCTAAATGTGTAAATGTAAACTACACACAAAAAAAGGTACACACAAGGGCTTAGCATCCTTTCTAAAGGTACACAGTTCTTTGTTGTTGTACAAATTTACTTTCAAAAAATGATGTTTGCCGTTTGATCAAACTACTTATTCAAAATTAGATGAAATAACACAATTCCTGAGTTAATTGGAGGACAACATAATGCAATGTAGGCTCATTCTGAAAATGTAGCCCTATATACATTTCTGGAGATCGCGGATTATGTAGCCAGAAGTATGTACTGTATGGCTGCATTTCATTTTTAAAATGAACAATACAGGGCGATACGACGCCGTTCCTTTTCACACTTACTGGCTGACCGCTTACCTCCGTATGGATGGCTTTCCCGCTGTTACCAGTTTGTCCAGTTAGCTCGCCATGTATGTCAGTGAACTTGAGATGCAGAGAGGAGCTGACCACGACGACGGGGTTCAAGTCTGATGAGGAATGGTTCCAGAAAGCAAGTAAGACAAAAAGCACAAAATAAAATAAACAAGTAAATAACATGGTTTGAATGTGGTAAAATTTGAAAATATGGTAAAAATCAGCCAAGAGTTTTTCTTTTTCTGGATTGCTTTTTAAAACTCAGTTGGGTTTAGGGAAGTGTGTGGGCAGTTGAATCTGTGCTTTTGAAAATACTATTGGTTGGGTTTGTGGAAGGAGGAGGGTGGGTTAGTTGATCGGTCAGTCAGTCAGTCATTCAGTGAGTCAGTTAGTCAGTCGACAGCTGCCTCTGGTGGATTTATGTGAGAAGAGCAGGCATAAATGGCACTCGTGAGAGAAATTTGAGATCTGAAAATGTGTACACAGCGGCCTCTGGTGGATTCGCAAAAACAAAAACTGCAAAAAAACATAGCTGGAATTTGGCACTCTCCAGAAATGCATATAGTGGTACGTTTTCAGAATGAGCCTGAGTTGACTTAATTGGTTTATGTTCAATTCACCTAAACTTGTAAAAACTAAGCTAACCTAATTCCTTCATTTTGTCTCAACACAAATAGATTTTGTGGAACCCGTACACATACAGTTGAAGGCAAAATGATTAGTACTCCTTTGATATTTGTGTTAAAGGGCACCTTTGATGAAAAATCTACTTTTTAAGCTGTTTGGACAGTCATACTGTATGTGTAGTTATAGTGTATAGACGGTCATTTTGGGGTGGTATAAACACACCCAGCCCTTTTTTTTCAATTTAACAGCATAAAAACGGTGGACCAATTGGAGCGGTTTTGAGATCGACCGCAACTTGACGTAGGAGTGCGGTCCCCCCGCCCACCGAATTGATTGACAGCTGCGTATTAACATGTCTCCGTAGTAACATGTATAATCATATCAACAAGACAGGACGTGCGCAAAACAACCGGGAAAAAAAGGTCTGTTCAGTTCGCGAAGGTCATCAATCATCATCAAATGTGATCAAGAGTGAGTTTCACAAGTTTAACATGTGTTTAAAACAGTGCATGTTAATGAGTTACAGCCATTTACTTCAGCTTTACTTCATCAGCACAGCCGCGTGTCAGCAAAAAAGACGCTTCAAACACTGTTTTTGGACATTAAATCAGGTTTATTGTGTACATTAACATAACAGATATCCATACAGCAGAGGATATTAACCTGTATGCTTTCACATTTGCTTGCCAAAGCAGTGCAAAGCTCAACGCGCGCTGTCTGTCTGTGTGTGTGTGTGTGTGTGTGTGTTTGTGTGTGTGTGTGTGCGCGCGCGTGCGTGAACGAACTCTAACTGCATTGTGTGTGACTCATCGTTGCAACTCCTTAACAAACACATTAAACAGTCTTTGGTAAAGTTCTTACTGTTGTATTTCTCAAACGTAGTGAGATCTGCTTCCTGCTACATCTGTTCCTGTTAATTCTTTCTGTCTGACACAGCCGAGGGCGGAGATTAAGGCACGCTGACGGGAACGGTGGGCGGGGAGGACTATTCTTAAAGGGCCAGTGCCAAAAACAGCAAAAAGTTGTAATGGAAGGACTTTAGGCAGCTATAATTCATAATCTGATGGGTATTTTGAGCTGAAACTTTACAGACAAATTCTGCTGACACAAAAGACGTATATTAAATATAAAAAAGAGGTCATGTATGTGCCCTTTAATTTTAAAATATTTGATGTTGAATAGAGCAAGAAAATATTTATAGTATTTTCTATAACATTTTTTCTTCTGGAGAAAGTCTTATTTGTTTTTGTTTGGCTGGATTAGAAGCAGTTTTTATTTAAAAAAAAACATTTTTAAAGGTCAATATTATTTAAGAAATTTTTGATGGGCTACAGAACAAAATATTGTTGTCGAATTACTTCCTTAACTAACTTAACTTGCCTAGTTAAGTCCTTAAATTGCACTTAACACTGCTATCTTGCAAAATAACTAGTAAAATAACATAAAAGTATTATTAAAACTATTATTTTAAAAAAATAAAAGTATTTTTTATATTGTCAATGTGTAATAAAGACAGAACTGCTTTGACTATACAAATTCATTCCAGTAATCTGACAGACCAATGACATCCTCAATTTTTAAGTTCACGTAAAAACAACAAGACATGTTATGTATCTGACCAGCAACTCAGAACCATAAAGTTCCCACAAAATGAAACTGTGTATAGTTTGTAGCACATTTCACATTGTTGTTTAAACATCCACACTAGCTGTTTGCATTTTACTTTATATTTTTAATTAAAACATAAATATTAGAAATAAAGGATGATACTGATGGGTAGATGTTTAAACAAATGTGTTCAAATACTTTGTTTTTATGTGCAGAGTCCAAAACCCCCACAATCAAAGCTTGATTTCTCAATCAACACTGTGGTTCACTGGGATGAAGTGTGATGGAGGTGGTCGCCCAAAGTTATAATTAAGCATGCATACAATGATATAATGATTCACACACGCATTCCCTTACACAATGACTTTCAGGTGGGCTGAATTTTAAAAGGAATTCCACAGATTTATTACAATTAAGCTGCCATTGACATAACAAGCCCAGTTAGCTAAACGTCAATTATCTAAAATACCAACAAAGGACTTACATTTGTATTTGTGATGTCTACATATAAATGAGTTTTTAATATGACATATAATATGAGTATTTACTGCATACTAAATGTCTGAGCAGGACACTGTTGCTATGGATACCTACACTGGAGAACGTAACTTCTGTTCAGAGCATGCAATTGTAAGGCAATAAAAGCCCACAGCCTGACAATCATTGATACTAAAACTATATATAAAAGTTTAATGTTTCATAAAATGTAGCCTATTATAAAACCCACCATATATTTTTATTTTGTTCAAAAAGCTGCTAACTTGGATACTCTTGTTCCATGCCGATTTTCTATTGGCTATATGCAGAATAAAAAAAACAAAAACATATATATATATAAAAATAAAAATAAAATAAGCAATTAAATAAATGAATAAACAAATAGATAAAAAACAGTGGCCATTAAAGGTGGAATGGGTGATTGTCTTTAGAAACATTTTTGCTTTGCTGTTTGAAAGTCTCTTCACATCCTGATAGCAAACAATCCAGTGGTCCACTTGTTTTAACTTGTTTGATTTTGATAGGACCAAGAAAATTTCATCCAATCAAAACATTCAGTATGAACACTATGATATGCTTTCTGTAGGCTATCTGCCCGTCAAAATATGTCCAAAACATTTACCTTTGTGCACCCTGTCCAAGTTTGGTATTGTAATTACAACTGCATTATAAAGATTCCTCTCTTGTGAATGTTATGTGGTGTGCTGTAGAAATGTTGTCTAGTCTAGTGCACATTCATGTATTCAGGAAGCGTGGCTGTGGATGGTGATTTGCTGTGATTGGTGAATAGAATTTGAAGTGTGGGACGTATGCTTTCAGTGTTATCAGGCAAATAACATTTTCCAAGATCTCCTTTTACAACTTTATTACAGATAGTTATTGATAGTACTTGCACTTGTGCAAACCTAATGCATAAGAGACACTATTCAGTTCCCAAAAACATAGCAAAATTATCTTTTGTTCTATACTTAAATGAGTTAGAACAATGGTGTGCTTTAAATGAACATTCAGATACAGCCCACACTGCCAAAAACAATGTTTAATGTATGAGCAAACATGTGATGTGCTGTTTTCTCTTAACAAAATAGCATATGTTTCTGGTTTCCCAAATGTTTTTTATTGGTTAGCCAATAAGACCATTTTCGGAATATTCTATTTAAGTTGAAATCAAACACTCTTGCTATAACAGATAGGGAAGTTCAGCTTTTGGTTACAAACGCCCAAAATAAGCAAATGACATTGAAACACGAGTCTATGGAAATGTTAGGCTATATTTGAATGTTTGATGTCATATGTGTATCCGGAAAAATAAGAAGAAACTTTTTTCTTTCTTTTTTTGCTGTTGGCCATGGCAACCACAAATCAACCATGGTTTTGCAACAACCCACCCTTCCGCCAATTTGTTCGTTAGCATTTAATTTGTTAGCGTTAAAAGACGCGCGCACTTACCTCAGTTACAAAATTGACCCATGCTGAAACGACACACATCAATGTCTAAAAATAAAATGTAGGCTACTCTCCCCAAGACCATCCTCCTCTTTTGATTTCACTTTCTCTAGAGTCAGCCCCCCCTCTACCACCCCCACACAGCTCATAATTCGCACCCCGGTCATCTGTGATCAGAGAGCGGGGGTCAGCGGCGCAGAGGCAGGGTGTCGATGGTGGGCTGCGCGTCAGTGAGGTGGAGACATGAAAACTGTGAATCTTTCCGTCAGGAAAGTCATAGTGTCAGCATCATTTCCCCGTGCAGTGAGGCTGCTATGGTCGTTTACATCTGGAGTTTGAACATCAGCAGCAAAGACACTTCTGCGCTCAATCAAAGTGGCAATGTGAGTTCAGGGGATCCTCTGGAGCCCCCCAACAGCCCACCCGGCCTGAGCAGAACCGGCCACACAGTGACCGCCGTCTGCCTCGGAGCCATCCTGCTGTTGGGATGCCTGAACAACCTCTTTGTCCTGCTTGTCTTTGCGAGGTTTCGCTCACTGTGGACTCCTATAAACCTGATCCTGCTGAACATTAGCGTCAGTGACATACTGGTATGTTTGTTTGGGACTCCCTTCAGCTTCGCGTCCAGTCTCTATGGGAAATGGCTGTTGGGACATCACGGCTGCAAATGGTACGGTTTCGCCAATTCGCTGTTTGGTAAGTTTTGCTGAAGTTCATTCAACAGGGAAGTTCCGTTTGCAAGCCTTCAGGGGTTTTGAAGATGTCGATGTCTCACAGAAAGTAGATGAACTTTCTCTCGCTCGCGTTGCTGATTTCACGATTTAACTGTAATCATGCAAAAGCTTGAAAATCTTAATATTTTACTATCTGAAAACCTGAGATTGTCAGTTCATGCATGGAAATTAAATGTTTAGACGGAAAATAAAAATAGCTAGAGATAAATAGTCTATTTCTATCACGATTTTTAAGGACATTACAGTATACATTTTATAACAGCAAAAAGTATATAAGACTTTATGATACAGTCCTATTAAACATTAGTTGGAACACATCAGAGCAATACATTTTATTTAATAATCATTTAGGACGTAAATTCATGTCAAACTTTAATCATATAAAAAGACAAGGCTACATTTGCTTTATAATTAATTGAAATAAATAAATAATATTGAAATTATTTTAGCCAAGATTAGCGAATGCTGTAAAATATTTTTCTTTGTTGGTTCATGGTAATGAACATAGTTAATTAATGTGTAATAAATAAACCCTTTTTGTGTTGCTCAAAATGATGATTATTTGAAATTCAATAATATTCAAAGGACTTTGAAGCCTAAAGGAACCATATTGTTAACTGATATTGTTAACTTTATTGAAGTTATTTAGTTAATTTATTGAAGCTTTTTGTAATGCATGTGTATCACTCTGCAGCATTCATTCTAAAAAGCCCCAAAATGTAGGGTTACAAATGTTGCTCATAACCTTGCAAGGTGTAATAAATAAGGGGTTAACCAAAAATAATCAAATACATATTCATTCATTTTCTTTTCGGCTTAGTCCCTTTATTAATCTGGGGTCGCCACAGTGGAATGAACCACCAACTTATTCAGCATATTGTTTTACGCAGCGAATGCCCTTCCAGCTGCAACCCATCTCTGGGAAACATCCAAACACAATAAATCACACTCATACACTACGGACAATTTAGCCTACCCAATTCACCTGTACCACATGTCTTTGGACTTGTGGGGGAAACTGGAGCACCCGGAGGAAACCCACGCAACTACAGGGAGGACATGCAAACTCCACACAGAGAAGCCAACTGACCCAGCCGGGGCTCGAACCAGCGACCTTCTTGCTGTGAGGCGAACATGCTACCCACTACTCCACCGTGGCGCCCTATCAAATACATAGCATATGCTAAACAAAAATTCCTATTATTATGTAACTTGCAAAAAGTGGGCTGAAATAAATAGATGTATGAATTTATGAACTCTATCGTTATTAATGTATTCATATTTTTAAGCAATTAGTAAAACCTAAATTAAGTAAACTGTATCTTGAAATCATAAGAAGAACCACAAAAACATAATACTTGAAGTACTAAAATATTCATGTTATTATATTTTTGTGTGAACACTGTTTAACCATCTAACTGCAAAATCATCAAAACTTTGGGGTCAATGTTTGTATGTTTTACACTTATAATTTGTATTAATTTGAATGTTTTTATTTAATCAGGTGTGAATGGTAAAATCATTTCCTTGTAGTCATTTAATATGTGACCGGATGGAAATTCCATTAATGTCATTTATTATCATTATCTGCATATTTTGGTTTGTCAAATAAAACGACCACAGCACTTACTGTGTAGCAGACTACCGTGTAGCAGTTATTAAACTTTCAAAAACAAAGATACAACGGCGATACGATACGACCTTCTCAAAAGCTTTTATACCAAAAGCGTCCATACAGGTACCATAAACATACAGATTAGTACCGAAAATATACATAGCCTATTAGTTTCTAAGTACTAAAGTGTACCTTTTGAAAAGTTTATCCATGAAGTGACAACTTTTGTGCATTTATGTATGAAATTGTGGAGTTACTTCAGTATTTTACCTAAAGAAAACTGCTATTGATCGTGTCAAGTCACATTAGAAGATATGCTGCTGTTTTCAGTCTGTCGCAAAATTTCCACATATGCTTAAAATAGGCACAAGCAAAAATGGCTGTGTATCTTATTTAGGAGTCGCCTCAGAAGTCAGTGTTTCTCCAGTGATCTGACATTTGAATGGAGAGCTCGTTTAAGGCTTTTAATTACCCCAGTGGGAGTGTTGTGACACCCCCTGTCTTCCTGTGTTGTGTAGAGGAACTGCAGGGAAGATTGCAGAGCACTTTTACACTGAACATGTAAACCTAAAATCCATTGAAGGGGAATGTGTACATAGGGTTCATTATTTTCACATTCGTTTTTAATGATCACATTCCTCACAGACATGATGTTTACTATCACATTAAACACATTTATTAATGGTCACACTTTTTCTCAGCGGTTACAGAAGCCTTTTAGACAACTTGACAAATGAAATAATATACGTTGTTAACAGCTTGTTTTAGCTTCATCGTATAAAGGAAGCATCCTTACATAAGAGTTTAACGTATAATGTCATTATACTTTGACTTACCCTGTAACCTTGCTTCTTGATGCTGTCTGGATAACGCGATCACTACCTTAATGAGTACCTTGAGTTGGTGGCTGCAAAACAGAAAGGTTATTGCATTATTCTGCATTTAGGTTTAGTTTTAGTCCCTCTGAGAAGTTGTTTTGAGCCTTACAAATGTAGTTTTTTAAATTCAGTTTCACCCACTTACTTTCATTCGGCTTAGATCCATCAGGGGTCGCCACAGCAGAATGAACCGCCAATTACTCTTGCACATGTTTTATGCAGCAAATGCCCATCTACAGCCTAGCACTAACTTTATACCACATGGCTTTGAACTGTGAGGGAAACTGGAGCACCCAGAGGAAACCCATGTGAACATGGGGAGAACATACAAACTTCTCACAGAAATGCTAACTGGTTTAGCCAGGACTCGAACCAGCGACCTTCTTGCTGTGAGGCGACATTTTAGTTTTTTTGTTTCAGTTTAATTTAATTTAAAAAAAACTTCAATTAAAGAATCTAAAATAAACAGTTCATTTAGATAGACTGTACAATGCTGTCGCCTCACAACAAGAAGGTCACTGGAGTCCCAGCTGGGTTAGTTGGTATTTGTGTGTGGAGTTTGCATGTTCTCCCCGTGTTCACATGGGTCTCCTCCTGGTGCTCCAGTTTTCCTCACAGTCCAAAGACATGCGCTATAGGTGAATTGGATGAACTGAATAGGCCGTAGTGTATGAGTGGGAATGTAAGTGTGTATGGGTGTTTCCCAGTACTGGGTTGTGGCTGGAAGGGCATCCGCTGCTGAAACATATGCAGGAATAGTTGGCGGTTCATTCCGCTGTGACAACTCCTGATAAATAAGAGACTAAGTTGAAGGAAAATGAATGAATGAAGGAATGAATGAATGTAACAATGTTGTTTCAGCTGCAAGCTCATTCCACAGCCAGAGCATTTTAAGTAGACAATAGTAAGAAACTCTTTGTTGTTGACTAAACTTACTTGGACTCTTGGAATTAAGTTCTTATGACTAAAATGACTTGAATGACTAAAATGAATGACTTAAAGTTAAATGCTTAATTTAATAATGCTCTTGTCCATTTTTGGTGTAAAACAATAGCAGTCATTAATAAACTACCTTGGCATGGTGATGCAGTGGGTAGCACGATCGCCTCACAGCAAGAAAGTCGCTGGTTCGAGCCTCGGCTGGGTCAGTTGGCATTTCTCCGTGGAGTTTGCATGTTCTCCCTGTGTTTGCGTGGGTTTTCTCTGGGTGATCCGGTTTCCCCCACAAGTCCAAAGAGATGGCGTATTGGTGAATTGGGTAAGTTAAATTGTCCGTAGTGTATGTAAAATGAGTATGGACAGGTGTTTCCCAGTCATGGGTTGCAGCTGGAAGGGCATCCGCTGTGTAAAACATATGCTGGATAAGTTGGCGGTTCATTCCGCTGTGGCGACCCCTGATTAATAAAGAGACTAAGCCAAAAAGAAAATGAATGAATGAATGAACTACCTCAGCAGTTTATTTGGGTAGTGTAGGAAACTCGCGTCCAGCGAGTCGCGTATTTTCAGTGATTTACTGGTGGTCTTTTGAGGCTGTACAAATGCATTTGAATGCATTTACACTAGAAAGGAAATGCAGGCAAATATGTTTTTGATTATTTCTGTGATAAAACATAAAAAGGACAAAATAAAAAATACATTTTTCATGAGTGACAATTTTTCTTCTTTACCCCAAACAGGAATTGTGTCTCTGATGTCTCTGTCTATACTGTCATACGAGCGTTATGCTGCCCTGCTGCGGGCCACCAAGGCAGATGTGTCTGACTTCCGCAGGGCCTGGCTCTGTGTGGCCGGATCCTGGCTTTATTCACTGCTTTGGACTCTCCCACCATTCCTGGGCTGGAGCAGCTACGGGCCTGAAGGACCTGGCACTACATGCTCAGTGCAATGGCACCTGCGCTCAACCAGCAGCGTCTCATACGTCATGTGCCTGTTCATCTTCTGTCTGCTTCTGCCCCTTGTGCTCATGATCTTCTGCTATGGCAAAATCCTGCTCATCATCAAAGGGGTGAGTGAGAGTGGATTTATTATTAAACTTAATTTGACAGTGTCTCCTTTAAATGTATGTGTGTGTCATTCTGCTGTGTGTCATTCTACTGTAGCATATCCAAAGAAAGGTAAGCAACTATTCACCTGATATGCTTGGAGGCATTTTTGACTTCAGTAAAATTAGCGCCTCTTGTTGATGACTAAAGATTAGCTAGCAAAATCCCACATTCGCAACTCTCTGAGATGTAAGCTTTTGAATGATCTGTTTATTCCCCCTCTAAATGGTTTCTGGTGCCTCTCTACGGTTGGAAAAATACTGTGAAATATAAATATGCCTGTAATGTGATCTACCATCATCTGTTAATTCTCTTCCATGCCATTCATGAGTCCTCCTGGGACAGTTAACTGCACTGCTACTTTAAATAATGCAAACGTAGAAGTTGCAAACAACTAGAGATTCGTGATAATCAAATGTATGTGTATACAGTATGTGGTGTTAAATAATAGGGCAAATATCAGTAAACTGATTCCAATTTCTTGGAAAGGGAAACAACTTCATATACCAACCCAGGCTCATTGTGAAAACTTAGTCCCACGAACGTTTCTGGAGACCGCACATTACGTGGTCAGAGGTATGTATGGCTGTGTTTCATTTTTTAAACGAACGCTACGGGGCAATGCGACGCCATTTCTTTTCACGCTTACTGGCCGACCGCTCGCCTCATGTGGACGACTCTCCCACTGTAACCAGTTTGTCCCGTTAGCTCGTCGTGTTCGTCGACAGACTCGAGGCGCAGAGAGGAGTTGAACACGACGGCGGTGTTCGAGTCCGGCGAGGGGTGCTTTCAGAAAGCAGGTAAGACAAAAACAGAATCCAAATAATGAAATAAACCAGCAAATAACAGGGTGAGAATGTGGTAAAGTCTGAAAACGTGGTAAAAATGAGACGAGGGCTATTATTTTGTCCTGGATTGCTTTTTTGAAAGTTGTTGGTTGGGTTTAGGGAAGTGTGTAGGTGGGTCAGTCGATGAAATTTTGGTTGGGTTTAGGGAAGGGGAGGGGAGGGTGGGTCAGTCGATTGGATGGTCAGTCAGTCGTTCGGCCAGCCACACAGTCAGCCGACAGCGGCCTCTGGTGGGTTTACGCGAGAACAGCAGGCATGAACGGCACTCGCGAGAGACATTTGAGATCTCAAAAAGCATCAGCAGCGGCCTCTCGTGGATTTGCGAAAACAAAGTGCGAAAAGACGTACCTGACGGGACATATTCTGCGGCCTCCAGAAACGTACTCAGGACCACGTTCTCAGAATGAGCCTGGGTTGCCATATACCGTATACAAGTTTTTCATTACACGTCTTTGCACTGGTGCTGCTGTTATCTACATGTATATCTGGAACTGTATGCAATGGTTTCAAAATTAGAAAGTCACTTGTTTTCTTCAGTGGTTTTAAACAAAACAGTTCAATGAAAGATTCAGTGACTCAAAAAGACAGTGACTTGTCACTGGCACCTACATGGGCATGGATGTAACTTACAGAATTACTGTAAAATCAGTTTGTAATGTGCAGATGAGCAGAGTAATAGTGAAAGGTCCCAGCGCTGTTGTAAAACAGCAGTGGCTGACAATTAATACACCCTATAGTCTCCTCTAACAGTGTAAATTTCCCTTCTGAGGAAATGAATCTGGTGAAGTCCACAATGAGGTATCATAGCCAGAGTCTAATTAACATCTCAACCCTGCAAACTCACAGATAACACTACTTGGAGATCAAAGATCCTGCATTCTTGGCTTCTTTTTTTATCCATTTGATATTGATTTGTCCAGCTCGAGAATAAGAACAAAGCACTTTAGGGCAAAAGGTTAGACAGTGTTCAGGGAGATGCAGGCTTTAGGTTTTGTGACTCATCCGTGCCCGAGGCGGATTTCATAAACACATCACTGTGTGAAAGAATATGTAATGAGCGTTTCCAGCAGGTAGTAAGGCAACGAGCCTCTAGTCGCGGGAGCGATTCTATGAATGAATCACCATCAGAGGTATTTTTAGAAAGAGGAGCCTGTTACTATTGGTGACGAGCGGTTATGCAACAAACTTATTTCCTCCAGGATTCGCTCTGTTCAGCAGCAGACGCCACATTGTGTGTCTGACAAATGGAGAGAGCTGCTTCCATTCCGCATTTGAGTGGGCCAGTCACTACAGCCCTGCAGCTTTTCTTAGAAACACAAACATGGAATCCTGATGGGATCCAAAGTGGGGAATCACAAAAAAAAGAGAGAGACCACTGTGAAACTGGTGTCTGAGAAAGTAATTGGTTTCCTAAAATAGAATCACTCCAGACATGTGGCATGAAATTGATTTCCATTATACGATTCAATAGAAAGTCGAAAGAAAATGCATTCGGATACAATTAAAGGGGCTTTTGGGGGTGTTTATGAAGGAATGATTTGGAGACGACGGGCGGCACGGTGGCTCAGTGGTCAGCACTGTCACCTCACAGAAATAAAGGTCACTGGTTTGAGCTGAGCTTCTCTCTATGTTGGTCTGGGTTTCCTCCAGGTGCTCCGGTGTACTCCACAAGTCCAAAGACGTGGTGTAGGTGAATTGTGTAAGCTAGGTAGTCCTTACTGTGTTTGTGTGTATGAGTGTGTGTGGATGTTTCCCAGTGATGGGTTGCAGAAGAATAGGCATCCACTGCGTAAACAAATAACTTAAAGTATAAGATCATACATCATCCATGATGCTAAGAGAAGAATTTAGATAAATATTATAATGTATGCTGCTTGCTGTCATTCATTCATTTGTTTTTCAGCTTAGTTCCTTTATTAATCTTGGGTCGCCACAGCGGAATGAACCGCCAACTTATCACATGTTTTGTGCAGTAGATGCCTTTCCGGCTGCAAACTATCACTGGGAAACATCCATACACACTCATTCACACACATACACAACAGACAACCTAGCCTACCCAATTCACCTACACCACACATCTTTGGACTTGTGGGGGAAACCAGAGCACCCGGAGGAAACCCACACGGGGAGAACACGCGAACTACACACAGAAATGTCTACTGAACCAGCCGGGGCTAAAACCAGTGACTTTCTTGCTGTGAGGCGATCGTGCTACTCACAATGCCACCGTGACGCCCGCTATAGGTAAACTGAATACTCTGAATTGGCCATAGTGTACGTGTGTGTGAGTGAATGGGTATGTATGGGTGTTTCCCAGTACTGGGTTGCGGCTGGAGGAGCATTCGCTGCGTAAAACATATGCTGAATAAGTTGGCAGTTCATTCCACTGTGGTGACCTCTGATAAATAAAGGGACTAAGCCAAATGTAAATAAATGAATGAATGAATGAATGAATGAATGAATTGGAGATGTATTATTGTTAATAAATCATTTGAAGAATCAAAGATCCCAAGAAAGAATGTTTATTAAATTACGTTAATAACGGATATGTAGTTAAAAATAGGATTTGTTTGTAATACATATTTTGTACAATGTTATATTGATTCTCCAAATTGCCAAAGGACACTTCCGGAGGCAATGGGATTACATAAAAAAACACTTTGGCAAGCTGGAGCTGTCAATACAATTACATTCATCTAGTGGAGCATGTAAAAGGTGTGAATGACGACATGAGCCGGTGCAGGGAGCACCGCTTCTCTCATCAGCACTCATTTGCCACCGCTGCTGAATGGAAGTTCATTCAGTCCCCGACCGGCAGGAGATCTTCATACAGAGAGATTACTTCAGGATGGAAAGAGGATAGGGAAGGTTAACAAACTCCAGAGGATAGAAGTCACGACGCTCAGATTTGACGCATGAAGGAGCCATCTGCCAGTCTTCCTCAGGTTCGCAAACAGCCTGCACACATGGCAAGCTAACTCATACTAAGCACGTTCACATCATGGGCTGTTTGCTGTAGGATATAGCATGTGCTCTACAGATTGATGAAAGCTTTTAGTTTGGCTTAGATGGTTGAGAAGACCCATTTTTATTTCAAATGTAACTTATTTTCTTTTGAACTAGAAATTTGGAGATTAGATGTTGCTTCCATTGACAAACGGACAGGCATTAATACACATGCGTTTCAAGACTTTGCACTTGCAAATAATCCAATAGACTAAAGAGTATGCAACCTTGGCATGCTGAATCTAGAATTTAAGACAACCCAGGCTCATTACGGATACGTACCTAGGTCTACATTTCAGGGGACAGCAGAATACGTAACTGGATGTACGTCTGCTCACAGTTTTTTTTTTTACAAATCCACCAGAGGCTGCTGTATACACTTTTTGATGATCCCAAATTTCTTTTGTGCGTCCTCTTCTCACATAAATCCACCAAAGGGTGCAATACACACTTCAGCCTACCAGACCAGCTTGCTGTCAACCGACAGACTGACTGACCGACTAACCCACCCGCACGTTTTCATCCCTAAACCCAACTGATTGTCTTTTCAAAAGCAATCTAGAAAAATAAAAGCAGCCGCGCAGTGGCGTAGTGGCGCAGTGGCGTATATGGGCCCCCCTCATAAGTGAAGTACGTGTGCGCTTATCATAGTGCAAAGTGAAGACCAGGGGCAGCGCGTACAGAGCACGTACGCCACCGTGACAGTGGTGTTACGGCTGAGGGGTGTTATTTAGAGGCAGTGAGTTAAAATCGTGCGAACTGAAGCCAGCGGGGCCCCCCATCATTCCCTGGTGCTTGCCCTGCGGGTCCGTCTGCTACGCCACTGCAAGTTTTCAGCCTGTTGTTTGCTTTACCTGGTTCTGGAAGCGTTCTTTGCCAGACTCAAACCCCGTCGTCACGGTCATCTCAGTTCTGCATCGGCTTATGCGGTAAGCTACTGGGAAAACTGGTAACACCAGAAAAGCTGTGCATATGAAGGTAAGCGGTCATCTGGTTGCGCTAAAAGGAACAGAAGCTGTCGGTGGCATCATATCAGCCCGTAGCATTAATTTTAACAATGAAATGCAGTCATACAGTACGTACCACTGGCTACATAATTCACGCTCTCCAGAAATTTAGACAGGGTTACGTATCCACAGAGAGCCTGTGTTGATTTAAGTCATTTAGTACTCACCAATACTTAGATGTAGTAAGCATTTAAAGAGAGGAGTTGTGGTGTTGTCGTTGAATATGGGTGAGATTGCTAAACACTTTGCTCAGTGATATTTTACATGATTATATGAACATTTGTCTTAATTTGATTATTTGAAATGTTCCCCGTGGATTTTGTTAATAAAGCATCATTAAACATTTGCTTTTCGGCTCAGGTAACTAAAATCAACCTGCTGACTGCACAGAGGAGAGAGAACCACATTCTTCTGATGGTTGTCACTATGGTATCCTGCTATCTGCTGTGCTGGATGCCCTATGGGGTGGTGGCCCTTCTGGCCACCTTTGGCAGGACAGGACTAATCACTCCCGTAACCAGCATAGTGCCGTCAGTCCTGGCCAAGAGCAGCACTGTGGTCAACCCAGTAATCTATGTGCTTTTCAACAACCAGGTGAGTCCACAGACGGAATGCGGACCGATATGCTTTTACACCTTATAAATCGTGCACCGATTTGACCAAATATATGTAATTGAATAACTAAATAAAAAATATGGAATAACACCAAATGCATTAATTTATTATCAAAAATGATCCATATGGTTTTCTACAATCAGTACCCTTTAAGAGAATGTAAAAGCAAATCATTGGGTGAACTGATTTACTACAAATAAAAAATACTGGATTATTTAAATAAAAAATCAAATAAAAAATCTATAAACATTTTTTTTATTATTTATAAGATTATATAATTTATTAATTAAATATAAAATCCTTAAACAATGACACCTGGATTAATTTATTATCTAAAATACAATCGTTTAACTATTTTCCTATTTGTAAAGGTATATCCAGACAAATGCTATAAATATTCTTACTTTGTGTGTTATTTAAAGTTAAGACAGAAAAACATGGGGCACAGAACGAGAGAACTGGATTGGCAAAAGATCTTCAATTTAGGAATTGAACCGAATGCACCATAGTTCTGCAAAAAATACAAAATAAAAGCTAAACTAGACTTGTCATGCCATCTATGTGTCGCTGTTCTCTGGTGACTTGATGTGCTTCTTTTATCAGCGGCTAGGATAGTTACCTGCTCGCGTACTTCTGATCATATAACCTTTAATTCTCTTTCACCTGCACTGGCTCCCTGTTCACTATCGTATACGATACAAAATCCCCCTCCTAACATACAATGCTCTTCATAACTTGGCCCCTCACTATCTTCTGACCTTCTTCATTTGTACACTCCTTCGCGCTCGCTGAGCTCATCTTCTGCTGAACTGTTGTCTGTTCCAAACTTTAAGATGAAGTCATTTGGTGGCAGGGCTTTTAGTTGTGCAGCACCAAAGCTATGGAACTCCCTGCCTATACACATTCTCCAGGTGGACTCTATTTCCAATTTTAGATCTCAGATAAAAACATTTTGTTTAGGATAGCTTTTAATGATTTGCTGGTTTAATATTAAGTTGACTGTTATTTTTCCTGCTTGTATTTTTATAATGTGCTTGTGATCTGCTGTAAGGTGTCCTTGAGTGTCTTGAAAGGTGCCTATAAATAAAAGGTATTATTAGTAGTAGTATTTTATTTTGATTTCTAATTCGCTTTGGACAAAAGTGTCTGCTAAATAATAAAAGTAACAGTAAATAAATGTATGTGGTAACTGCAAAGCTACTGCCACTAACTCCTTCTGTACAGTTTTAATGGAGCAGCATTAATAGTGTTTATTTTTTACTACTTAAAAAAAATGTAGTTCATTATATTACTATAATATAGCTAATTATTATAGAAATATTCAACGTCATGATGTTTTGCAAACTGTGATATTTTACTTTTCGGGATTCTTTGATGAAAAGAAAATTACTTTTACTTTTTTTAATGTTTGTTTTGCTCATCATGTACAGTTTCCACTTAAATATTAAGCATAATAATTGTTTTCAGCATTGATAATAACCAGAGTTGTTTCTTGGCCAGAAAAATCAGCATTTTAGATTAAGCTCTGAAAGATTTCTCAATCTTACAGACCCAAAAACCGTTTAAACAGCATTGTTTACTAAACTAAAAATGTGCAAACATCGTACCTTTTGTATGCTTTACAGACCACAAGCACATATACTTTCGTTTTGCTCTACAATCGCTCACACATGAACTGTTTTCCACTGAAACAAAGCCGTACCTCAAATGCCACACCAAGTACATTTTCTAATTGTGCAGACTTGTGGTTGATTACATAAGACGGTGATGATCTACCCCTAAAAGCACATGTTAGTTAACACGAAATGCACACCGTCTCATTCTCCTTTCATCTGCTTCAGTTCTACAGGTGTTTCATAGCATTTCTGAAATGTCAAGGCGACCCATCTGTCCACGGACAGAATCCACAACATAGCAGCAGAGGAGATCCACACGTGTTCAGGCCCTGTGATGGGGCCTCAATTCATCGCAGCGTCGAGGGCCCCCAAAAACAAGAGCAGCACTCTCTGTCCTTAGTGGTTCACTACACCCCCTGACACTCTCTATAATCTTACAGACCAGCATTTAGAATCTTGACCGCATGATGATTGTCATACTTTAAAACGTAATGCGAAGTCGAAGGACGAGTGTATTACAATTGCTGAGCAGCTGCCTTTTTTCTTTCTTTTTTTAGATTTCAGGTGCACTGAAAATGTACATGTAATGTTTAATTAACACTAATAATGTATTTGAAAATGTATGTAAATATATATTACTCTCAGTGCACTGATAATATATAGAGTACTTGATTGAAGAAACACGTTGTTTGTTAACAGTTCAGTTCACTAGCTAGTGTGCGAGCTATACTAAGTGTAGTGACATTTGTTACCAACAGTTGGAGCTACTGCCCATGTCAAACTACAGTCAGACACACTCATGATTATGCATGTACAACTCAACTAGGGAAGGTTTCATCAATATTCATGCAATATTTATATGTTTTGACCTTAACACACACACACACACACATATACAGAAATAGTATTTGTCTTATTGGCATATAATTTAAAAATGACATTATTCCAGATGTATTTTGAGTCTTGAATAATTCCTGCATTATTTCCAGAAAGTGTGAAAATCTGAATATGTGCCATTTTCATAGTCAGTTCCGTGGGCCCACAGTCTGTCTCCTTTTCAGCAACACACAAACACACACAGAACACGCAGTGAGTCATACATACATGACAACGTATTTCTTCCCAGCCCTGGAAACAGAAATGAACATGACGTCTGCAGTGTATTTTTGCTGAATTGTTTCTCCCTGGAATTATTTCAACCTGTCTTTGCATATTACAGCAATGTTCACTGTACCATGGACATTATAATTACAGTGCAACTCTGTAAGATAGTCAATGTTTCAATGTATTTAATGAATTTTTTTTTCCGTTTCAATGTATCAAACTAAATATAAGTTTCAAACTAAAAAGTTTTCACACTGTAGCAACCAGAAAGTTATTCAAAGTGCTGCTCTTAACACCATATAAAGGAATTTAATATAACATATAATACTAATAATTCAGTTCAAATTGAGAAGCAGGATTAGCACATTTTTTATCTGTGTTTATGAAACCTTGTGAAGCGTTATTACCATTTTTACACTGTTAGTAATGAGGATATGCACAACAGACCTGTTCAAGTCACACCTTTAGTCTACAGTGCCGTTTTCAAAGTCATGTTTAGTCTCATACCTTGTTAATTATGGCACTGATTTACACAAGATACCTTCAGAGGAGCTAATAAAGTTGAGTATAAGTAGATCAGTCACACAATAGAGAAGTAAGCAACTGTGTTTTTGAACTAACAATAGTAATGTGTATTATACTGTATATTTACAACGCATTGTCAATGAAGGCTAGAGCTTATTGTAGTGTAACTATTGTGAACTGATAAAACAAATAAAGGTGACACGGTCGCTCAGGGGCGGACTGCAACTAAAAATCAGCCCTGGCACTGTAGCAACACCAGCCCACATTACCACATCGACACAGCCCCACCCACGGACATGCACGTTCACTACTTATATTGGTGTAGAGATGGTGAAATAATATAAGCAGTACCATATGTAATATTGAAACATTTAATGTATGTGACTGGAACAAAGACAACCCATTTGTAACAAATTTATATGTACATTCATTCATTCATTCATTTTATTTTTGGCTTGGTTCCTTTTTTAATCTGGGGTCTCCACAGCAAAATGAACAGCCAACTTATCCAGCATATGGTGTACACATCGTATGCCCTCCCAGCTGTAACCCATCACTGGGAAACACCCATACAAACATTCACATAAGTGCACTACGGACAATTAAGCCTACCCAATTCCCCTATATCGCATGTGTTTGGACTGCGAACACGGGGAGAACATGCAATCTCCACACAGAAATGCCAACTGACCCAGCTGAGGCTCAAACCAGCGATCTGCTTGCTGTGAGGCGACAGCGCTAGCCACTGCGCTGCCCCCTTTCGAGACTTTCAGTTAATTTTACGCATTTCCCAGTGTCTGATTTTAGAGCGCACTGATTTTGTTGCACTTACTGTTTGTTTGACGTTCTTGCCAGATGTTGATAATGTCCACGTAACCTTATTGGGTCGGCCCATCTCGAAACCAACCGGCCGTTGCCGATTGGGCCAAATGCTTAACATTTATTATTATTATTATTACTATTATCATCATCGTATTCACATCTTGCAAGAGATAAAAGCTACCTGCATGTAAAAACAATACATGTAAAAATTAAATAAAAAAAATAACTGACAGGCCAACATTTAAAAAATGGTCTGGCCCCTCTGGCATTTGCCAGAATTGCCAGATGGCCAGTCCGCCCCAGCGGTCGCTCAGTGGTTAGCACTGCCACCTCACAGCAAGAAGGTCACTGGTTCGAGTCCCAGCTGGGTCAGTTGGCATCTCTGTGTGTAGTTTGCATGTTCTCCCCATGTTTCTAAGGGCAAACACATTTTTGGGGCCCCCAGAGGTATCATTAGGGGCCCATCACTCCATTCCCTCAACCCACCCCCCAGTCTTCAAACTTTCATGCGCAAAATCCCCAAAACCACCCTTCACCCTCCACCCCCCGGTCTTCACTCTCTTCCACCCAACCACACTGCCCCCCAATCCCCCCGGTCTTTACTTTCTTATAATACTCATATTATAAGTTTTAGTAGTTTAGAAAACTAGTAATGGGTCAATAATTTATTTCATTACAGTTGTTTCATTACCACAGCAACTAAAGAGTTACCACAACAGAGTCATTCAAGTATACCAACTTTAGTATGGTTCAAAAACACAATAGCAGACTATTTACTATAGTATTTTTCATATGAGGATATTTTTCTTCTTACTAAGATTTGAATATAAAAATATTGAATTAAACCCCAACATGACAAACAAAAAACGCTAGTTAGCTATTTGTCTCCAGTTCATCAGTTTTACGTATAGCCTACCTTACTGTGCATTCACACTGAAGGCGGCGAGAGCATCAAAGTTCGCTGTGGCCGCCCTGGCAACAACGCTGTCTGCCCATTCAGGTTTACAAAAAGTTAATAGCTTAAAATGTATAGTTAAAAATATAAAATATGATATATTTTATTATGTATCTACAGCTCACGTGCTGCAAAGAGTGAACACATGAACAGTTTTGAGTAAAATGTCACATGTTGTCATTTTGAAATGATCAAGAATTAAGAGTTGACGTGAACTAAAGGAAGTCATACTTTACATATCGTGATTACATGTTGCCACGAGCTGAAGTTTCTTAATTATGGCAATTACCATATGACCAACTCAGCTAAAGACACATGTGAATATGCAAATAAGGATGTTAACTGTTTAGGATTGCACAACATGTGTATGAATGGTCGATACAAGCCAGGATTTTTAGTGTGATGAACCCTGCACGGTGCTGAATATCATCCAGTATAGTGGAGACTGCATAAAGCAACCGAATGTTGACTAATACTTGTAAATTCAACATATTTTAGTAGCTTATATTATTGGAAATGATCTCATATACATTCTTGATTTTTAAGGGATGTTTTTGAAGTAAACTCTTAAAATTAAAAGGTTTCAAAAGTGGATTTTGCACATTATGAATGTTTTTTTTTAGTCAACATTTCTGAAGTAAACATTTATTTCTTGGTGTGAAGAATATTTTTATGATCTAAATAATCTTTTGTGAAATGCAAAGGTTGAATGTTAAAACATGAACTTCATGGAGCCTTTTAGAGCTTGCACGTGGAGTATGCCCTGCATTTTTAATCAGGTCAGTGTTTCCATAATGCAGGGGTTCCCAAAGTTCCCAAATGCGTGACCCCCAAATTATCAATGTCAGTGACTCACAACCCCTACATTCCTCGGAGGTGGTTATAAATATACAAATGTTGCACACACAACAATGGGCCAATATAAACACAAGCAAACTGACAACACAAAAAAGTGCATTAATCATTTCTTAATTTATTTAAATTAATTTTAACCTCACCTAAAGAGACTGGTGGACACAATGTTTTCAGCACAAGTCTATTCTTGGTTAAATTTTGGAGACTGCCACTCAGAGACCATACTCAATGTTCGGCAGTGGCCTGTATTTATTTTTATTGTATTTGATTGCCATAAAGGTGTCAGAAAGTTTGTAAACCTGGTGCTATAAAGACTGCTGCAGCTGACTCTATTGCTGTGTGGTTGATCTAATGTAAACACACCAATCTTATGAAAATAAATTAAAAGGCTGATGGCTTTTCTTTTGCATGATGTTGGTTTTTTTATGTAACTATTAGCCACTGTGGATAAAATATGGTCATTTTAATACCTTAATAAGATTTATTTGACTTTTGGAAATCACCAAGCAACCCCCTGTCAGTGTCCTGCGACCACTACTTTGGGAACCACTGCCATATACAAAACCTTTTAACATCAATGTAAATTTTTCATTAAAACACAATTATTAGATAATAAAAATGCATTGCACCTAATGAAATAAATGCTTTTTTATTATTATTAATAATATTATTTAAGAACTGTTGGCTGAAAGATTCTTCTAGACATACAAAAACCTAAAGTGTGCAGCTTTTGTTTGTGATTTGATGTGCCAATATTCTTCAGAACTTCACATTACTCATGAGAACTGTATTTCAAAAGCATGAAAATTGTCACATAAATGCACCTCCTCCACCCACATCCATTTGCTGAAACCACACTGCATATTAATTCTGATGTTTCTGTATAAATAAAGGTCAAAGGTTTGATCACCGCTCCCATTTAGGTCCCTTCATGGCTCTTGTGGGTGAAGCTCATTTCCTATTGTATTTAGCACACATCTGAAGTGATACCGATGACTATGGAAAATGTGAGTGCTGGCAGAGGGACTCTAGAGAAGTCAGTGGGGGTGGAACTGAGGTTAGATGCTGGAGTTCATGTAAAAACCGATGCGTTTTTTTTCCTTTGCAGACACTAGATAATCAGCAGTTTCTGTTGTATACAATCCCCATAAACATGTTTATAAATTATGGCGAGTGAAACACTGAAGGTCCATCAATACAAGTTCTAATATGCTCATTTCTGCTTTAAACATCTAACAGGGAAGAGTAAATGCACTTGTGAGAATATGTAGCACAGACCACCAGACGGTGGTTAAAATGAGGTCAGAAGATGGTGGCTGCATAAAGGCCAAAGCTGAAAATGAAAAGCTTACTATCATGCATTTTCGAGGATATTTTTTAGATGTGGTAAAGTAGCATCTTATCAACCTCAATTATCAATGAACCAAAGGGTTGGGGTAGATAAGTAACAGGTTTCGTCTGCATTTCTTCATCTGTTTGTATTTCTAGCTGCACCAACTTGCATCTCATCAGCACTGTGGTCAGATTTTTTTTTTAGGAGGTGTTGTGTTTATTTTATCCGTGTGAACACGTGACCTTGTTTCCTGTGATTTGGTGACAAACAGAAGGTCTGTTTTATAGTCACTTATACTGCAAGTATTCAGATATTAATGTGCATGTTGAAGTCAGAATTATTAAAGTCAGAACTATTAGCCCCCCTGTTTATTTTTCCCCCAATTTCTGTTTAACGGAGAGAAGATGTTTTTCAACACATTTCTAAACATATTCTAATAACTGATCTTTGCCATGATGACAGTAAATAATATTTTACTAGATATTTTTCAAGACACGTCTACACAGCTTAAAGTGATATTTAAAGGCTTCACTAGGTTAATTAGGTTAACTGTGCAGGTTAAAGCAACCAGGCAAGTTATTGTATAATGATGGTTTGTTCTGTAGACTATCGAGAAAAAATATAGCTTAAAGGGGCTAATAATTTTGATCTTAAAATGGTCTTTAAAAAATGAAAACTGCTTTTATTCTAGCCAAAATAAAACAAATAAGACTTTCTCCAGAAGAAAAAATGTTATCAGACATACTGTGAAAATTTCATTGCTCTGTTAAACATTTGGGAAATATTTGAAAAAGAAAAAAACATTGAAAGGGGGGCTAATAATTGTGACTTCAACTGTATATTAGTGCTGCACGATAACTGACATTGCGATATTTTGTATTTCTGCAATATTTATATATTGTGATATGAATACAATTTCACAGTATGACTTAAGTAACTGTTTGGGAAGAATTCACTATTTTGCATTGATTGGGATGATTTTATAGGGGAGTGTTTCTGCATACAATATCCAAAAATATATCTAGAAATGTAATTTAAAAATTTAAGCACAGATAAAAACTAAATAAACTTTGCTTTATGGTTTTTGGAGGAATATTACAATATTGAGGTCAAGAAATTCAATTATCAAATCTAAAAAAAACACTAGTCTTCATTTGATAAATAATTAAGCTCAATCTTTGGTAAAGCAGCTAACTTTATAATTTCTTATTCCCAAATGGTTTAAATTTGCTTTAAATTTTACAGTCACTGGCCTTAAAAAACACATCAGAGTAAAAAAAAATCACATTAATAGATTGTGCTTGAAATTCAAAATAATTCCACAAATCATGTGGACTGAACTGGGATTTTGCGTTAATTATAACATTGCATGTCCTTGCGGATGCGCACATTGCCATATTGATGCTGAAATTATGTATTGTGCATACTCTCAACTCAAATATTTTGATGCATGTAAGAAGTCATTTCTCAAATTCACTCATTTCTCAAAAACCATCACATTGATTATGAACACCAGGGGACCATATCATGAAGCCTGATTAGCTGGCTAGGCAGTTTAGCACGCACCAATTCTGCATTATAGGTATCACGAAGCTCAGTTGCACCATAACACCATGGCAGCAAAGAGCGATTCAAGTGGCGATGCCTTCATGTTAGCTAAAACGCAAGACTTGTGCAAACTAAACGGAAACTTAAACGGCAAGCCAGCTAATTCTGCTTAATTCTACAAGCCGCTGGAAAACCAGAAAGCGCCCAAACGTTTGTTTTCTTTACAATTAATCTTTTTTAAATGCAATTATGCACTCAAAAAATGTTGGGTTGTTTTAATCCAATTTTGTGTCAACTGAAAAATGCAACCTAACAGTTGGGTTTGTGCATACTAAAACAACCCAACGTTTTCTTAGAGTGTATAAATGCATTTAACAAGATAAAGAAACTAAATATGTTGGTGCTGGTTGTCCAATGTTGGTGTTCAAAGGGAACTTGATGGTTTTCTGTTTGAACTTGAAGCGAAATGACTTCTTACATCCACCAAAAATCACTTTTGTATCAGTTTCTTTAAAGTAATTGTAAGAATGAAATGTAAAAAAGACTGCAAACACAATGACCTTTAAGCAAAAAAACTAACAAAAAAAAAGCATGGCCTCAAAGAATAAGGCCTCAGAAAAATCTTCCAAGTTTGATTTACATCAAATTACGTAGAAAGACATACGCTGTTAGTCTCAGCCCATCTGAAAAAGTGACATCTCTCAGGAAGTGGCAGTCAAATGAGCTCGGTTGCGTTGAGAGCAGCTCTTCAGAACTGCATGGGTGCCACTGGAGTAAACGTCTCTTCTCTTGTCAACTCCTCGTCCTCTTTTCACCATGATAAACACCTTTCACAGTAGCTACAATCCCCCACCGGTGCCTCCACGCGCAGGATACAAGAAAGCCCAGCCATCGGGAAACACACCTTTAGTCAAGTTTTTGTCAGTGATGCTACTGCTGTTAATGACACTGACCTTCGGAGGCTTCCTCTACCTGTTCCAGAAAGTCAACGGGGTATGAACCGCTTTCTCTAGTATTCACTGCAGGCTACAAAAAGGGAAAGAATTGTTATTTAAAAAATTTTCATTAACTTTTATATGCTTTTTTTTTATATTGTAGTTCTTTAGTAAATCATGTTAAACCAAAAAAAAGGTAAATTTCATTGGAAGCTACAGCTCAGAATAAGTTTTAAAGGAAATATTTGCAATTATTTCTAAAGATTTACAGCCAATTTGATAGTTGTTGGACAGTAAATCCTACTTCAATTTTATTTTCAGAGTAAATTACGTCAGATTAAATATTTCATATAGTCATTTTGCTAATGTTATCATTAGTCTTCTTTTTATTAAGATTTTCTTGCAGTTTTTATAGTTTAAATTATTTTTATTTTTATTTTTTTCCATTGTTAAAAATTACTAAGAGATTATTTTTGTGTAATGTATATCAATGTTTAAATATTTTTTAACTTGATAAAATGTTAAATATTTACTTGGATTTTTACTGTCTCTTTATGTACAGTAGTAAACATTAAAACAATCTGTAAGAAATAAAAATGTAGGTTTCAACTGGTATTTATGCTATTAAAGCAGGAAATGCACTACAATGGCATGATTAATATACCATAATATACCATTAATATACCATACTACCATGATATGATTAATATTATGCTTATAATAGATGAATGAATGTTTAAATGTGAATACATTTTAATTTAATAAAATTATAAATATTTGCTTAGGTTCCTGCAAAAAAAAATTTAACATAATTATTTATTTATATATTAAGTTAAAAATAAATATTTTAGTATACATCTCTATACTAAAAAGAAAAAAGAAGACGAAAAAAGAATATCTTCAACCCCCAAAAAAGTTTTAGTATGAGACACAATGTGTTTTTGTTTTTTGTTTTGTAAGAAAAAAAAATTCTCAGGTGTATTACTTTAATTTGAAATGTTTAGCTTATATTATAATCAATGTAAAATGTGATTTCCCATCATGTGTGCATAAATATTTCGAAATTGTACTTTTCTTTTTTTTTTGTAATTGAACCAAACTTATTAACAACAATGTATTATGAAATGTGTGAGGTTGTGTAAATGATGTGCTCTTGTGTGTTACGCACAGAGTTAAAATCTTGATCATGTTCTTTTAACATCGACAGAAACGGTTTAAAAGACTTAGAGCCCCGGTCTTAAGGGTGCATTTCCTGACTTCTGTGGTTTTATGAACAGGGCAGCAGTGCAGCGCATCAAAGAAACAAAGAAAACAAAAAACAGCATTTATGTCTTGAGCGGAAACTAAAACCAAATTACACTTCAAATTATGCAATCTCATTGTCTGAGTTATACTGTATGTCAAAGGTGTGACTCAATAATTCAAATGAGCACCACCACATGGAAGCAACGTTATTAAGCATTATCAGAACAAAACTGAATACAATCTCCACAGAGTGAAAGAAAATTTAAAGGTAACTTATAGACAGCTTATATATATATTTTTTTTAAAGACAACTTATAGATTATAGTTCAGGAAATCAGAAAGACAGAATGATGAGAATCAGTCAACAACAAGGTTAAAGTGTAAGTTAACCTAAAAACGTTTTTAACGTATTTAACGTTTTATCATTAACTACTCTCCTTTGTGTCATTCTAAACTCCTGAGACAAACCCCTTTGTTCGTCTTTGAAAATGTAAATATTTTAGGTGGAATCTGAGAGTTTTCAGATCCTCGAGACCAGAGATGTTCAAACAAGGGCCAGAGGGCCAAAGTTGGCCCATGGTAACCTTTAATTTGGCCAGCCATTCTTTCTGAGAATGGTTTAGAGATTGTCATTTCAAATTTAACGTACCCTTTAATTTCTTTTTTTTTTTATTGTTAAGCTACAAAAAGATATCTAAATGTTTCAATTTAAATAGTGTAAATGAATCAGATTTAGTTTAAATTGTACATACAACGTACAGAGGACAATGCAGAGACTTTGGTGAGTGAACCAAGGCAAGATTCTGCTTGACTAATGTATTCAGCATTGAACTCCACTGTGTTATAAGGTTTTTATTGGAATAAATTATCATTTAAAGTGTGAAATTGAATTAGTTAATACAATTCAAAGTAATGTTTTCTGATTATTTTATAATATGATGAAAAAATAATATGAATTGGGAAATGGCAACTTTGATGTAAAATAGTTTGGTATATTTATCTTCGGCCCACAGCTGTCATTGATATTTGGTTTTTGACCCTTCAAACAAACAAGTTTGGGCACCCCTGCTCTAGACACACATCTAGGTTCTTGATTAAAGTCCAGAAAAATAGCATAAAGCAGAAAAAAACATCCTCAAAGCAGACCATATGCATGCAGTGGTTCAATTGGAATATTAATGAGTTATACGATAATGCTTTCGGGACACATAAAACAAAAATAATGAATCATTCACAAGTTTTACCTCCTCTGTGTCAGTATATTGTGTGCATTTATGAGAATGTTGTGTGCTCATATGTGCCTATGAGGGTGCATGCCCACTGAAGTATTTTTTTTCTGTGAGCGCTGGTCTAAAAACAAGCTGTAGTTTACATGTTGCATGTGTATATTTTTGTGTATATAACAGCCCAAAATACGTTGTATGATTGATTGAAGAATGATTGATTTTTCTTTTATGCCAACAGACTATTGAATTAATAACATTGTGTTCCATACAGATACTTTGTAAATTTTAGATGGTAAAAACTCAATACAATTTTTTTAAGTAAAAGTAATATGCATTGCTAAACATTTCATTAGACAGCTTTAAAAATGATTTTCTCAAGGTCTCAGGGGTTTGGAATGACATGAGCCCAATTGATAACAGTATTTAAATTTTTGGGTGAACTAACCTTTTATGTAAAGTCGTAAACATAAAACAAGCAGTGAGAAATAAAAATGTAGGTCAGTTTCAACTGGTATGTATGTTGATAAAGCAAGAAATTAACATTAAGCTTATCGTTGAAGTTTATGTCACAAAAATACAATATTTATGTAAATTTGTTTACATATTTTGAGAAAACATTTAGAAAAAATGACATTCGAGAAAACTGTATTCGTACTTCTATTACATGTCTCTTAGTGCATATAGTTATACTTAAAGTATTTGTATTTCAGTCAAGTCAAGTTGTTTATACTCCTGTTTAAATGTATATAGTTGTACTTGTATTATATGTATCCTTATCCTATTTAACAACTGTGTGTATATATTATTTGCATTAGATGTATTCTATATGTGTATATAGTTGTAGTACTTCTATTAAGTGTATCTCCCAGGTAAATGTATATTTCACACTTGGAGAACATGTATATTGCAGGCAATTATAGCTTTTATAGCTATTTAGCTAATTATAGCAAGTATAGCTTTTACATATGTAATTGGTAATTTTATATACATCTATCACATCTTGAGGTTAATTTTGCTTTAAATGTTCATTTCGTTTGGTAAAACCCTGGAAATCATTGTAAACTTCAAATTGAAATGTATTATCTGTGGTCTGTAAGAATTTACAGTGATTTCCATGAGCATCAAAGGAAACATTCATGAATGCATTTTCCTTCATATTTAGGAACTACAGTGGGCCTTTCATGAAGACACGGCGACTCTGAAGAAACTACAGCAATGTGTGAATGGCAACAGGGGACAAGATCAATGTCAAAATCTGATAGAAAAAATTAGTACTGTCATGGGAAAGGTATGCATTTATGTCAAATGTGTGTAAAACATCCCAGATTCATTAAAGCATTCAGCATATAATAAAGAGGAATTACTTCATGTTTCATTAATACAATTTTTTTTTCATCCTAAAGGTTTCACAAGAAAACGGAACATGTAAGTGTCAACATAGCAATACATTAATACAAGTATATGTTTATTAGCTAAAAGGGATATTTCACACACACACACACACGGTGATTTTGTATATTTGCAAACTGACAAAGAAAAGATCAGTCTATAATTGTAATGGTAGGTTTAATGAAACTGTGACAGAATAGGAACAACAAACAAATCCAGAAAAATACAATTCAAAAAAGTTATGAAATGTTTTCTATTTTTAAAGAGAGAAATAGGTAGTTGAGGTTTAGCGGTCTGGCATTTCTTGTAGGTGGCCACCAGGATTGCACAATTAATGTTTGCATAATTTTGTCCCACTCCTCTTGTCAGACCTCTTGTCAGTCATTACAAATTAAGGATGACATTTGGCAACTCAAACTTTCAGCTCCCTCTACAGATTTTCAAATGGGTTAAGGTCTAGAGACTGACTAGGCCACTCCAGTACCTTCATGTGCTTCTTGAGCAACTCTTTTTTTTTTTTTTTTTTTTGCCTAGGCCATGTGTTTTGGCTCATTGTAATGCTGGAATACCCACCCATGACCCTTTTTTACTCAGTTCTCACCCCAGATCTGACGAGACATGGATCCGTCCATCATCCCTTTGATTCAATGCAGTTGTCCTGCCCCCTAAGCAGAAACACACCCCCAAAGCTGAATGCTTCCACCTCCATGTTTGACAGTTGGGATGGTGTTCTTGGGGTAACAGGCAGCATTTCTCCTTCTCCAAACTCAGCGAGTTGTGTTGATGCCAAAGAGCCAAATTTTGGTCTCATCAGACCCATGTTCAGTGGCATTTAAACTTCAGGCTTGTTCATGCGCTTTCTTGAGCAGAAGGACCCAGCAGGCACTTCAGGACTTCAGTCCTTGACATTGTAGTGTATTGTTTCCCAACACTGTTCCTGAAGGCACACCGACTGTACAACCTCTTCCTATTCAACCACACCTGAATCAAATCATCAGAACATTAGAAGTGACTCCAAAACCTGAAGTGAGTGGTTCAGATAAGGGAGACATCTAAAATATGTACTGTTGGTGTGGCTTCAAAAGCAAGGCTGGGAAACACTGGTGTAGCGCGTTACCAATTGTTATGGTGTCTATGGTCCCAGCTGCCTTAAGATCATTGACCAGATCCTCCTGTGTAGTTCTGGGCTGATTCCTCACAGTTCTTGTGATAACTGAAAATCCACAAGCTGAGATCTTGCATGGAGCCCCTGACTGAAGGAGATTTACAGTTGGTTTGTGTTGATTTCATTTGCGAGTAATTGCACCAACTGTTGTCACCTTCTCACCAAACTGCTCGACGATAGTCTTGAAGCTCATTCCAGCCTTGTGCAGGTCTACAATCAGTCTTTGTCATCCTTAGACACCTCTTTGGCCATGTTGCAGAGTTTGAAATCTGATTTATTTATTGCTTTTGTGAGCAAGTGTCTGCTATACAAGTAAGAAAACTGAGATTAGCAGCACTGGCGTTATTAGACAGCTTCTAATCTCAGCTTTTAAAACACCTAGTAGCCAGAAATCCTGCTCAGTGATAGGGGCTCAAATACTTACTAAAATGTAAAACATTTCATAATTTTTTCTGAATGCATTTTGCTGGATGTCTCTCACAAATAAACCTACCATTGCATTTATAGCCTAATTATTTTATTGTCAGTGCGCAAACATAGAAAATCAGCAGGGGATCAATTACTTCCCCCCCCACTGTATGTCTGTATGTATGTATGTGTGTATGTATGTAAATATTTAAAAGGTTTAAATTACTCACCCTTACACACCATTCAAAATAGGAGATATTTTTTCCTTCAATAGAACATTAAAAAAGCTGAATTAAAATTGTTGTCACTGGTGATTTATAACATGGAAGAAAAGACTACAGTGTCAAAATATATACAGGCAAAACTGAATAATGCTTAATACACTGAGCTCTAATGAAGTGATCAATATATGGATAAAACTAACAACAAATTGTAAGAAACTATTTGTTTTTGCTTGAACAATCCCTATTGCAAGCATCCTGATGTCTAACAAATATAGATGTGTTGTTTGTTATACATTTTTTGGTATTCTAACTATTGTTGTGCAATCATCTTGCAGTTTCTAAGTTTACCGGAGGACCGTCTAGGAATGGACCTGCTGCACACATGATTTTCCTGAATGAACATAATGAGAAATGTAAGACCATACATTATTTTATCAGTCTATTCTATCTAATTGCAGAACAGTAATGCAAACGAAGAGCTAAAGTAACATTCATATCCATTTACGAGAGCTATTCATTTGTTAATATTTAGGTAAGTCACTACAAATGAATAGGGTAGAAAAATCCCATTGTAGGATAAAAGCTACACTTCCCCAGATCATTGAATTTAAAAAATCCAAACATTCTGTACAGTTTTTTTTAAATGTTATAATTTATTATTTGCAAATTAATCATGATTTCCTTAAATATGAGCAATTTTTATTTGCAATTACAGTATTGTATTGTACAGTATTGTATATATAATTTTGGGAATATTTTTTCATCACCATTAATCAATAGTATTGTAAAATGTTGTAAACTGCAGGAAAAAAGCAGAATTAAATGTGTATAATCATGAATGAAGTATAAAGTTTGGTATAAGTCCTGCTACAGTGCAGATTCTCAGCTCAGATCAGGGAAAATGACTCATTTTGAGAAGATAACCCTTAAAATATGAATTGTGATTTGCACAAGGACTTCAGTAGTTTTCAGTAAGCCAGCTCAATCGCTTCTGTTGAACAGTGAATCCATTACAAAATTCACTGAGTTTAAGATCTGGTTTGTTTAAAAATTAATGATCTTCACTGCCTGACTGATATACAATATAAAATGGGTCTCAGAGCGGACAAGAAGCACTGCATTCAAATTCATTGTTCTGCGCTATGTTTTTAAAACACAGAATTTTACTTTACCACAGAATTTGTAATAATGGGGTTTCTGCGCTTCTCCTGATGGCACTTGCGTTTTAACAGACTTTCATCTCATTTTACGCTTGAAGATCTAAATGAACACTTAAGTCTATTTAACTGATTCTATTTTAATTACATTACAACATCGATGCTGCAAAAGAAATCTTATGAAATTGAAAACATTAGTCACACTAATCTTTCACCCAAAGTTAATAGTTGGCTGAAAAACACCAGCTGTGATGAAGCGTGACACATAAAGCACTAAAAAGTGTATTTTGGAGGTTTTCTTTACATGAGGGTCAGAGGTTATTCTCAGGTCTCCTAAGGATTGCAAAATTGAAGAGTGTGAGGAGGTTGGAGTCAGGGGTTTGGGTTGTTGCAGGCCCCCCTTTGACCTTGGCCCCAAACTTGCCTGTTGGCAAGCGGCAACAACTCTGATTAACGTGAAAAACACTTCATATTGGTGCTGGGCAAAAATTAATCACAAAAATGACTAATAGTTTGTTAATTGCTAAAAGATTGTTTTGGCATAATTGTGTGTATGTGTGTACTATATATATGTATAACTGTCCTAGAGTTAGAGTTAGGAGCCCTTTCACGTTCAGATTGGCATAAATCATTGAATTGGATTAGACCATTAGCATCTGGCTCAAAAAAAAAATCCCAAAAAGTTAATAAAAGGACGCAGTGCTGTTATCTACACTCTCAGAAAAAATGGTACAATGTTGTTCCAAAGAAGGTACAAACCCTTGTCACTGGGGCAGTACCTTTTTATGGGACAGAATTGTTCCTTAAGAAAATAAACTAATTTGTACCTTTTAAGGTCATGATTTGTACCATGGGAAACCAAAATGTACCTTTGTTTTTTAAAACCTGCAGATACAATATTGTATACTTTGTGAAAGGCACCACCGCAGTGACAAGACACTTTGTACCCCAACAGTGTAAAAAATGCTTACCAAACATTTATTAAAAAGCCTTAAATGTTTAGTTTACAATACCTACAGTTTTATGTTTTATCAGTTGTTTTGTATTATTGTATTATAGGACTAAAAATTTATGTTTATAAGTATCTTTAAACAATATACTTTTAAATGATGATTCTTGTTTTAATATGGAAATTATTCATAAGATCACTTAGCCTTTCCAGTCATATTTATTTTCATAGATACTGTAATAAAGAAGGAGTTGTTTAACACTTTTGTACCTTTTATATGAGAACAATTGTGTACTTTAATTTCAGTTGTACAATAAAAGGCACAGAACAGTACCATAAGAGGTCTTTTCAGCACCATATAAGGTACAATTTTTACAAAGGTACAAAACTGTTCCTCAAGGAACATTACTTGTACCACTGTGTACCTTCTTTTCTGAGAGTGTAGCTGGAGACTATTTTTAGGTGCTGCATAATATCATTGCACCTGCTGCAGCCATGGTACAGCAGCAGAGTTCCTTGATTTTTACACCAGAATAAAAGTATAGTTCTGAGCCATATTGACCTAGAAGACAGCAACTTTTCCTTTTCTGTTGGTTTTAGTGATCTTTTATTTTTTGAACCAGATGCTAATGTTCTAATGCAGGGGTGCCCAAACTTTTTCTTATGAAGAGCCAAAAACCAAACTTGATTGAAGCTAGTGGGCCGGAGGTATATATAGTTGCCATTTCCTGATTTATTTCATAATATTTAAAATGACTGGAAAACATTGCTTTATATTAACTAATACAGTATTTTTTGACATTTTATAATGAAGTTATTACAGTAAAAACAAAACAATCTAATTTATAAAAGAGTTACACTAGTTTTTGCCTTGATTTGCTCGCCGATGTCTTTTCTAAAAACATTTCTAAAAAAGCAGATTCATTTACAACATTTAATTAAAATATTTCATTTCAGTTTGCCTTTTGTAGTCATATTAAAAATAATGATCTCTGTGCTAAAGGCATTTGCCCAACTCTCTCCATCATTCTCACTCTCAGATGGGATGGTTGGCCAAATCAAAGGTTACAATGGGCCGACTTTGGCCCGCAGGCCCTACTTCGGGCATCTCTGGTCTAATCCGATTCAATGATTTGTGCTAAGCAAATCTAAAAGTGGAGACCTGGAGATTAGCTGCATGGATTCAAAAATGTTGAAACTCAACCGTTCAACTCTAGGAAACTTGTAAAATGAGCCTATTTCCATTCCTTTCCTTTCTAGAAAAGCCAATTTGTGTTAATAACAGGACTGTCTTTGTTTTAACCTCATCAGATAAGGATTCAGAGACCTCGAGGTCAAACAGTCTTCTTTGGGATCAAGAACGTTCACTTCTACGAGGCGTCCAGCTTACCGGGAGAAAGGACAGGCTAACCATTAAAACTCCCGGAGTCTACTTCATCTATTCCCAAGTTACCTTCTCGAAACGGCTCGCTAAAACTGCACTAAAGCAAACCATAAACAGATCAGGACCCCAGATTAAGGACGAGGAATTACTCAAGTCTTTTTGCACCTTGCACGAGAACACAGATCAGATGTGTACGGCGTCCACAGCAGGAGTGTTTAACCTGGCAAAAGACCAACAAGTCTATGTTACAGTAACAAACAGATCCCTGGTAAACAAGAAGTACTGCTGGTTTGGATTATTCAAGCTATAGTGATGAAAACTCTGGAACTGAATCAGTCAATAGGGAGATGGATGATACTGATATTCAGGGAATTGATTGGATTGAGGCACTATAATGAAATGGATAATTATACAGTCATGTACATGTGATGTCCGGATGAGTTCAGACTCAAAGAAAATCACCACACGAAGCTCCTGTTCTCCTGCACGCCAAACCACAATACGAACTCTGGATTAATGAATATGGAAACGTCCTGGAATTTGCTCAGTTCTTTTGTTCATTGCAAATAACCTAACAGGATTTCATGAATGTTTTCAATCCACTCAGTGGTAGTGTTTGTATCAAACTATTTATTGTTTATTTGGATTTGGATTTATTTCCTTTTACAGTTTGTTCTTTTTATATAATGATAATATTAAAAACTATTGAACTGAAAATAAAGGTATTTATTCAGGGATATGCTTGACAACCTTATATTTGATTATAGGTTATTAAATAATCTTTCTTTTGAAAACAACAATGTAATGTATGTGTGAGAATGCGAGAATTATAAACTGAAAAAAAGGTGGGTGGATGGACGGATGGATATTATAACTGCTATAATTAAATGCATATGCATACCTAAATACATATTTTTTTAAAATATTTATTTTATTTTAATAATCAATCAGTGGCAGTGCTTGTATCAAACTATTTATTGCGTATTTTTACTTCATTCGCTTTGTTTTTTTTTAAATAATGATAATAATAAACTACTGAACTGATATTTATTTAGGGATATGCTTGACAATTTGATTAAGGGTTATTAATTGATTGCTTTTTAAAACAGCAATGTGATGTATGTGTATGCGTGGAGAATTTTACCAATCTGAAGCATGCATGTAGATAGACAGACAGACAGACAGATAGCTTATTCTTATAACTGCTATAATTACATGCATATGGATACCTAAATACCTATTATATATATTTTTTTTATTTTAATAATATATCAGTGGTAGTGTTTGTATCAAACTATTTATTGTTTATTTGGATTTCCTTTCACAGTTTGTTCTTTTTATATAATGATAATATTAATAAACTATTAAACTGAAAATAAAGGTATTTATTCAGGGATATGCTTGACAACATTATATTTGATTATAGGTTATTAAATAA
>CAIGQQ010038942.1:9122116-9133663 GCA_903798035.1 Danio albolineatus
GATAGATAGATAGATAGATAGATAGATAGATAGATAGATAGATAGATTATATAGATAGATAGATTCACATAGGTTTTTACAGTATTTCACTCATTATGAACGGTGAGCTGCTCTTTTTATTGGTGAAAACACCATGAACCAAGTATACCATTAAAGGAGGTAAATATCATAAATGGCAACCATCTGATTCAATGCTTGCATTTATCTAGAATAGATTACAGGTTGATTTAGGCATTGCAACAAATGAAACTCCATTAACTATTAACTATACACTGATTTGTAGCTTTTTGGGTATTGCAGACCGCATGGAACCAATTTAAAAGGTAGTAACCCTCGAGTACTTCTTTGAAATTTGAACAGATTTGTGTGTGTTAAGCATCAGTTAAGACAACATTAACACCGGTCAGCTTTAATCGTACAGGAAAAAGGGATAATTTTGAGCTTTTGTCAGCTAATTTCATCTTCCGGGTTTAAAATCACTTTTGGGGCAGGATCATAATTAGTGATGTAGCACTGATCTGCCCGTCCAATGATAACGTGTCGGTTTCTCCAATGTGCCTGCATTCAGACCTGGGAATTGAGGAGCAGAGAAGTCCTCCTCATTTATAGTGTTCATATAAACATGATTATCTTTCTAAAGATCTAACAAATTGTGTTTATGTGTATATTCATTCATTCATTCATTTTCTTGTCGGCTTAGTCCCTTTATTAATCCGGGGTCGCCACAGCGGAATCAACCGCCAACTTATCCAGCATATTTTTTACGCAGCGGATGCCCTTCCAGCCGCAGCCCATCTCTGGGAAACATCCATACACACACATTCACACTCATACACTACGGCCAATTTAGCCTACCCAATTCACCTATACCACATGTCTTTGGACTTGTGGGGGAAACCGGAGCACCCGGAGGAAACCCACGCAACCACGGGGAGAACATGCAAACTCCACACAGAAATGCCAACTGACCCAGCCGGGGCTTGAACCAGCGACCTTCTTGCTGTGAGGCGAACGTGCTACTCACTACGCCACCGTGGCGCCTGTTTATGTGTATATGAAATTGCAAATAACAAATGTAGCAGGGTATTAAATTACTGTTTATTTCTTTGCATTTTAACTTTGTGAACTATAAAATCGTGGGTCTCCTCATGGTTTGTGTCTTATTTTGTGAACCAATAGACAGTTGTTCACCCCCCTTCTTTATCCCCTGCTCTTAGCGCTCCATGCTCATCATAAAGCTTTTTTTTTAAATTCTGAGGCAGACTTGAACAGAAAGAGGGGGGTTTCAAAACTCTTTATGATCCACCATTAGAAAATATCCAAATTTCTTTTCTTTTTTTCACTGGTAAAAGTTAATGCAGAATATTGAATGTTTTTCCATTGGGGCCATCTTCCACTGCTTTTGCTGAATGGTACAATATTTTGTCTTCTAGTTCATCTATCTTCAGAATCTGTGGCCTTGATCTTGTGTTTAGAGCTGAATTAGAAGTAAACATTATTTTACCCATGCTTTGACATAATTTTCAGAAAGGTCTTCTGAAACATTTAAAGAGACGCTGTATTTAATTTGCTTTTTACGCATATAAAATAATTTGATTTGATGCAGAGAACAACAATTTTATCTCTAATCCACTCAAACACAACTTTTAAGACTCTGCTTTAGTAATAATAAAGTATACCTTTAAAAAGTCTTTCGGTATCTGATCATTCACCTAGCTGGCTCTTTTAACCAATCAGAGCAATGAAGCATCAAGTAGCACCAAACGGAAAGCATGTTTTTGAGAGCCTGCTACCACACTTGTCAAGCGCAAGCAGCATGAAACAAGTAAAAAGCCGCCTTCAGAATAACTGCTCTTGCTTTTTGAAAGAGCTGGACAGTGTTTAGCAATCAAACAATTCAGGTCTCAGCAGCTTTTTGAATGCTAGTGTCGCATCATTTTTGACATTAGAGATAAAAGTTGTACATTGACGTCGAAAGGTAATTTGACCTATTTTGAGTTTATGTGTCTGTAATAAATTAGGTTTCAAGCAATTAATTTAATCAAATTCATATTTTTTTCCTATAATGTATGCACATGTATGACTTTATTCATCTGTACTACCAAGAGTTTATTTCAAGCAGGAAAAGGGTTGGTGGGTTTTGTGGGCATATCGATTTAACAAGATTGAGAAGCAGGATGTTTCAGTAGATGATGTTGCATGGGAACTCCCTTCCTCCTAATAAATAAATGCAATGTAGCAAAGGTCTCAAACGCAACTTAAGCAAAGATCATCGAAGACAGAGGAGGACGAGATTACGAGGCAAACAAAAAGACACAGAATATGCCTCATCACAGAACGAAACAGAAAAGCTTGGATTAAGCGTGCAACACCAGTGCTAGCCAAGCACACAGACACACACGCACACAAAAAACACACAAACTCACATAATCTACGCTTACCTTCAGGATATAAGACATCCTCTAAAGAAGCAGAAAATGGAGAGAGAATGAAGATGTGTATGAGAATAAAAGAAGAGCTCGACAGGAATATGATGGACAGATCAGTGAAAGGTGAATATTAATTCAGATCATTCTGAAAAACAGAAGCTTTCACATGCGTTTCATGAGTAGGAGAGCACCATTAACACCAGCACTAATGCAATCAGAGAGGCGTACGATGTAACTCAATGTACATATGTAACTTTAAAAACCATCAAACATTCCACTTTTCTGTGAGATAACACCTCCACCGCAATGTGTGGTGAAAAACAAGGCGGCGGCTACCAGCTTTAACACTTACAATCAGTTCACTGTGCTTCGGTTTCCTGTTAGGACCACCAAGAACGCACAGAGGTAAATTACGCTCCCACTCAAGATATCTTATGACTGTTTTCCAGAAAGCGTACCTCTTTATAGCCGAGAGCAGCGGAGGGCTTGAGGGGCGGCGCGGGTCTCAGGCAGCTTAAAGACCAGGGCTTGGTGATTTTAGGGGGTTCGAGAGGTCCTCGGTTCACCGCAGTCGTACCGAAACCGTGCAAGTGGTGGGAAGACGTGCCAGGCATGGTTAAAGGTTTAACATCAATACTCTGCAAAATACACAAGAACATGACGTATGACTTACTGTTCAACTGGACAGAGGTGGAAGCTGCAAAAAAACCCTGTTACCTTCAGTACTGTTCCAACTGGACTTCCTACCTTGATGTAAGGATGAAGATGTTCTAACCAATCCTGTTGCTCCTGTAAGCTACTGCAGAACACCATGGTGCGATCTATTGTCCCACCTAAACAAAAGATAATCAGCAAATAAGGAAGAGACAAGATTAAAGTACTTTAAACTGTTAAAGCAAGTCTTGTTTGGAAATGTTCAGATCTGAAATAAGCAACTGAAAAAAGGAACTGTTCACATTAAAGAAGGCTTTTGTTAAAAAATAAAAGCATTATTGTGCACGGCACCTACACATTTCAGCAAAACTAGCCTTCATCGTCATCACCTTGCACAATAGTGTTTTATTAAAAACAATAGCCATGTCAATAAAGGCTTTTCAACTTTTTCACATACTTTGAGTGAACTTGTGATTTTTTGTTAGTCTTTATGAATCCCTTATTCAAAAAAAAAGAAGAGCACTGACACATCAACTACCCCTGAAGCACTTTTTGTTTGATTCTGGATTTTTTGAACATTCTATAATTTAGTCACTCATATTGTTTGGAAAAAATATGCTTTTATTATGTCACATAAAACACACCTATATTATATAAGTCTGTCTCTTAAGGCAGTGGTCCTCAATCACCAGGGCGCAGACCGGCACGAGACTGTGGATCAATTGATACCAAGCCGCACAAGAAATCTTTAATTATTTCCGTTTATTTTATTATCCAAGTCTGAACAATTTTTTATTTTAAAAAAGTCTTTTACTTTGAAAAAATTACCATATTCTCTCGGTTACATCTCAGTCACTTGAGTGCCCAAATTTAACCCACAAGCAGCAAAATGAGTAAGAAACAGACATTTTTGGAAAGTTTCTTTGCTAAGGGGAAAAGGCCCAGTGAATGACCCACATACTGCCAAGGAATGGATCCGCAACCCTAGTGTCAACAAATCAGGTGAATCTACATGTCTGTGCAAGAAGATCAACTGATAAGGATTGCAAATGACGGCGGTCTTTTTTCTAGAGTTCGCATAAGATTGTTGTTTCCAATGGAGGTGCGCGCACGAGTGGTGTGACGTGCTCGCGCCTTCCAGAGGCACACACAGTTGAATGATTTCTGCTGCGAGCGGACCGTGAGTCACGTGACAAGAATCGACCGATCAGCTTCAGCTTGTATGGAATATACACATTTCGGTAAGAAAGACAAACTCAGAGCACCCAAACACTGCAGTGTTTTGTAATTTTCTCCATAAATAAAGTTACAGCAATGTTTAGTCATTTTGTTATCCTCTCAGGAAATGTTTGATTGTCGCCTAGCAACCTACAACCTACGGAACACCCCTCCTCCACCCCCCAGAATTTTTTTTTGTTGGTTGATGTATAATCATACTGGGTATTAGTTATCATGGGGTTTTAATTTCTTTTAAAGCATTTACCTTTCTGGAAGTTGGCAGATGCATATTTTATGCACATAAAACACCTGCATGAAAATTCAGTTTGTGTTGCACAGGTTTGGACCGAAACAAAAACTACAAAATAACAATACCATTTTCAACTTTGAGTGAAATATTCCTTCAGTAAACCGCATGCTGACTGCTTGTCATTTTAAATTCTGCTGCTAGTTTGCAGAGCAGCAGGCAGCACTAACTATAAAAAGCAACATTAATGACAGTTGAATTCTGTGACACCCCACTAAAAGTGTTTACATGGACTGAAACAAACCTGTGATCTCAAAGGCATAATGGCCGCTCTCTGCATCCTCTGGGTGTTTGGTTACAGAGGTTCCTGTCAGCGGCAAACGTCCCTGAGATGAAAAAAAGACATAAATAAAAGCCCTGCGCTTCAGCCTTCTTCACAAATAAAAGATGCTGATTGATATAAAAACACAAGAGAAAGAGGGAGAGAGCGAGGGAGAGAGAGAGAGGAATAAATAACTCACCTGATAAATGAAACCACTCATTCTTGGGCTGGCAGACAGCATGATTATCACATTAGGAAACAGCATGAAGTATCGCTCATCCTTTTCCTTCAAAAAAAGAAAGAAATGCATGTAATTTTACAATTCAATCCTTCTGCACAAATGACATGAACAGCCACTACATTACAAACTGTTCATAGTACGGATGCAGGTGTACTGCATAACAGCAAACAAACACAAACATGAAATGTCTCTAGGTCAAAGACGCAACATCCTATTGTGTTGTCTGTATTAAATTCAATATACAAATGTGCACATGCAAAGCCAAAGTGTTTCTTTATAATAATTTAAATAGCTTTTATGCAGTATATAAAGAATATGGCAATATAGACACAATGACAACATAAAATATCAAAATATGGGTACAATAATATTCAATCCTAACAAAAAAAAGAAAAAAAAAACTATATATTTTCACCTGTAATTATTAAAATATACAAACATTTTATTTACATTTTTATTTTCCTAAGAGGGATGATAATTGAGAAATGATATATAGGAGGTCAAAAAAAAATAAATCTTGTAAATTTCAGAACTCAAAACTTTCCTGTTAGTCTAAAACAGCTTATATTGAAGGCGGTCAGCCAGAAACATCAGTGCAATGTGTCACTTCATTATGTAATAGCGTGGCTAAACTCTGCCTTCCACAATGGTCAACTCTACATCACCCCATGTTTAGCTCCGCCAAAGACTATAGAATATACAAGACTGAATAGGGGACAGTTTAAAGGGCAATATGGTGAATAAAGCCCCGCCTGCTAGTACAGGAGTCAATCATTGATCATTATAGACTGACGAGAAGTTCGGACCAGATGTGCGCTTTTATGACAGTTTTTGTGGTCAATAAACACACTCAGTAAACACTTGCTTCACAGACATAAGAAATATATCCACATTAAGATTGGAAAGTTGTGGATTACTTCAGAAGGGAAGTGCGATTGGACGAGGGATTATTCGGAGGATGATAATGTGTAATACGGCCATAAATGAGGTTGGTGTCGAGATCTCGTTCCTTTCGAGTGCACATGCGCATTAGCTCGGGAAACCTGATAATATGCAGATTTTCTTTGATTCGAACGCAACTTACAAGCATACCTGTCAACATTGGGATGTGAAAATAAGGGATCCCCCAATTTAAAAAAATCACCATATTAAATATGTCCTTCTGGAGCTGTTTTAATGTAAATAAACAATCATAATAAACGGTCAGTAATACTTTTTAATATTATTATTTACAAAAGAAAATTTAATAGAATACATTAGCAAACAGTTTAGCTTAATAAAACGAGCTATTATAAAGAAAAAGAATCAAGTTCATTCATTCATTCATTTTCTTGTCGGCTTAGTCCCTTTATTATTCCGGGGTCGCCACAACGGAATCAACCGCCAACTTACCCAGCATATTTTTTACGCAGCGGATGCCCTTCCAGCCACAACCCATCTCTGGGAAACATCCATACACACACATTCCCACTCATACACTACGGACAATTTAGCCTACCCAATTCACCTGTACCACATGTCTTTGGACTTGTGGGGGAAACCGGAGCACCCGGAGAACACCCACGCAACCACAGGGTGAACATGCAAACTCCACACAGAAATGCCACTTGACCCAGCCGGGGCTCGAACCAGCGACCTTCTTGCTGTGAGGCGAACGTGCTACTCACTACGCCACCGTGGCACCCAAGAATCAAGTTATTAAATCTTATTAATCTTTTCTTCACTGTATATCTTACACATTCTAAATAAAGACCAGTGAATGAATCGAATTTATTTAGATTTTTTGTTTGATTACATTAAATAACAGAGGTGTCTCTGTTATAAATAACAGAAGTTTACATCTATCGTTACAATGGCGACATTTGATTGCTTTCCTAATGTTTTATGCTCATTTAGGACAATATTAGTTGTGTTTGAAAAAAACCCCATCAAGATCGACATCTTTAGATGTTATTATTATTGATTATGTGTATATGTCTGTTCAAACGCACCCAAAACCCAGTATCCACTTTCACTCTGCTTCTAATCGAGTGCACAGAATCAGTGTACAGAATTTATCACTTTGGACGTGTCAGCTGACAGTCACGCACCGCTTTATGACAGTTTTGAGGATCCTGTACCTGTAATGAAAAGGAAAGGGAATCCCGCCGTTTTTATGTTTATTTCAGAGTGTTTCACGCCTAAAAAAAACGAAAGCACAGAACAGATTCACATTTAGGAGCAAGAGGCCCCACTGGTGGTTCGGCGGTATAGGTTATGAGTAGGGAGGATCGGCTATTTAATGTTTATTGACAACCGTCAGAGAACGACTGAAAATACAGGAGAAATACCTTTACGGGATGATAGCGGGATAGAACTGTAAAATACAGGAGAATCCCGGGAAATACGGGAGAGTTGACAGGTATGCTTATGAGACAGTTGTAGCTTAATTTTATTGGTGATTACAGATATGTTATGTAATCGAAAGCTTGGCAAACAGTTTTGTAGAATTAAATTTTTCCCCATTCAGACAGAATGCCTGAGCATACTGTCCGAGAAGCATTTCAAAGATGGCTGTCGAGTGAAATGATTTGCCTTAAAGGGACTTTGGCTCCACCCACCAAGTTATGCATGTAGCAGATAAATAATGATGAGATGAATAAAACACCAGACACATCACTAACATTCTACTTAGTGTCTTTTGTATATCATAGTGAATGTATTTTTTTATTCAGAAATCAAATTATGTAATCTATTAAACTATTATACACTTAAACAAGAAACATTTTCGTCTTTGACCCCTCTACATTACACGAGACTGTGGATTTTTGCTAACACTTCAATTGTATTAGCTACACCGACTACTCATGATCAACAAATATCGTATCTTATTTCTAGCAAACCAAGGAGACACCAAGAAGAAAAACAAAGGGAATACGTTGAATAAAGGTAAACCACTCTAAAACGTCTCAGTAAGTACATTACAACAATCATCCTACTGTTTTTCCTTCAGCCTATTAGTGGTTTCAGATCAGTTAAACATAACAGTTTCCATTAACTAGATAATAAGATTAGTAGGGGGGGCTTAAATGAGAAGCCTTCACTAACCACAGATGCAAAAGATAGCAGGGGGATTTGAGCTGTTAACACGTACACATTTTCCATTCATTAGCAAAAACAAATCACACAAAGCAAAATACGAGGCTACGGTTGTGTTTGTTACATTAAAAAAAAACGGTGATTGCACCAAATGTTTTGCAGAACATACTTAATGATCTTATTCTTAACAAAACAGCCACCCACTTCAGAATTTATTTTCAGCACCGAATCAACATCTAACCAGCTTTTTGCACAAAATAAAATGCGCTATAACCACGCAGCTGTGAAAGCAACAGGTCGGCAACGCTGTCAGTCTGTTTCTCACCTCATTTGCGCTGCTCTGCATGTGGATTTGTGACATGTAGATCACCTGACCCAGTGACTTCATACCGTCACCCTCCCAGCCTCGCACCGGTTCGGACAAAATCTGCAACTCCAGGTTCTTCCTTTTTCGCAGGTCTTGACACTGAGTCTGAAATACAGAAGCAGATCTACAGAGTGAAACACAACAATTATTGGCACACATTTCATTTGATAATGCGAGTTTCCTTATGAGTCAGCAAATGACAAATGGTTAATAGTAATGAAAGTGTAAGGGATATGAAAAATAATTGTAATGCTCAGGAATTAGTACTGATTCACAGCAAATATAAAACGTGCTCTGTGAATACAAGAAATTGAAGTACAAAACATAAATGTTCATAATTCTAAGGAAAAAAAAAATAATTAACAATAAAAATTGAAATTATTGAAAGTGAAATTTAAAAACTGAATTATAGTGAATATATATAAACTTAAGAAACATTTTTTTAAAAATACAATTTAAATAGTTTTCTGTCACATGATAAATCAGAAATATTAGTATCAGTGCAATATTTCACGGAAATCATGATAATTTTTTTTCTTTCAGGATTTGTTGACGTATTAAAAAATTTTTAATATCATAAATGTCTCTCCTGACAATTTTGATCAATTTAACGTGTCCTTCAGGGGTGTGGCAACCGAGGTGGACAGGGGGATACGTCCTCCTCACTTTTAGAGACAGAGCATTTAGAAACTGGTGATTAATAGTTACAGGAACGTAAACTTTTGGATCTCAAACAACCTTTTCCCCTCCTCACTTTTTAAAATGTCGACTACGCCCCTGGTGTCTGTGATGGATAAAACCTTTTAATAAATCTTTTTTGTATTTTTGTTTTCAATTGTACTTGAAAAAAGGCAAGTTTATTTAATTATAAAGCCAATTTCATACAAAATGGTAATTCAGAGTGCTTTCCATAAACAAGAATAAAAGAAACATAAAATGCAAGCATTAGAAAAAACAGCAAAGAATAAAAATGACTAAAAACAGATTTAAAATATAAAATATGAATGATTTCAACAAATCTATGAAGCAACTGAACGATTTTTCACAATGAACATGAGAAATTACAGAAGCAAAAATTATTTTCATTTAAAACGTGTGAATTTTACATTCACATCATATATTTCCTTTCCATAAAACAAAGCTTTAATTATTGAACAATATTACTATTTAAACATATATTTGATCAATTGAATGCAACCTTGGTGGCCAAAAAAGACATTTTGACTGGTAGTGTTAAAATATTTTGCAGTAGAATACTAAATGCAACTATTAGTACTTTAAATACAAACTATAAACCTTATATTTTTAAATGGTAATGTGTGCATAATATCTTAAACATGCTTTTAGTGCTACTTTTTTTTCCGATAAGCATTCATCTAATGACATCAAAGCAAAACTGAACACAATATAAAACAACAAGTAAAAAAAAAAGAAGGTCACTCCAGGGTAGGTGGTCATTTTTCCACAAAGCACTTCATTCCTGTTCCTGAATGATGCTTTCTTACCAAAGCGAAGTACGCAAATCATCTCTTTGGCAATTAGGTAACCGAGAAAACATAGGTAAAGGGGGAAGACCAAATCTACGAGACAACTCCACTACTGACACCTAAACTAAGAACAAGGGACTCTCCCTTACCTGTCAGAAAAAAACTAAACTAACATACGAAACTGTTCCACAGAACACACGAGTAAAGAAATTACCTACTACTGTGTCGTTCAACGCAGACGTGAGACGGGCCATTATCTAAGGAATGACTCATCTTTCCTCAGACATTTTTTTTAACCTTAGACACTCTCGCAAACCTTAACCTTTACATTTCATGTAACAGCAACATCTTCTCCGTCCTGAACCTGCTTTGCGGTTTAGACATGATGGTTTGAGAGAATTAAGCAGAAAAAAGATTTTTTGGCACCATTACAGGAAACATTGGTCAAAGAAAAAAGACAAAATCATAAATTAGTTAAAAGAAGCTTTAGGTGGCAAACAAGAAGCAACATTGACGTACCACAAGATTTTTAAAAGCTGCTGTTGCTTTCAGAATGTCGCTGTAATCGGGATGCGCTTCCTGCAAGTACAAAAAAGAGAAATTGTGCATTTAATTAATTACTTTTTTTTTAAAGAACTTTTTTAAATGTCTGTCAAATGACATTATTAGCTTGCGGTTACCTCAACATGTCGCTCCAGTTCCTGCAGGAGTGTGGGGTATTTGTCAAGTCTCATGAAGGGTTTGCTCAGGCTGGTGGTGAGGGTCAGGATACCTGGAGCATTGGCACCCTGGCTCTCCATGAACTTGTCCAGCTCCTCACTGTTATGAAAATAAAATTATTTGAAATTGATTTGATGCGACTCTATATACAATTTTAATCTGCCTGTTTCTAGTAATAACTGCTAAATCTATTTGAATAACTGACTAATAATTGCAGTATTTTTTGCAACTGTTATGAAAATAGCATATCTTGATGTAAAGTTTGGAGGGTTTTTTTTTTTTCTATGAATTAGAATTTAAAATGACTTCAGTGTTATCTAATGCAGGGGTTCCCAAACTTTTCAGCCCACGACCACCAAAATAACAATGTCAGTGACTCACAACCCCCACATTCCTCGGAGGTGGTTATAAATACACAAATGTTGCACACACAACAATTGGCCAATATAAACACAAGCATATTGACAACACAAAAAAGTGCAACAGTCTAACAACCATAGGCTGTAATTTATATAGTCATTTATTAATTTGTTTCATAATTTTAACCTCATCTAATAAGACTGGTGGGCACAATGTTTTCAGCACAAGTATTCAATTTTATTCCGTTTAATTTTGGAGACAGCCATTTAGAGATCATCTTTAATGTTCAGTTGTGGCCTGTATCTATTTTTAATGTAATCGAGCACCATGAAGGTGTTAGAAAGTTTAACTTGGTGCTATAAAACCAATCTGCTTCAGCTGACACTATTGCTGTGCTGTTAATGTAATGTAAAGACACCAATCC
>CAIGQQ010038942.1:9133673-9213909 GCA_903798035.1 Danio albolineatus
TGGCTTTTTATTTGCATGTTGTTGCTTGCAAATGTAACTATTAGCTACTATTTTTTATCTTCTGTGGGTTATGAGTAAAATATGGAAATTCTAAGTTTAATAAAATTTTATCGACTTTTGGAAATCACCAAGCAACCCCGTCATTGTCCCGCGACCCCCCCCAGGGGCTCCTGTCCCACACTTTGGGAACCACTGATCTAATGGACCATGATTACAAAATTAACCATTACAAAAAATAAACAAAAACTAATAAAGCTTTTTTTTTTTTTATAAAAAAAATCTCATTTAATTTCAGTGCCAAGAAGGTGGTTATAGATATATTTTTACTATGATAACAGCAAGAATACATACCAAAATTACTTATCAATTGTAATTTCGCATGTTCATCCACTGTAAAAAATGATGGGTGGAATACTGGAAAACCCAACAATAAATTTTAAAATTCGAATTTAAATAATTAAAAATAATATATTAACCCCTTGTTGGATTTGTCTATATTAGACAATACATTTGGTTGAAACAACCCAGTGTACTTTGCTTTTATCCAGTAATAAACTAAAACATTTTCACCAGTTGTCAGCAAAAAAAAGAAAGAAAGAAAAGTTTTAAACATTTAAATAAAATATTAATGATTATAATAATCACGTACCCTTAATTGTAATAAATACAGGCCAAGCCTCAAAATAAGAATGTCATATGAAAATACATATGCTGCTGTTACAATGAATGAAAGTATTTTATTTTTTTATGCACTTTTAGACCTATTTTCACAAAAGTTGTTTGAAAGTGAAACTTTACTCGCATTCACTACATGATTATATTATCTCACTTTTGTAAATTCTATCTGAAGACAAAATGAAACATCTTTAACTCATGTATACTGACCCCTATATAACTGAAACACTTCAGTTGTTTTTCTAAATGCAAGTTTTCCAATTAGACTTCAAATAAATGACAAATTAAATCACTGACAAAAACAAACACTTTAACCATTAATGTTTTCAATCAATGCATACTCATACAAACAAGCAGCAGAAAGTGACAAAACGGGTGTTGGAGATCCTAAAGTGATAAACTAAAGCTATATAGACTAAAGATGAATCATCTGAATGCTTGCCTCGAGTACACCATCAAACAATGGAAAAAAAGCTGCAACAATGCTGCACAGTGATCTGCAATTGAGCAAACACAATCAGAAGTGTGTGTTCTGCCTCCATCAGCATAACCACAGCTATAGATATCCTGTCGAGTTTCGTGCTGTTTCCTGTGCTTGAGGCCTGCCTGCCTTTTCACTCTCTCCTTCTGTCGTGGAGCATTGAGAGGTGGAAGGAGAAAACTGACAGAAACCCTGGTGTAACTCATCATACAGGAAGTGTGTAAACTGTGGCTCAGGCATTTCGGAATGCCTGAAGTTTACGAGTACAAACCAAAAAAAAAAAAAAAAAAACAAGAAGAAGAAGAATGGAAACAGGGCAGTAGGTTTGTAGGTAAGAACAAATAGGAAAGCATGTTTGTTTGTTTAGTCACTCGTTTGCTGGCTTGGGGAGAATGAAAGCTTAGTAGTGACACCTGGTGGTTCATCTTTATACTTCAGAAAATGTCAACGCATAAGAGCTATAATCTATAATTCACTATTGTGAAGAAACTGATCTTTTTTGTAATTAATGAGAAAACCTTTGTGGCGTCAGTTTGAACATGGCACAATAAACTGAAATAAGATCCTGTATTTCAACTGAAAGAATATATACACATAAATCACACTTAAAAAGATAGTTCACCCCAAAATGATATTCTCTCACCATTTTCTTTCCAAGTTGTTCCAAACCTTTATGAATGTCTTTCTTCAGTTTAAACACAAAACACGATATTTTGAATGCTGAAAACCTGTAACCATTGACTTCCATAGTAGAAAAAACAAATACTATGGAAGTCAATGGTGACAGGTTTTTGGCATTATTCAGAGTGTATTCTTATGTGTTTAACAGAAGAAAGGAACTCATAAAGGTTTGAAAGAAGTAAAGGGTGAGTAAATGATGACAGAATTGACAGTTGTGTGAACTACCACCTTAAAACATTTTATGAGATTCATGTTTAAACAATAATGATGAAAAAAAATTTAATATGAATTGAAAATTTTGAAAACATGCCAGTTTTGCACATAAGACAATCTATTTTGATGTTCTAAAATTAACATTTAGGCAGCTTCAAAGAAATCAACTGCAAATAAGGATCTATGCTTGCACATTTTTACGAAGTGAAAAAAACTACAGTCTTAAATAATAAATGCTTGCCTTGATGTGTGTGTACGGAATTTTTATTTTTGTGTGAACTATTGATTTCAATTTTAAGAAGAGGTATTATTTTTAATAGTTAAACAACACCAATACAAATAAAACAAAATACAGATAACGGAAGTTTAATCATACTTTCTTGATGTGCAAGAACTTCAAGCACTGAATTTCAGTGCTTCCTGTTAGCCAGTCAGAATATCACATTTATTTTAAGCGCTGTACTCTATGAATATGTGTGTTGAAGTATTATGTTAATAATTACCTAACTCTGTTTATCATATTATTTGATATGGTGCAGGTAGGTTTATTTGGATTAACTTGACATTGTGTATTTGTATACTTTTTGAAAATTAGGTGAAATGGATGAATGCTAAATGAATAAATGTAAATGTAAAATGAAATTGACTTGAAAGAAAAACGAAAAAGGAAACAGACAGAAAATGTTAGGTTTCATTAAAAAAAAAATCATCTTTTGTGTTTTGAACGGGGCTTCTGGTTTCACCAGGTGATTTAAGACTTAATTGTGATTTAATTGTGAATTAAATGTCAGATAAATAAAATAAATACATAAAATAACTGTTTGTAAGGATACGAGGAAAATAATTAATTTCCATATTAATTACCATATTGGTAAACAGAGTTAATGAATGTAACTTTTGTTAAAAGTTTCACCAATATGGATTGTTGGTGATTGGATGCATGTTGACCTGATTGGGTCGCTTTACGTGGACAAAGGAAAACTAAGATTTGTTTAAAATGTATTAAAATTTATTTTAATAGCATATTTAAGACCTAAAACAGCATATTTCAGTTAATTTAATCCTTGTTTAAAACCCTGCGGACACTCTGTTTGAAGATGAAGTGTTTTGGGTTTGGAATAAAGCTTCAGAATTCCATATTAGTGGAAATCACAACTTTTGGTTTAAAACAAGAGATCAAGTTTCTTCCACTATGCTAAATAGACAACTAACTAAAATAACATAATTTACTGGAGGGTCTGCCAAAATATCCATTGCCCATTTGATTTTTTTGTAAAAGAGAAAGCAAAAATGACACTGTGGTTGAAAAAGTCTTTCAATTGACAACTGCTCTCTGTTTCAGTGGCAGTGCAAACGCTGATTTACTTTTTCCACTGCGAGTTCATTTTTCAAAGTTTTTTGACAGGCATAGCCAAGCGCTTTAATTTAAGAACAAATTCACACGCATTTTTAAATCAAAATTGAGAAAGATGTATAGTGCAGCACAAACTTAAAATTCTAAAAAAGGTCATTTAAGAGCATCTTTGCATGGAGACTGACCTGTGATCAGTGAGCACACACACTGCAGAGGGGTGACTGGAGCAGTACGACAAATACAGTGTTCGGATCTGACACATCATGTTCAGGTAACAGCCACCAATGCGCTGCTGGCCCTCTGGCACCCTGTAAAAGAAAAATATACCAATCAGCTCAGATATTTACTCTGTTACATTGATACATTTAATAACATCATTAGCTAGAATATGTAACATTTGATGCTTAAAATAAATAAAACTGCATGTTATTTGTGAATGAACTAGGAATAAGGAGTCAGGCAGATACAGAGCTATTCTGAATGAAAGTCAGTTTACAATAACATTAATAAGCTTTATGCAGTGCTGTGAGCATCTAAAGCAGAGATGCCCAAACTAGGGCCTGCAGGCCAAAGTTGGCCCATTGCAACCTTTAATTTGGCCCACCATCCCATCTGAGAATGATGGAGAGGGCTGAGGCAAATGCATGTTGCATTACATGTTGTAAATAAATCAGATTTTCAAAAATGTAAATATTGTCACTCAACAGAAGACATCAGCGAGCTAATCAGTGCAATACTTCATTCTTTCATAAATGAGATTTTGGTTTTTACTGTAATAAGTTCATTATAAAAATGTAAAAAGAATTATGCTGTATTATTTAATATAAAGCAATGTTTTCTAGTCATTTTTAAGCATTATTAAATAAATTAGGAAATTAACCATGGCTACTATAGTAACCTTCGGCCCGCAACCCTCAATCAAGTTTGGTTTTTGGCCCTTCCTAAAAAAAGGTTTGGGCACCCCTGATCTAAAGTCTGCTTAATTCATTTCTAAACGAATCAGCTGTCTGAATGAATCCAATCATCTGCTGCCACCTAGTGGGTTTATACCTTTTTGTAAGAATTTTATTTTCAAGACATTAAAGAAGACCCATTAACCTTTTTACAAAGGGTTTAAACACAGCTGTGTGGCAACAGTCGGTGAATATAACCAGCTTCTAATAGTAAAAATCTATTTCTTTTATTTTTTAGAATCACACTTAATAAAACATTCTGCAGAAACATTGACATTCTGCATTTGTGCATGTCATCAGAGGAAAATCCCACCCATTAGCAACGATCTCTCTCTCATGAGCATAAGATGTTAGTCTTATTTTTATTTTTTTGGTATATCTATTTATTTATTTTTAATCTTTTTTTTTAATTGGCTATCAGTGGTGTAAAGTAACTAATTACAAATACTCAAACTACTGTAATTGAGTAGTTTTTCTCAGGAATTGTAATTTACTGAGTAGTTTTAAAAATGTGGACTTTTACTTTCCCTTGAGTACATGTTTAGTTCAGTATCGGTACTTTTACTCCACTACTTTCCTTCAACCTGCAGTCACTACTTTATTTCTTTCTTGTCTATGGTCATTGTCTAAAGTAGAAAAATCAGTTCTGTGATTCCTGTCCAATTAAATCACACATAGAAAGTAAATCACATCATACTGAACAACCTCAAGACATGGGCGCTTTATAAATGCAGCAAACCTTTTGGAAACTTTAAAAATGGCCAAGAAGATGTCCAAAATCTTTACACGCAATGATCCAGAGACTTTTCATAGACTGCATGTCACTGAAAATGATGGGTGTCGACTGTATGATGACTGAAATCATCAAACAGCCTTAAACAAATCACTAAATGGAACGAATTAAGCATGGAAGGAAGGGCCAAATAAAAGGAAGGACCGAACAAGGAATGGAAGGAAGGATCGAAGAACCAAATAAATGAAGGAAGGATTCAAGGAAGGACTGAACAAGCTAAGGAAGGAAAGAAAAAAGGAACGAACGATTGAACGAATGAACAAAGGCCCTAATGAAGGAAGGAACAAAAATATGAAAGAAAGAATGAGCGAACAAATGAAGGGAGGAAAAAAGGAAGGACCAAATGAATGAAGGCAGAATTTAAGGAAGGACTGAACAAACTAAGGAAGGAAAGAAGGAACGAACGAACTATCAAATGAATGAACAAAGGCCCTAATGAAGGAAGGAACAAATATATGAAAGAAAAAATGAGCGAACAAATGAAGGGAGGAAAGAAGGAAGGAACAAACGAATGAATGAACAAAAGGACCTAATCTAGGAAGCAACAAAAATATGAACGAACGAACAAGTGATGGAAGGGAGGGAACAAACTAATGAATGAAGGAAGGAGAGAACAAATAATTGAAGGAAGGTTGGAAAAAAATGAACGAAAATAGTAAGAATACACATGTTGTTTGTGCAGGGATGTGTAAACGTAACATTCTGTAAACGCATTAACTTTTTACTCATACTTTGAGTAATATTAACTACAGATACTTTTACTCTACTTACACTACATGTTTGGGCAAGTAATGGTACTTTTACTTGAGTGTGATTTTTTAAATAAATAAATTAATAAATAAAAAAAAATAAAATTAAGCATATGTAAGTAATATAAAACGTTCACATATTTTTTTTAAGTTTGTTATTTGAGATGAAGAACACAAGGAAAGTGTCCACATAGAGAGATGCTACAGCGCTGCTGAAGATTGAGGCTGTTTACAGTGGTTTGATTTTGATTAATTTGTAGCTAAATTGTTAGCGGTGCTAAACAGCATTTCCTGTTGTTTACATCCTTGCTTATGTTCTCACTACAACATACCGTTAACGCTAGAAACTGTGCATGTAGTTGATCAATTATAACAAATAATATACTTACAGGTTGTGACGCACAATCCACAGCTATGTTTGTTGGAGGAGTTTTTAGCCAAATCCAGCACTAAACTGGGAGAGACTCTGGAAGTTCTCTTTTGTCAAACGCTAGCTATATATTTTTTATAATTCTCTGGAACATAATAAAAATTTTATTGTAAGCACTTCTCTTTTTGTGTCGTGTCCTTTGGAAGCCCAAACACAGAAACAGGACAAGCTCCACTCTCTGTGGAAATAGCAGGGTTTGGACAGCACTTTGAAGAGATTCACATTCTCGGACACTTTGAAAGAATGTACGCGCATAACTGAGTAGGATAAACTTTTTGTTCGATAAGAAAAGATGTGCATAAACTCAGATGGAAACACTTTTACTGCATAAATTCCAGTATGCGCATTAAAAAAGGTCATATGATTTTGTTATGAGATCATGTGATGATAAAAATGTGTATAAATGGGCAAACCAGCAGGCTGAGCACATCGTAAAACATCTGAAATGTTGTTTTGGTCATTCTAAAACGCCTTACTGTTTAAGTAGTTGTGTTGTTATATTATTAATGACCTCCAGAATCAAGAGCATCTGTGCTCTGCGTCTGACAGCTTCAAACGCCACCGCGCGTTCACTGCGTGTCAGGAATGCCTTCTGAGGCACAGGTCATTTATTAAATGAGTGTCACACTTTATTTTCAACAGATATTTGCTGTTGATATTTGGCGCCAGTTAATCAGGAAGTGACGATTTTGTCCACTTTGACTCATTCATTCATTCATTTTCTTTTCGGCTTAGTCCCTTTATTAATCCGGGGTCGCCACAGCGGAATGAACCGCCAACTTATCCGGCATTTGTTTTACGCAGTGGATGCCCTTCCAGCCACAACCCATCTCTGGGAAGCCACTTTGACTCGTTGGATGGAAACGCTGCTTTATTCGCATCGTCTTTTATGCGATAATCCAGTTTTGCGCATAAAGTTCATTCGAATTTTTGGATGGAAGAATAGCTATTGTCTCACTTTGCATTGAATTTTGAGCATATTAATGTACATTCAAAGATGTTGTTTGAGTTCACACAGCTACATTACACATCTACTAAAGTTTAAATAATATGGCATATAATAATATTTATAATGATATCGCAGTGGATCACTCCTTTAATGAAAAAAGGGTTCCCAACTCCTGAGCTTATAACAATTTACAAACACACACAGCCACCACAAGATGGCACTGCAGCATCAAAAAATATGATTAGCAGTAACAGATTCATCAAGAAATATTTTCAGTTGTCAATTTGTTCCATAAACACAAGAAAACCGAGGTCTTACTTGGAGCACTCCTCTAAAGTCAGACACAGGCCCTGCTGGAACGAGAGGATGTCCTCCAAATTGCCATTCAGACTGGAGCAGTCTGCACTGGAGAGCCTGCAGAGGAAACCCACAGTAGAGTCATTGTGCACATGAGTTTTCATTGACCGACACAGCTCACCAAAATGTCAATCGGCTTTGATATCAAAGGGTCCCATAGTAATGTGTGTGTGTCTTACTTTTCGCTGGCCTGTAGAGGGCGCAGGTAACAACCCAGCACTGCCTGCAGCTCTTTGACAAACTCTCGCTCATGTTCTAAGATGTCTTGCACCACCTGAGAAACAGAGCATTCATGCAAGAACTTAAAATGTGCTTGTACGCATTTCTCATTAGTTCATGTGTTTTAACAGGAACTCACCACACTGTAATAATTTTTAGTCAGCTGAGGAACATCAAATCCTTTGATTGCTTTTGGGGATATTGGTTTATCTGGTGGAAAAGGAACAGAACATTTTTTTGTTCAAAACTGATTACATTTATTTAATTGGTCTGCAAGATGCCATTGGTTCTATTTTTTTAACCACCACAGCGCAACTGTGGTAACTTCAAACTATTTTTGATCTGATAGCATAGACAGACACACAACGAATACACTCTAAAAAGATTCACACTTTTTTCATGCTTAATATGTGCATGGGTGCAAAAGTGAGGTATGCAGTATTTGCAGAGCAGTGGGGGTGAGGGTGATGGTGGTTTATTCTGTGAAATCTTCTTTAATTAAAATAAATTGCATTAAAAAAAGTATTTCATCTAATAATATTTAAAAATGTTGCTCAGAATTTAAAATGTTTTTTTTAATCAATTAAGTGCATAGCAAGAGCTTCCACAGGTCTGCTGTCAAAGACAAAGCTACACAATCTAAAAGAATCAGAGGTGAGAAACGTTTTGTAGCACAAAATAGAAATAGACCCAGATAAAAAGCAATGCATTAAAACGAATACAGCAAAGGGCAGCAAGACAACAAACAGCGACTTATAGACTTAACATAAGAGTTTGTTTTTTAATTGTAATTAAGAGCTGTCTGATTATGGAAAATGTCCTGTTGATTATTTTGGTAACAGAAAAATCAAGTGAAATCAAATGTACAAATGAAAAATCAGAAATAAAGGATTATTGGCGTGATTACTTGATTATTACATGATTACTCATTGTAATCACTGACTTTGAGAAATTGGTTGAATAGACAATAAACAACATAAAAATATCAAATTGAGGAAGGGAGACAAAGACAGCTAATAATAATTTATTTATTTAGATTTTTCCATCAATTCTTTTGAGAAAAATCACATAAATTTGCTGCAAAACATATCAATCAAAATTGCACTTAAAGAAGAAACAAGCATTAACATGTAAATTCACAATTTTTATTACAAAAAGGCCATCTACAATTAAAGTAGATTCAATAGGTTTTTGAAAACTCTTGATACTATAAAGCTGAGCTTGAAATTGATTGATCGTCTGAAGTCAGTCATAGTGGTAATGTCACCCCAATTTTAAGTTTTTTCCCTCATCAAGCTGGCAATATTTATAAACTTAAGGATTGCATTGTTTTTGATCTAGCATCAGTTCATGATTAGAGAATTTTTTTTACAGTGAATTTTACATAAAACGCATAAAAATCTTTATACATTTTTCCCCCCTTAATAACTTTAGATCGCTCCAACCATCCATTCAGATACAACTTAAGAATTACAGATGCCAAGTCATTGACACTGAATTTCTTCAGAAAAAATAAATAAATAAATAAATAAATAAACATTTTAAAGAGGCAGTGTGCAATACATACATACAGCGGGGTAAATAAGTATTGAACACATTGTGTTTTTTCCTGGGAATAGTACTTCTAAAGGTGCTATTGAAAAAAAAAACCAAACAATAAAAACATAAAAACAAAATAAACAAAAATAAAAAATAAAATCTGAAAATGAGTTATATGAGTGAAATAATAATGGTAAAAGGCAATGGCAAAAGGTAGAAATACTGAAGTAATGTAATGTATTTAATACTTTAAAACTCAAATAAAAGGCTTTTTGGTCATGGCAGCTTAAAGACACCTTTCGTATGGAGAATGATGTCACATGAATTGCTCAGGTGTGATTTTTTCACAGACTTCAACAGAGTGTAAAAATCTTGATGGTTCTGTGGGTCTTGTCTATCAAATATGATCTTTAAATTGTATTTTCTATTGGATTCAGGTGTGGTGATTGGCTGGGTCATTCTACAGCTTGATTTTCTTTCTCTGAAAGCATTTGAGAGTTTTCTTGGCTGTGTTTTGGATCATCTGGTTTCATCTTCATCATCCTGATAACATTGTTGGACTGAAGCAGCTAGTAATGATTTACAATGACAAAGAGCAGAGGGTTGCTGAATAACTACTGAGAGATTTCAGCTGCTGTCTGGGCTTTCACTGCCTTCCTACACCGGCCTCTCTCCAATACTTGTGTTCAATACTTTTTCCTGCGTAATTTCATTTAATAACAATAACTGAATTTGTAAACTAATTAAAGTCTTTGTATATATGGATTTGTAAAGTAGTTACCGACATCAGGAGAAAATTCTCAGAAAAAAAGTCAATGGCACCTTTTGAAATATGTTTTTGAGGAAAACTGTGATGTGGTGCATACATACAGTGACTTAAAAGGATAGTTCTCCCAAAAGAACATTTCTGTCATGACTGACTGACAGTTCACTTCTACCAAACCTGTTTGTAACAGGTTAAATACAAAAAAAGATGTTTAGAAAAGTGTTTGATCATCTTTGACTTCCATAATATTTTTTTCCTAACATGAAAGTCAATGGCTACAGGTTTCCACCATCCTGCAAAATATCTTTTGTGTTCAACAGTTAAAAAAAATCTCAAAGTTTTGAAACTTGAAACTTTGAAACTAACCTAAGGGTGAGTACATTTAATTTTTTGGTGAACTATCCCTTTAGAATTGGGGCATAGGACTTCATGATCACTTATCCAAGAGGTTTCCAACAACACTAGCATGTAAGAGAATCTCTTAGTTTGCCCACTCACCACATGGCTTGACCTCTCGGACATAATTGCTGGGAAACCAGCCGGTTTTGCCATTAAGTGTTCCCTCCCACCATCCACCTTCCTCCTGGCGTGTGACGTGGATCAGCTCGCCCTTGCTGAAAGACAGCTCGTCCTCATTGTTCTGCTTGAAATTGAAGCGTGCCTTTACCACCAGCTGCCCACCGCCTCCATTCTCCGACATTTCCTGGACACAGAAGCAACAGGTGAAACCCTTCTGTTTGCAGTCAACTGCTGTTCATTTGTTCATGGAGGAGCCGTAATGGTTTACGAGCTATACATTCTCAAACCTACTTTGAATTGAATTACACTGTGATCACCAACATTATTTTAATCATTCATCCTAACAAAACTGCCACACACACACAAACAAACACACAAACACAAACAAATGTAAATATCAAAATCAAAACATTAAGATCATGAACAAGACTCCAATTATGATGGTTGATTAGAAACCAGGGTTCAACACTAAGGATTTTTTCTACTGGCCCGACTGGACCAGTGGTTCAGATTTTTACGAAATTTTTCACTGGCTGCACCAAAAAAAAAAAAAAAGTTAATTGCTATTTCTTAGCCACATATTTTAAATAATGTGTCAAAAATAATTTCTAAAAATGTAAAGGAAATGTGCAGGTATTTAATTGCAAAACAAAACCTGGCTGACTTAAAAATGACAGCAAAACATCAAAAAACAGACATTTTCTTTTAGCCTCATAGTTTGATGTTGCCGTCATGTTGTCTCTTCGCTGTGTTGGTTTTTATCAGGTTACGGAAAAAAATAACATGCTCACAACATCCAATCAGATAAGAGGAACCAAAAAGTAATATGGTATTTACGACTTCACAGAGAAGGTAGCATTCAAATACTTGAAAGCACAAACCATTTCTTGATTTTAAGACTATATATGCATGCAATTGACAAATAGTCGCAGGCAAATTAAAATTTAGTGACAAGGCAGCACTGGCCTGATCGGGCCAGTAACGATTCGGTCTACTGTCCCGAGCATCTCTCACACTGTCCCCGGGCCATCGGGCAGTCCTTATTATTGAGCCCAGGAAACATATTGGGACAATGGGGCATATTATTTATTTTACTTCTGCTTATAAATTTTAGGTTAAAAAAATAATAAATGTGGTGGTTCATTCCACTGTGGCGACCTCTGATGAATAAAGGGACTAAGCTGAAGGAAAATAAATGAATGAATGAGTGAATGAATAATAAGGGTGACGCGCTGGCACAGCGGGCAGCGATGTCGCCTCACAGCAAGACGGTCGCTGGTTTGAGCTCCAGCTGGCTCAGTCGGCATTTCTGTTTGGAGTTTGCATGTTCTCCTTGCGCTTGCGTGGGTTTCCTCCAGGTGCTTTTATGAATTTCTCTCATCTCATAAACACAAAACAAGATATTCTGAAGAACATTACAAAAGCTCAACACTTGACATCCGAAGTAGGAACAAATATATGGAAGTCAATGGCTGCTGTTTTCCAACATTCTTCAGCATATCTTCCTTTGTGTTCAACAGAAGAAACTCAAAAACATTTGAAGCAATTGGATAATGAGTGAATGATCACAAAATATTCATATTTGCGTGACTAATAATAACAGATAATTGAATAATAGTAGGGCGACATGGTGGCGCAGTAGGTAGTGCTGTCGCCACACAGCAAGAAGGTCGCTGGTTCGAGCCTCGGCTGAGTCAGTTGGCATTTCTTTGTGGAGTTTGCATGTTCTCCCTGCGCTTGCGTGGGTTTCCTCCGGGTGCTCCGGTTTCCCCCACAAGTCCAAAGAAATGCGTTACAGGTGAATTGGGTAAGCTAAATTGGCCGTAGTGTATGTGTGTGAATCAGAATGTATGGGTGTTTCCCAGTGATGGGTTGTAGCTGCAAGGGCATCCACTGTGTAAAACAAATGCTGGTTAAGTTGGCAGTTCATTCCATAGTGGTGACCCAGATTAATAAAGGGACTAAGCCGAAAAGAAAATGAGTGAATAATAAATGCAATCAACACGGCATCTAATAACTTCATTTTATGTGAAAATTAATGCACAAATAAAAGTGAGGGGAAAATGAAATGACAAATGTTAATTTAACGTTTATTAGAACCATAAATGATGTCATTTAAAGCAGTTATAATATGTTTATTATTCTGCTATATTTTTTTTATAAACAGTAAAATAAAGCGAACAATTTACAGTAACACAGGCTTTCACTTACCTTAATACTGAATAAAAATACACTTCTTTAAAGGGACAGTTCACCAAAAACTAATGTCAAATCTATCATGAATAACTATCTGTTATCATCAAAAGAATAATTTATTTGGTGCAAAACGAGACAGAAATTGATGCAGATTTTGAGAGTTATACAAAAACTGTATTTTATAAAAAACAAAACAAAAAAGTTTTATTTTAAAATTAGGTAAATTAACTATTATATATTGAACCCAACTGAAGTTATAAACTAATGATCTACAACAACAATTTTATTTTAATGCTTTGTTTAGTTGAAGGCTATTCAGGCATGCTTTTCAACCATAATAAAGAAAAAAAACTACAGATTTCTTTTGTTGTTGCTATAAAAGACCAACTGTTGACAGCATTTACAGCATCTTCCAGATTCTTACCACAGCTTTTGACTGTCTCCGTAAGGACCTGCTGGACTTTAAGGTGGGAGCAGCTTGTGAAGGAGTTGACAGGCTAGACGTAGAGGAGCTGGACTGTGGACATGGTCTACTACAATCTGGACACATAGAGAAAATAAAAGAATACATATACTTTAAAAACACATTTCATAGCAACACCAGTCTATGTCTGCTAGCATTTCTCAAAGAGCAGTACATCTGTGGGTGGTCATGTGGATTGTAGGTGTACAGATATAAAGAAATTCGCAGTTCAATAATTCTCTAGCTCTGTGCTCTACAGTTCAGTTCAGCATGACCTCTTACACATTAAAACACATGCGTGAAAGACAAGCTTAAAAATAAGCCGCCGCTTTAGGAAGTGTAACTATCTTCAAATAGTGCGACATTCACATTACTTTAAGTCATGTGATTTAATGTGACTTCACTTATTATCGTAAATGATTTATTGTCAAATCATGATTCATTTCATGAGGAATCCAAATTTGTGAGTGCCTTATGAACCAACAGTGCTATTAATAAACATACAGGACTGTTTAAATGTTTGGTATGTGTATTTTTTTCTTTGCTTTACTTTAAAATATAAAGTTTAAACTTAGTTGCATTAATTTGATCAAGTGTGACAATAAAAAAATGTTGTTAATGCTACAAAATATTTCTCATTGTCCTTCTATTCATAAGAACGATAGCTAGACAGACAGACAGACAGACAAAATAAAATCTATTTCTGTCTGTTTCCACAATAAATTATTAAGAACTATTTTTAATATCGATAACAATTAATGTTTCTTAAAGTCAGCATGAAATCTATACAATTGTATTAACTTTATGAATATAATATAAATCAGTGCCTGTGATAAACATTGTTTCTTCATTATTTTGTAAAAAAATTAAAATAAAATTAAAATCTTTTGCAAAGTGGTAAAAAAATAATTTTCTCTTTCTCTCGATTTCTCACTCCCTCTTTCAATCAGATGTACATTAGGGCTGTGCAATATGGACATAATAATCATATTGCAATTTTTGGAACGAATATTGCGTTTGCAATTTTATTTGCGATTTTGGCAGCTGTTTTTGCTTTTTCAAACAAGCTACACACATTCTAAATGTATTCAGTGCACAAGTGCATAAAACATTTCACAATGAAATAACATAGTATTAAGTTTAATAAATAAAACTGTGGTAAAACTGTCTTTAAAACAGACAACATGAAATAAATGAAGATTAACTAATCTCACCTCTAGTTAAACACATATGTACACAGCAGTACTAACTGCTTGATAAACGGAACTGTAATAAATTGTCTTAAACACAGACAACATGAAAAAATTTAAACTAACTAACCTCAATTCCAGCCATAACAATAAATAAAAACGTAAATCAAAACCACCTATATGGTTCTCCCGCTCAACTTCGTTGTGCGCGGAGTGAGCTCTGATTGGTAAACATCTTTCTTCCGCTCAGCTTAGCTGTAATTGCCAGGTGTGCTGCGTCAGCTCTGATTGGATAACATATTAAAATCATGCACACAAGAACGTATTCTGAATTAATTAAATCTGCTTAAATCGCAAATTTTTTTGCGATTGCGATTAATTGCACAGCTCTAATGTACATCATGAAATGGGGCAAAACATAATCTTAACTATCATTTCAAGATGACTTTAAGCACTTATTCAGAATATTAGAATCATTACTGAAGGATCATGTGAGACTGGAGACTGTTGAAAACAACTTTTAAAATAAGATAAACTATGAAACTGTTATTTTTCACAATAGTACTGTTCATACTGTATTTGTGATCAAACAAATGCAGCTTTGGTGAGCATAAGAGGCTACTGAACAGTAATGTACGTGAACATAAATAATAAGCACAAGATCAACACATAATTGTGCAAAACTCAGTGTAGCTGACAGAAACTTTAGCATTTTCAGCAGCTTGAATAGTTTGACAACAAAGTCAAAAGATTTTTAAAAATGCTTCACACCTCGATTATGCAAATGGGCCAGCCCAAAGCCAAAAGTTAGTATAGAGTCATGTCAGGTCATTCGGTTATCTTTAAACAGCTCTCGTTCACTCAACCATCCATAATTCTGTCATCTGTACCAATTGTCTACAGCTCAATACACTTGCATATGGGTCACAGCAAACTTCAGAATGCCAGACACACCCTTGCCAGCGTATGTTGATGACAAGTGTCAAAGAGAAATCACTGACTTTTTGAGAAAAAAACCCACATATGACAAGATTCCAGTGACAAGAAATTTGTCAGTTCACACCAGACATGACACAACAAAAACATATAAATACCACAGACATTCAGAAGCACAGAATAGTGCACCACACTACCAAGGAAATTAACAAGTTTATAATCAAATAAATATATATTAAACCTCATATTCATTAATAAAACATAAACACTGGCTGATGCATGATGAGTCAAAATTACAACCTTCCTGTTTTAATTATTTACTAGTTATTTTATTTTAAAGATCTGAGGTAAACTATCTGCTGCCACTTTCAGTATGACAATAAATGTCATGTACAATAGCATTCAAACTCACACAGGTAACATTTAAACATTTAAACTTTTAGAAGCTGTTTGGACAGAACTGTGACCAAAGTAATATTTGGAGTGATATCAACTCATCAAGTTTCTTTTTAAAAATGTCCTGACGTTAAAATAGGACCCCAATTTTGAGGCCCACCACTAGGCATGGGACGATAACCATTTTCAAGGTATACCGTGGTTTGAAAAGTCAAGGTTTTGAAACCGGCAACATTTTCTGCTATACTCTTCCTAAGGTATGGGTAAGACTTTTTATTTCCAATTTTTAGGACAACAGTATCTCCAGTAGAAAAGATCACCAAAGATGCTGCTGTAAATTCTAATGAATTTTCTGTTTTTGAAACAAATAAGGACAGCAGAAGTCAATGATTCACTTGAGTTATTTAGCCTGACGTGTTTACTGCTCCAAAATATTGTAAATGGGAAAAAGGTTTTTGTTTTTTACCCAGACATTTAAAAATATATATTTTAGAGCAGTAAACACAATACTGTCATACCGTGAAATTTTTATCCAAGGTTATCATACTGTCAGAATCTTATACCAGCGCATTCCTACCCACCACAACGTGACATAGAAGTGCGGTTTTCCTTGCCCACCGAATTTATTGACTGGCGCAATGTTTTTTATAATAACCTGTACACACAACTTTTTTTTTGTAAATGAACTGGGATTAAAATATTTGTTTCAACTCTTTGTGATTTTTATAAGTTTAAAACGTTTTAAAAACAGAGCATGTTTGTAATAAAGACAGTAAAATCGCATTCTAATTCTAAACCTCTGTAATCACCACGGCGGCATGGTGTCAGTAAACACTAATATGTGTGTGTACTGCAAAGGACATTTGTGTGAGACTCATCATTTCAGAAAGGCTTGAATTAACTCCACCATAAATAAAATAAACTTGCTTGGCATTTTTGACTAATGAAATGCATGTCAGCTTTATCCGAGTCTGTCTCACTGACTGCTGTTTATCTGACATAATACATGATGACACGCACATGGAAATGATGGGCGGGGAGAAGCTGCTCATCTGGATTTGAAGCCACAGGCTACAAAAACAGCTACAGTGTGTTCAGACACTAAAATGGGCAGATTCTAGATTCTATCATAAATTATCTGATGGGTATTTTGAGCTGAAACTTTAGACACATTCGAGAGACACCAAAGGCTTATCTTACATCTTGTAAAAGGGGTAAAATAGGTGCCCTTTAAGCCTTTAAAATGAATAAAGCACATAATCATCATACGAGATGATCATTGCTATAGTAATTAATGATGTTGTTCAGCCGTGACATAAAATATAAACATCTCTAAAATAGAAATTCTGCACAAAAATACCAAAATTACTTTTAACATCGAAAAGAATAACACGTATTTAGGATCAATCCTAAGCGAGGCCAAAAACATGACATTCAAGGAATTTTTCACTCACAACAAACCATAAACACTATTTATTCACCCTCAAATGGTTTCAAACCTGTCTTTCAAATCAGATTTTCCTCCTTTAGTTGAACACAAAAGATTGTAAAGAATGACGGAAACTGTTTGACCACTGACATCTATATCAGAATAAAGAAACACAATGAAAGTCAATGGCTGCACATTTCCAACATTCTTACACATATCTTCAGCAACAAAAGACAGAAACTGGTTTGGAAGAAGCAGGTAAATGTTCTCATTTTTGGGTGAACTATCCGTTTATGGCACAACAAAAGAACACACACCCACTGAATACTTCCATTCATATCTTACAGACATCGATTAAAATGTATTTAGTTGCTGTGTGCAATGCATCATTAACAAACAGATGAAAATTAGGGAGAAGAAGGCACGCGGTACTCAGTGACAGAAGCAAACATTCAGGTGGCCTGTTTGTTGCTCTCCGGGTCCTGACAGATCTCCGGCTCCACAGGGGCCTCTGGGTCTCTTCACTGACTCACACGTCGCTGTTCTCGCCCTCTCCATCTACACAATAAAAGCTCAGCACGTCTGCTGGATTTCACGGCAGGCTCTTTCCGAACACCCGTGGCGTACAAACAGCGCGTGTGAACCTGCTCCAAGCGCTCCACAGCCAACACAACAGAGAATCCAGATAAAGCCAGACGAGAAACGTCTTCTCTGTGCCTTGAGCACACTTCAGAGTGAAGCCCTCACTGTTTCATCATAGAGACCGTTTTAACACAAATCCAGTCAAATCGATCTGCCCTCATTAGTGAGTCATTCTTAAGAACCAACACATCTCTTTAATCTCACTTTAATATAGAGTTTGCCAAGCTATTTGCAAACATTCAAAGTTGGGTCATGAGTAAACAGGATTACATATTAACAGTCTAATAATAAATAAGAGTCGTGTGCTGTTTGGAATGATTAACATTTCCCCGACATGGTAAAAAAGGTGATTTACTCAAAAATGTAAACTCGACCATAATATTGATTATTAAAAAAAAATAAAAAATTTAGGCGCCACGGTGGCCTAGTGGGTAGCACGATCGCCTCACAGCAAGAAGGTCGTTGGTTCGAGCCTCGGCTGGGTCAGTTGGCATTTCTGTGTGGAGTTTGCATGTTCTCCCGTGGTTGCGTGGGTTTCCTCCGGGTGCTCCGTTTTCCCCCACAGTCCAAAGACATGCGGTACAGGTGAATTGGGTGAGCTAAATTGTCCATAGTGTGTGTTTGTGAGTGAGTGTGTATGGATGTTTCCCAGAGATGGGTTGCAGCTGGAAGGGCATCCGCTGCGTAAAACAAATGCTGGATAAGTTGGCGGTTCATTCCACTGTGGCGACCCCGGATTAATAAAGGGACTAAGCCGAAAACAAAATGTATTATTGAATGAATGAATGAAAAAAAAATTATATTGATGGTCCGTTTGTTGAATATAAGTTACATTGCAACTAATTCTCATTAGATTATAAGTAGACTGTTAGGTTGGGGTTAGAGTTGGGGTTAGAGATATTGACATGTACTTGCAAAGTTTCTTATAGTCAGTTAAATGTCAGTTGAATGTCAGTATCATAAAATATTAAGTTGACAGTCTACTAATACTCAAATGGAAGTGTTTCCAAAAAAAATGGACTCTTCATTTATTACTAAATGGTAATTTTTCAAAAAGATCCTGGCCATTCTTTTACATATAACATAATGATATTAAACTGAAGCAGTCATGCAATAGATACATGAGAAAAATTGCATTTAGCCTCGTTTGCATGGTTGAAGCATTTTAGTAGTTTCAGCTTAGGCCCTTTATAAATTTGGGGTCGCACAGTGGAATGAATCGCCAACTTATGCAGCATGTGTTTTACGCAGCGAATGCCCTTTCAGCTGCAACCCATCACTGGGAAAACAACCAGACACTCATTCACACACATTCACTACGGACAATTTAGCTTACCCAATTCACCTATAGCACATGTCTGGAATTGTGGGAGTAACCAGAGCACCCAGAGGAAGCCCAAGCCAACACGGGGAGGAAGAAAAAAAAAAAAAAAAAAAAACTCCACACAGAACCATCGAAAAGCGCTACCACAAGACCCCATTTTAGTAGTTACTGAACTTAAAATCTTTATAAAATATATTTAAATGATTTGGATCCATATGTAATTGAAATTTTGATCTTTGGTTTAAAATTACATTTTGATTTTGTTTAAATTAAACTTTATTATTATTCTTTTACTACACAAAAGTAGTTACTTACAGTTTTTTCAAATTAAAATAAACTTTTATTTTGTTACTATAAAAAAACTTTTTATAAGTGTCGTGAATGCTTTGAGTGTTTGTCTATGTGTACGTCACGATAGTGTGTTTCGCAAATAAAACAACACTCATATTGTGATTGTCATGTGATGTCCTCAATGAGCATTGTTGAAAATGTCTTGCACAAACGATCATGAAGCCCCAGTTTTAAAGGGATAACGACACAACAAATGCTAAAAACACACCAATGCAATGTTTTTTTTAAATAAATGTGTTAAAAAATTATTAATAAATGCCAAAATATAACAAAAGTCCATCATATCCCTTGTTATACAGCCATTTCTATCTTTAAGACGGCATTCTTTTTATCCAAAAACATACATGTACATACAGCCAATGTGTAAAACAAACTGTTACAAGCCAGACTCTCAGTCCCCTAAAAGCAACAACCACAGGGAACGCTTGGAAACATATGACAAGGAGGAAAAATGGAGAATAACAACATGCCTGATGAATTCCGCATGCTTATGCAGATGCAGTCAGCCGTTCATACAGGCTCTACAAAAAGCAACTGTCTGCTGCCTCCAGTAGTCGAGAGCAGCTGCGGCTAAAAGACACAGATGCGGCCACGACCCCAGACAAATCACCTCTTGACGATCACAGAGCAAATACAAGAGGTCAGTCATGCTCATCCCGAGAAAGAAATGCGATTTGTATCTCATATTTACTGCGCTCTACAACTGAACTAAATAGCCTATTGTGCATTTCACTGAGATAAACTTGCACAGGCATGTGATAGCTACTCTAGTATTCTTCGAAAGATCATCTTGGACTGATAAAAGAATTAAAGGATTAGTTCACTGCCAGAATGAAAACTTCCTGATAATTTAGTCACCCCTCGTGATCTAAAAATGTTCATTTCTTTCTTCCTTTAGTCAAAAACATCTCTATATAGTGGATAACTATGGCGCTCAGTGGATTGAGCATCCAAATTGAGCTTCAAAGGGTTCAAAACAATCCTAGCTGAGGAATAAAAGTATGTACTTTTTAACCACAAAAGCTTATCTGGCACTAGTTCAGAGATGAAGCTATTTTGGTTAAAAAGATTAATTTATTACATTTTAATTTAACATCTTGGATGACTGTTGGATGAGTAAATTATAAGGATTTTTATTCAGCAAGTAAAATAATCCTTTTATAAATATATGAATACTGAACCACTTTTGAATCAATGGTTATAAAACAGTCTAGTGGGATGGAGGAGGACAGTTGTTGAAAAGGTCCTGAGGGAACGCGCAACAGGAAAGCTATGGCTGATTTCCATCAGCAGCATAACACAGAGTGATTATGAAGATCCTGCTTGTAAACAGAGACATTTTTTTTTAGATTATAAGTGACCAGCAGCAGCTCATTCTCTAAAAATGTCTTTGAAATGACTCGAGGCTGGCACATAGCAGTACGTGTTAGATTGTCTGCTCTGCCTAGTAAAAGAAGAAAAAAAAAAGCAATACTACACTGTAATTTATTTTTAAATTTAATTTAGTTGAATCAACTGAACTTTTCTAGTGATCTCAACTCAAAATATTAAGTTGAACTTTGTATAACTTAAAACATTTAGTTGAAACCTTAATAACTTATTAAAATAAATTAAAACAGCATAAAAATATTTGTTGTCTAGACTTTGTCATTATATTTTTTACAGTGTAAAATACAGTAGTAAAGTGCTACGTTTCATGACTATAATGATCTAAACCAGGGGTGCCCAAACGCTGCCCAACCTCAATTAGACACACCAGAAGAAGCTAATCAAGCTCTTTCTAGGTATACTAGACTAGAGCTGCGTCCTAAATGGCACACTATACACTATGCGCTTATGCACTGTGTACTTATGCACTTACACACTCAACAGCATAGTGTATGTATGTAGTTCTGTCCCAAATGGAGCACTAATGGTTTTTATACTAAGCGGAGGTTCAAAGCGTTTCCCTGATGACGTTTGACGGTTGCCAAATTAGTGAAATAAATGACCAAACTACCAAATAATACCTGGCATGAGTATAACCGCATTCGCCATCAGGAGGCGCTATAATCACTCTCATAAGAGAATACTGCTTTCACAATCCAAAATTAATAAAGTTTTCCAACATGTGCGCCCGATAGCTCCGCTCCTTCTGCTACGTGAGCAAAGCTGCGGTCGTTGAGTGTGTGAAGTGTCCATCATTCCGCACTTAATTTTACCAGTTGAATGAGTGCATCATCCAGGTATTTAAAGTTTTCAGTGTAAACACACTACTTACATTATTTATACTACAAAATGGCATAGAATAGTGCACAAGTATGTGATTTGGGATGTATCTTAGGTATATTACAACTATACGTTGTAGCTAAACTATGCAGGACACCAGCCCTCCAGAGTTTGGCCAGAGTTTTTTTACTGAACACAAATTCACATCTAAATCATCTCCCCCAAGACAGGAACAAAAATCTGGTTTCAATACAAGGTACTTTAAATCTATACATCTAATTTGTGAAATATTCATCGGACTGACATGCATACATTGTGTTTTGACAATAAAAAAGTAAATTAAACTTTCGCCCAGGAGCAAAAATGTACCTATAAACTCACAAAGTAATATAGATTTGACATTTATCATCTTAATTATTGACTGAAGTATTATAATTTTGTGTTTATGTTGCCTAGCTCTACATTGCAAAAAAAGCTATTCTTAGTTTACGTCTCATTTCAAGATCAAATATCTAAAACTTCTTAAATCATGAAGCATTTTCTAGACAAGTTGAACATTTTAAAATATGTAAATAGGTTATTACTTAAACAAGCAAATTGACTGATTTAAGTTTTTTTTTATATATTTGGACTGGAAACAAGAGGAAAATCAATTCTTACACATGCAGCGTATTCAAAAACTAAAGATACAGAACATAAATGAGACCATGTCCACTATGCCGAGTTACCTTGAGTGGCGATGTTTATTGCTGAGAGTGTTGACAGAACTTTGTTGAAGTTCTCCCCACTATATAAACTTTCTGCATCAAAGCCCTAAAAGAAAGACACAAGTCAAACAAGAAAAAAAAGAAGTCAGTTCTAAAAGTAAAAGGAACACAAGTAGGTCAAAAATCAGACAAGAGTCTGGTTTTATCAACACAGAAGAAACTAGGGGATTCAAGATCCAGATCAAACATTGATTCTCCTACACAGTGACTCCATATTTAAATATATACATGTGTAACAATGTATTAACATCAATATGTGACCATTTTGTAAACTCGTAAATGGAATTACAATATTACTTATTTACTATTTAACTGAACTCTGATCTTAACATACTTTAAAAACAAGCTGATTCAAAAATTTAAAAAAATTTGATGGTAGGGAAAACAACTTCAGTCAGTGTGACCCACATTTTGAGATTTGAGATGTTGCTTTTGTGTTTGGTCTGCAGGCCCTGTCAATGGCTTAGTACCGTCAGCTATCCTATTTCTTGCGAAGGGTACAGTTTCACATTTAAATAAAACATAATAGCATTTACACAGCAATGCAAGAAGCATCTGTGCTAGTGTTTGCAGAGCACTGTTTAGGTATATCAGCAGGCAGTGCTGTACGAGACCACTTACAATTTAACATTTGTTTTGCTGACCGTTGTTCTCATTCGTCAATAATTAAACGTGGTGCATCTTTGGGCTTATGTTAAGACACTTCTCGTTTTCGGCTACTTTAAAAGCAGAAGTGAAAGTTATGCGCCTGGTTTGTTTGTCTAGTCACATGACTTCCATCAACCATATGCCCATTGGGTCTTTCAGAGCATGAGGCTGGGGTTTGATTCTAAACAAATAGTCCATGCTATACATTTTGGTTAAAGGGGTAGTTCACACAAAAATTAGTTTCCTTAACATTTGCTCACACTTAAGTGGTTCTAAGCTTAATGAATGCCTTTCTTCAGCTGGACACAAAACATGATATTCTTAAAAATGTTGAAGGAAAAAAACAGCCATTGACATCACTAGTAGTAGGAATAAAAAATAATAAATATATATATATATATATATATTATGGAAGTCAATGGCTGTTTTTTTTTCCAACAGTTTTATGCATACTTAAGGAAATGTGATTAACCCTTATGTACTGTTGGGGATGTTTTCACCCAATTGGGTGATTTTGAGATTAATTTGTCCACAACTTTATCTATTTCATCAAATTGAATGCTTTTTTGTGACAGATCTTATTTTGACACATATTTTGGGTAAATCCTTAGATCATTTTCTAATTTACTTTTATTATGTTGATGGCTGTTTTTGCCCCATTAACTTCCATTATGAATGACATTTTTTAATTGCAAAGTCATGACATCATATAATCATGCATTCTTGACTGTTGCCGGTTTTCCCTGTTGGGAAGCGGTTAGATTTGTCATTTTTACTATATATTCATCATCAGCTGCAGCGAAAAAAACAAAGCTTAGTTCTGTTTTAAAATGAAAAGAATATAGGAAAAATAGTGTATTTATGCACGCACACTGAAATATATTGGTTTACTCCATAGAACTTCATATAAAAGTCTTTAAAAAAGCTTTATGAACAAGCCTCTCAAAAGGGTTAATGGTGACAGCTGATGATTGACAGTAAAAATCACAAGTTTTACCTCTTTCCAACTGGGAAAAACACCAACAATCAAGAATGCATGTTTATTTGGTCCCATGGCTTTGTAAAATGTTATTTGAATGAAAGTCAGTGGGACAAAAAGAGCCACGAACATAACGAAAACGTAGTCAATTTCAACAGTACACAAAAGGTAAAAAAAAAGAAGAACAACTTGTGCTTAAAATGTTTTCCAAAGTAATGGAAAACCCTATAAATGTGATTAATTTGGCCATATAAAAATTAAGCTTAGAGGTGACTTTTTCTTTAGTTAAAAATGAAAGAATGTAAAGAACTAATTAACATTATTACTTTTAGCACAGTCTTGGCATACAGTCTGGAGCATGAGCTTACTGACACAGTGATATGAACTGACGATGTTGTGCGCAACTTTCACAACAACACATTTTCATATTGGTTGCAGTGTTCAGTACAAGCACGAGTATTTTTTTGACATACAATATAAAACGCACATTATAGCCCTCTCTGTTGTAAACAATGTCAGCTTGTGCATGTTTGGACATTCACAATATATATAATCTGAATATGTTGACAGCTTTCAACTTGCATTTTACTGATCCCAAAGATTGAGGGCGAGAAAATTAACAACAAATTTTCTTTTCTGATTGTACTACAGCTTTAAGGCAATGCCTTTAGCACACAATAACTGTTTATTCTGAAATAGACTTCACTGAAAGGATATATATTTTAATCCACATAAAGACATGAGTTGATTCACTACATATTCAGACAAATTAAGTGATTTCATTCCTCAAAGAATGTCAAACAGCATTCAAACCAGTGACATGAGAGAGAAATATCCTTTTAAAGTTGTTCAAATGAGTCATTAACTGTACTACACCGAGTTTCTGTTCCCAGCTACTCTCTCGGTCCTCCTTGTCCAGCTACATACTGCTGCTTTACAACAACAAACCACAAATAACAGGGCAGAATTTAGCATTTGAGCTGCTCAGTGAAACTTAATAAAGCCAAAGATAACAGCATTACACTTTTAAAGTTGCACATTGAGTCTACTCTAATGTTTTTGACAGATTATGATATATATTTTAACTCATCAGCTAATATCTGGCCATTTGATTAATGATCCTCAATAATAGCTGCTAATTGTTACTGATTTTAAATATTTATCACTTCCTTAAGGCCTGTTGCACTAAACAAGTTGAATAAACTCTGAGTAAGTCTCAGGTTGACAAATTCTAAAGAAGAGCAAACTGGTTAAGATCAGGTTAAGTTGTATCACAATGCTTGACATAATCAGTCTGTTAACTCAAAACTAAACCCAGATTTAGTGATTAAACCTGGAGCACATACACATGGAAATGTGACATGTGCAGCAAACAATCAATCATACGGCACATGAGAGAGTCAATTCACTTGAAGATTGAGAGATATCATTATCAGAGATATAATGAATTTAAACACAAGGCTGGAATAAACACTGTTTATGCAGTGAAAGCAAGAAAACATAATTAAACAGCAAATTGTGTTTGTTTGCGTGTTGAATTTCTGGTGTAAGCCCCTGTAGTGTTTTAGTTAAAATTCAAGCGTACATTTTAACACTGATGTGGGTTAAATTGTGATGTTTAACAGTGTGCATTTCTGGTGTTGCCTTTCCATACTCCTCATTGGTGTTAATTGTTCAGATTTGAGAGATGAAATTCCTGTGTTCAGTAAAATTACTGATATAATTGTATTTGACAGTCAGTATTTTTTGCTGACTTGTGAATTTTAAACCGTACACAGCAAATTCGTCACCTTAGAATTATAAGGTTCTATCTGACATTTTAGTCAAAATTGAGTCATTGACATATTCTTCTTAATTGAGAACTTATTTACATTATGGGATGCTTTTTTTTAAAGTTGTTTACATTTTTAGACTTTTTATTTAAAAGGCAAATGTTACACACGTGCTGTTTGCAATGGAATGCAAAAACTTTGAAGCTCAATATCTGAAAATTATTCAGAATGCAAATAGAACCTTATAATTCCAAGGTGACAAATTTGCCTGTCTATATGAGTCCCAGACAAGTGTCCTGGTTTAACTTACAGAAGTGTTAAATATACATACTGCTGCAGTGTAAAATACATACACTTTTGAAAGTGTAACCTGGACACTTAGGGCGCCACGGTGGCGTAGTAGGTAGCACGTTCACCTCACAGCAAGAAGGTCGCTAGTTCGAGCCTCGGCTGGGTCAGTTGCCATTTCTGTGTGGAGTTTGCATGTTCTCCCCGTGGTTGCGTGGGTTTCCTCCGGGTTCTCCGGTTTCACCCACAAGTCCTAAGACATGTGGTATAGGTGAATTGGGTAGGCTAGACACCTGATTACACCTGTGGTGTAAAAAGTACACTGACAAATTTGCTGTATTATTAAACCTACCTATAGTATTAAAAGAAATTATTATAATTTAATAATATTTTAATAATATAGGTAGGACAGCCACATGCAGCTAATTTATATAATCACATTTAAATGTAAATGCTATTTAAAAGCATTGGTAATATTACCTGATGATTCAAAAGTATTTGAATATACAATATAAATAAATAAAATTCTCATAATATAAATTATTAACGACAAAAACTATTTAGACTCAACAAAAAAACTTTTAGTTTAAAAGGTTTTAATTTGGAGCAAAAAAGATGCACAGGGAGTGGAAGTGACTTTATTCTATTAGATTCGTCACTACTCACGACTGATTGGTCCAGCTCGGGTCTGCAATAGGGCTGGGCAAAAGTAATCGAAATCAACATTCAGAATGTAAAATCGATCTAATTTTTCCAAGTTAATTTTTTTATTACTTTCCCTACAGCGTGTGGAGTCACGTGACCCCCCTCTGGTTAAGGTTGATTTATACTTCTGCATCAAACACACAGGTATGGTTCAGCGCAGTGTGAGCTTGCATACTTGCACACCTCTTAAAATATGTAGCTAGACGTTGCACGTTTGCACTACATTGACGATTATTGGAAACTGCACCAGAGATTCCTTGAGATGGCATATTTTCTATTATGATGTTCAATAAATAATCATAGATAGTGTGCATTTCCTTCAATTATTTTATGCATCATACATTCAAAAATCTCTCACTTGTAATAAGTGAACATATTTACAGTACAAAACTTGACAGTGAACTACGAGCCCAAAAAATAATTAAAAATAAAAATATTTGTTTATTAATCGTAACCGAGGTCAAATGTTCTGAGATTTAGATTTTAGGCCAAATCGACCAGCTCTAGTCGGCAATCTTTAAACCAGAATAAAACAGAGCGTAAGCTATCATAGTGATGAAACCTAATCAGAACCAACCTGCCTTCTTGAGCCGAAAACGTATTGTTTGCTCAATTGTAGCAAACCCAGTATCCTGGGTAAAAATCAAAACTTTGCTTTGCGCAACAGGCCTTTTAGCAATTGAGTAAATATTGCTCAAAATGTGTTTGTATCAATTAAAACAATCGTGTCTCTTATTTGGTTACTTTTAAACTGATTCATGAATCCAAGAACTTTTCTCTTCAGTAGAACTTTAAAGAATATCTTGGTGATTCATAAAATACAAGTGTCGCATAACATATACAAAAACACAAACTGACATGCAAACCGATGCTGTCTGTTAACTAGGGCTGTAACGATACGCGATATGAAACCGAAATCGCGACACTAAGATCCACGATCCTGTGTCGCGATTTGATAAGGAAGAATCGTGACACACCTGTGACTAACTTTTCAATCATGTAACGCCTTCCTGCAAAAGTTGAGCTAGTTGAAGAAGAACGTGAGGAAACATGGCAAGATTGCGGACCCTCCCTCTTCATATAACTCAGCAGTATAGCAACATTTCAGCTACCCAGTGGAGATAAAGGATGGCGTGATCGACAAGACCCACACAATATGCCGTAAGTGCTTTAAGTGACAGGCAACACAACCAACACACAGATGATACGTAAAGTACAGAATACGTAAAGAGGCTGTGATAGATTGAAAGATCAGCATATTAAAAGTTCCCGTGACAACAGACAACGAAACATTGCCAATGCTGTCGAAGCGGCCGCATATAAGATGCTTTGCTCACACTGTTAATCTGGCTGCACAGAGAGGGATGGGCGTTCACCAGATGTCCCGACTTTAATACGGGCTTCTCTGAAACTATGAATATTTAACTTTAAACCAACACAATCTCACGGCAACTTTTGGCGCTGAAGCATAAAGCGCGCTTGTTTTGAAGCGCATCACCGCAAAGGTTATTCATTATTCTTTTTTATCTAGTAATTAACTGACCAACCAAAACTACATCAAAATTAAGAAACAAATTGTACCTAACGAAATTCGTTTCAAAAAGATATTTTGTCCAAGAAAAATGTATGAATTATATTTTTGTTTGTGCCTGTCCAACTGTGCGGTGAAAATGTGTTCCGCTCCGGGGAAAATAAGAATTTAATAGTTCACAGCAGAAAGGGCACGGTCCGTGCGGGCTTTCTCCATCTTCTCAATTGTGTTGGGCACAGCTAGGTTCAGTTTGGAGGCATTTTGACGCCAGTGTCCATTCCGTGTCAATAAAATGGAAAGTTAGCGACATGTAAAGTGTCATTGTTGTACTCGACCACATCTGTTGTAAGTGAAAAATACTCGACTGTGGTGGAATTGGGCTGTTGCAGCTCACCACGGATACGTTTGTAGGCTCGTAGAATAGCTGTTTTGGAGAAATATGTACGTCCGGACAATTAATTATAGCTGTCGGGTGTGATTACGAGGTCTCCGAAAGAAAAGAAAAAAGTATTGAAAGACACTATACATGCTCGAATCATCTCCACAATAGAGTTTAGTTCTGTTTGTTTTTCAACAGTATTTTGTTACAAAAAAACAGAAGTGTTATAGCTTTGGCTATTTATTTATTTTATATTTGGCTATTTATAGATAATTTGCATGGTTAATCTTGTTCTTTGGTGTTCAGTTTATAAAGATTTTTCAAATGTTATTTAATGAAAAATATTGTTTAAAAAAAAAAAAAGTTTCCCACCCCTCACGAAAAAAAATCGTGATACGAATTGAATCGTGGGTCAAAAATCGTGATACGAACCGAATCGTGGGTTTGGTGTATCGTTACAGCCCTACTGTTAACAATGAAGAGGGAAGAAACGCTCTTGTGAATGAGCCAAGGACTGTTTGTAGAGGCTGTGGATTCAAGGTAATAATGTTGTGATTAAATATTGTTCAGTGACCCACCATTTCACTTGTATTGTCACAAGAGACGGTGAGTGTAATAATTAAGTTTTGCCAGTATGGTTTTTTCAATCATAAAAGTACTGTTTTTTGCTGACTTGCATTCTATAAGCCTTTAATTCAGTAAATTAACAGAAAGTTCTCATTTTTGGGTGAACTATCACTTTAACTCAAAACAAAGGCAAACCTTTACATTTAAACAAGTAACAGAAGTCACATCCACCATATGTGTACAGTTTATCAGTCTATGACCACATTCTGATCATAGTTTTAGTGCTGGTCTTTTGCAGAGGGTGTGGCATCATAACCATGTGTTTGTGTCCGCATTAAACCTTTCAGATTGACAATGTTTTCACTGATAGTTATAATTCTTCACCATCCTACTGAGAGGCCTGTAATGTTCCTGCAGGTCAAGACCATAATCACCATAATAAATGAAATGCACATGTGAAAGAGCTAGTATTACGGGCAATCTTGTTTACTTGCATATTTTGAGGTCACATGTACAAACCCAAAACAAAACCTGCTATTTATTTGCCCGTCCTCAGGGAGAGCTAAACTAAAATAGACTGGGCAGAAGAGAGAAGTACTCTTTTACAGACACCAATATAAATAATTAAATATGATATTTAATATAAATTATTAAGTCTCCCACAAGTAATTTGGTCGTCCATTAAATCAATGCGCACAGGCAGAGTTTTAAATAAAAATACACACTCTACACATCTGATAATCTGATTTGTTTATGCTTAATAATTAGTTATTATCTACTTTTGCCTAAAAGTGTGCCTCAGTCTGCGGACAGTACATTAACATACAATGTATTTCTCAAAAGCGCATGACCCTCTATTAGCAAAACGTTGCATTTGAGTGATTATGACCCAAGCACAGCAATTTAAGAGAAACACAGATCTTACCTCAACCTTTAAAGACTGGCATCCTTTTAGAAACTCCCGAATGTTTGCAATGCAGTCCGCTTCGCATTTGGGTTCAGCTGAATACTGTAACCAATGAAAGGATGAGGATGTAAATAATCTCAACTTTGCTTCAGACACACTGCAACGCAAAGAGCCACTTGAGATCAACAAGATCTCGTTTTTGTAAGTGACTGTCAGCCTAGCCTATGAGCCACATTGTACCCGGACACTGCTGTCCAGTAGCGCATGCTAATTCTTTTGGCGTTTACTTTGCGAAGTAGCCGAACTATTTCTTCGCGTACTCTTCGTCCTGTTACACACACATACAGTCAGTATCTATGCTAGATCTCATCGGGCCCTGTCGCACCAGGAAAAGATATTTTGGAGGAAGTGACGATGTTTGCTCAGCAAGACTCTACTTGGACCGCTTACTAGCTAGTCCGACTCGTTTCCGAGAATCGGTTCTTTCGAAGAGTTCATTTCAAAGAATCGATTCTAAATACAAATATCTTGTGCACTGACGTCCAAGTTGTCATTTCATTTTTTAAAAAAATTTTTTATTGAAAAACTATCGTTTGCACACCAATGCTATATTTATTTCAACAGTACATTAAAAATAGTAATGTTGCAGAAATATTAATAAACTGATTTTCTATGTGAACGGAGGGTCTGACCAGAAGAGCTAATTGATTAATATCTCTAAAAAAAGACCCCCTGAAAGACTGTAAATAAATATTTAAACATTAATGAGTAGTGGGTGTATAAATTCAATACAGTCTTTATTATCATATTCGTGATAATATTTCAAACTATTTTACATTTTTTTTCCAAACTTACATCATGAATACCCTACTTTTTTTAAAAAATGTATTTGAACAGCATATATAATTGAATAATTGTTATTATTATCATAACTGTAGCATTTTTCAGTTCGTAAAACAGGCCAATATATAAAACTCCAATATCATTAACACTAAAACGAGTCCTGTGTTGACGAACCGGCAAAAGAAATACATTAAAAAGATCCGAATCAATTGATCGATTCGTTCACGATGTACGCATGCATTCAACCCAAAAATGTTTTGAAAGCGTCCTTAAAATCAGAAAAATCGCTATAAGTACATTATTTTGTCTAAAAACAAAGAAACGAAAGAAGACAAGCTGCAAGAAAACACAAGCATTTAAGAATTTAAAACCCCCACAAACTTATTTGCTTTCCTCTGTCAAGTTAGCACATTCGTTACAAGTACAAAGATTTGTATACCTTTTCAAAAGTGAATTAAAGCACGAGTTAAAAATTAAGTAAATTTACAGGAGGATTTATTCGGGAGGAGGAAAAACAGCTGGCTTAGGGACTTGAGTGCTCTAATTTGGGCGACATTAGTTAGCATCAGATACACACATGCATGCGTATCTGCAATAATCAGACAGCAGATCGACAACGTTTAACAACTTACAAGCGACAGAATTAACAAAACAAACAAACATAGTATTCAAACTAAAATAAAGGCTGATAAAGATTTGGGCTTTTTTTGAGAATGCGGAACAATTTTTTCCCTATGTAACAGGAAGTCAGATTCTGATGCGTTTAAATTGTACGTCCTGAATTATCAGTTTTAAATAAACAATAATCGTGCGTGTGGTTTCACAACTCATTGTATCTTAGCAAAATGTCATGCACTTCAATGTTACTTGCAACAATATGACGTTATGTTACGCATCGTTAACAGTGCATCCCGTGTCGCTGTATTAACGGCTTTTGCACAAAAGACAACGAACTAAAATGTAAACTAACTAGAACTGACCATTTACGAACTTAAATATTATATGCACATCAGCGATTACCTTTGTGATGGCTCCAGGTAGCAGTCGCTCAATAAGCTTACACAGGACGACTCCATCTCTGAGGGACGTTTTCAGAAATTCCTCTGGGTCAGCGATATTCTTTTTGGGTGAATTAAGCACGCCTAATGTTATTAGCCACGTAACAGTCTGCTCCTCGGGGTTCATAGTTTGGGCTCAATGGGCCTTTCAGATGAGCTGCACCCGGTGCGCCAGCTCTGACTATCTGTGTTGAGATGCTGCCCACATCCGTCGCGCTTCTGCTTTTTCACTGATGTTACAACGACCATTCAGCCCAGCAACTTAGTTCTCCAGTGGACGCCTGCCATATAATCAACATAAAGGCTCTTTGACATTTAAGTGACAAAAGGAACTGTGATTGCTTCAATGCCGCAAGAATTTTCCATATGGCTCAACTTTTCTTTTTTTAAAGTACACCAGCTGTAAAAACAGAGTTGTGCATTTTCTAATGCATCAGTATTATAGCAGGAATGACTCAAAGGCAAAACAGTTACTTAAAATGATTTTATTGGGAGAGGAAAAAAAAATTAAAAAAAAAAAAAAAAATTGTAGCATCCCGTGACTCCATCCAAATGTTTCCAGCCTCAAGGAACAGCAGCCTCCGAAAAATAGTCTGGATGGAGATGAAGACAAAATTGTACAGAAAACATTTAAACCATCAAATTATGCTCAACTTGGGACAACACACTGGTTTAAATTGGATTGAACTTAACTCTGATAGAGGAAAAAAAAGGCATAAAATGCAATGAACCATTATTCTGGCAAATTAAACAAACATTAAGGATTAACCATACCTGCATTGTACAATAGACCATTCTGCATCATCCAAAATTGGCAGCAGGTACTGCTCAGCAGTGAAGTATTACCATCAAACCACCTTTTCCTGCATTTATCCTGCAACAAGAGACTTGCAATCAGAAAGCTGTTGTAGCTTGCCATAAGAGACATTTATAATTAAATTTTACAAAAAAAAAAAAAAAAGAACTCAAATGACCCAATCTGAATGTTTTTTTTCCAGGTTTGTTGACGGGGTTGTGTTTCTCCACGTGGTCTCCTTTGTTAGATGATTCGGCATGCTTGCGAGTGGTTCTGGATTGGTTAACACTAAGTGAATATACTACAATTTTTCCACTGGGAGAGTTCAAGAGGTTTTGCAGCTTACATTTGGTTTACATTTGGCTGTAGGTATAGATCCACTGAGGAGATTCATCTTAAATCACTTAAAAACATTTTTCATTTGAAAGGGGGCAAAAAAAATCCAGAGTTTTTCTCCTTTCGTGCAACAGTAGAACCGGCTGATTTTTGTGAGACAAAGGCCTCCTAAACTCAGTGATCCAGAAGTTGGGGAAAAGATCTTAGACTCCGTTGAGGGCAGGGGGTTTTGCTAATAAATGTAGAAAATAACATTGAGTTTCAGACTGCATTTGAATAAGCCAGGGCAACCAAGACGGTGTTTGACTAAATTACACTAACCTTCAGGTTGCAAAATAACACCACCGAGACTTGACTTATACCAGAACAAAAGGGTTTGCTTTGCTTACCAGCTGTTGACAGGTTTTATCTGTGGTGCTGAATAGTTTCCTGCATTTTGGTTGTCTTTCGATTGGTCGATGCAAGGCGTCAATGTTTAGGCTTTGTGATGAAGGATCCATTTGCACTGAGGAAAACTACACCCATAGAGAGTTTGCAAAAAAAGTTGACATTTGTCCAGTCCCCAACAATGTGTGAACAATCATGCCTACATAAATATCCTGCATTGAATCTATATTAAGTGGCATTTGGGGTGCTCACCATGGAAAGCTAAAGAGGTGAATGAATATTTATGCTTGATAGCTTCTTATTCTCTTCAATAGATTGCCGATTAAAATTTGAATAAAAACACTTTATTGGTAAATGAAAGCCATACGTTACGGCATTGCAGGTTTTACAAATCACTAGAAAACAAAAAACACACTTAAGATTTGCAACGGTACCAGTAAATGTGAGCTGGGCAGAGAAAAGAACTTTGCATTTAAAAATTACAAAATAAAAAAAACTTCACAAGTTTGGGTACAGCTTGAAACGGAAGCTTGAAGTCCAGAGTTTAAAAGAACGCTTTTGAAGCTCAGTCTTTTGAACGAGAAGCCACCATTTCGTTTCTCTGACTCATTTTTCATCTCCACAGTCCATTTCAGTATCGGTTTCGGCCCATTCCTCTATCGGCTCTGCCGCCACCGCGGCCACCTCCGCGAGGTGCCCCACGGCTCGAGCTGCTGTATTCGCGAGGATAGCCTCTTTCAAGTGGAGGAGGCCCTCGCTCCTGCCTACCCGGTCGGTCACCACGATTAGTGGAGTACGGGTCACTCCGACTGCTTGGATAACTGTCACGACTGCCATATCCATCCCGGGAACTGCTGCCATAGTCGTCATAACGACTGCTTCCGCCACTCCCACTGTAGGACGGAGGGGGACCCCTTGAGGGTGGGGCGCTGCGTGAGTTACCTGCAGGGTCAATGGGTCATGTAATTGGCAAAAATTTACTTAAACATTTTTTTGCATGATACTATGTTGTCAATTGCCCATTTCCCTAGATTTTAACCACTTGTAGCTCAAATGTTTCCAAAAGCAAAAAGCAACAAATTAGTTTTTTAGGTGGAACTACTTTAAGACAACTGAAATACCCAACTGCAGTGTTGACAATTGCGCAGTGATTTATATATTTTTTTGCACCTCACTGGAGTGTAACGCACTTTCCTTGGTTTGGATTGAACTCCAGATTGTTGTTTGGGTACTGGATCTCTTGACTGTTTGGACGGAGCTACAGAAAGACTCGTTCTTTGGGTGCGAAAAACGGCTTGCAAGAGATTCCTTGGTGGTGCGATTTTGGTTGGAACATTCAGGATGAACAGACGCAGAGTTTGATGTTTCCACTTTCTGGCAAAACCATACGAGGCAGCTCTTTTTGCAAATCAGGCAGTTTGAGTGAAGCCCTTTAACCATTTTCACTACATTACAGGTTTAATCTTACCGTAACCATCATAAGTGTCTCTATAGGAGCCTGCACTGGGTCGATCCATATAACCCCGGGGCTCTCGTCCTCCACCATAGCTATCACGATCACTGAGAAGAGAGAAAAAAAATAAAAAAATTCTATAGATTGTCAAAATGTCGATAAAAGAAACTTGTTAGGACTTGTACACACCTATAGCCTCTGGATCCTGACCCATAGTCATCTCTAGAACCTGAATGACCCGAATACTCCCGGTATGGATAATCTCGTGGAGGTGGGCCATAGTCTCTAGTGTCCCGTGAGCTCATGTAGTCACGACTGGAATAACTGCAAAACGAGAGCGAGTGTCATTTTAGTGGAATGTTAACCTTTCAGATCAACTACATGACATTTACAGGGCAGAAAACACTCAAGTTCAAAAATGCTACATTGTACCTACCCCCCACACACACACAAAAAGTCATGCACAGAGCGATTTTATTCATTTTAGTGGATCTGTAAAAACCAGGATTGTGGTCAGAAGATGGACAACCGTTAATATTCATAAAAGTAAGCTCAGAACTTCTTAGAGGACAATTGTGGACTAGATCAGTTAAAGTAAAAATCACCACCACAAGAAGTCATCACAGCTTACAAATGCATATTTCAAAGAGGGCTGCAACAATTCCACATTAACTTTCAGAATGGCTCACCAACTTTAATCAATTGGTTGTGGTTTTAAATCAAGACACAAAGTGACATGGCTAACTATTAGGCTGGACAGTATACAGAAGTTGTCACTTTTTGGATCCAAATGACAACCTTTAAGGCCAAGACACAGCAAGCACATGGTCAATCATTGGGCTTCTTTGGTCGGACTAGTTGGTTTTGGGTGTTCAACACGTCAGCTCTCATTGTCCAGATTAAGAATTGTGCTCTGACTGGTTATTCAGCAATGAACCAGAGTGAGAGTGTGATATATAGATGTAGCGAGTAAACAATTCAAGTCAAGGAGGAACACAAAAAGGCCATCTTTATTTGCTAAATCGCTCAAATTTTGCAAAGGATATAAATTAGATGATATGTCTGGTCATGGCTTGGTGTGTCTAGTCAGGAATAAGGTTGGACTTTTACACATCTCACCTGTCTTTACTGCCATAGTGGTCATCTCGATGTGGAGGACCATCATCCCGTCGTGACATGAGAGAATCTCTGCGTGGAGGAGGGCCATATGGATCCCTGTCTCTGGACATTGGCGCTGTTCACAATGAACAAAGATTTTATGGATCGAATGTATAACATAAGAGAGAGTGCAAGAGAGAGACAAAAAAAGCCAGACTCACGTCTGCCCATTGGCCCAGAGGGTGCAGATCTCTTGGGTGGGGGTCCTCCATTCCGCACTGGGGGGCCTCTCTTCATTGGTGGTGGCCCTCTGGATGACATTCCTTTAAAAAAGGGTTCTACAATTCCTACGTTATCTTGGAAATGTTTTTGCCAGCAAATACAGATGTTAACTGTTTGCTCAGAACTTCTTAGAGGACAATCAGCTCAAACAGATCATCAAAAAGTTGTCATCACAGCACTAATTAATATACCTAGATAATGTTAAGTGGATGTACCTCTGCTTGGTGGACCCCGCATTCCACTTGGGGCTCCTCTGGACCCTCGCAGCCCTCGGGAAGGGCCACGACTGCGAGGTGGTGGAGGCCCACGACGTCCTGAAGACTCAAACTGAGGTTTTGTGGCTTGCTCCACTTTAATGGGTTTTCCATCAAGAGGCTTGAATACAAAAAGAACAGGTTTAAAAAACAACAACTGCAATATCAAAAAAAAAAAAAAAAAAAAAAAAAAAAACTGACAAGAAACTGGTCAGAAATCACAAAGTAAGCTCAGAACTTCTTAGAGGAAATTGTGGACTAGATCAGCTCAAGTAGATCACTACCACAAAAAAATCATCACAGCTTACAAATGTGATTCACATCAGTTTTAACTAGGACTGAAAGAGAAAAATGTACTCAACGATTACAACGGTCCATTGATCAATTATTCAGCCTTTACAATTAGAAACCAATTATGAGATTTTTTCCTTAACTGCGGTGTTCTTTACCATTTTTTGAAAAATTTTGCTCCAAGCTACCCTATTTCTCAGATTAAACTACAATATCATGTAATTCTAGACCCATACTGTCAGGTTAGTACTCACCTTTCCATTCATTTCTCTTGCAGCATCCTTAGCGTCACCAGGATTTTCATACGTTACAAATGCAAAACCTCTAGATTTGTTTGTTTCACGATCTTTCATCAACAGAACTACAAAAAACAAGACGACATACAAACCACACTTAATACCACAAACATGGTTTACAAACACTACTATAGTTGTAATATTCCTGTTATGAGCTACTCTATATAACCAAATATGGTTTGAATCATTACGTCTACATTGCATTTTAGATCATACAATTACCTTCCGATATTCTGCCAAATTTACTGAAATAGGCCTCAAGGACTTTCTCACTAGTCTCGGTGTTCAGGCCACCGATGAAGAGCTTCCCAGGTCGGTCCGCCTCTGCCATTTTTCCTGAAATGCCACTACAAAAAGAAATTTCTCTATTACAAGATCGGTGCACACTGTGTGAAAACAACCTTAATTGCGCATATAAACTGGCCTCTTGAATGGAAACCCCTAGCTCTGAAAACCTATATTCTAAAATAAACTTACTATAACAACAAAAACAACCGAGAAATTAACGTACACGTTGTCACGCCGATTTGAAAAAGTTGAAAATATGTTTGATAACGTTAACAGTGATATTAACTTCTTGTCACGTGCGAACATTTATATTAATTTAATTGCGTTTCAAATTGCACAAACGGACTCGCTTGTTTAGTTTACATAATATGTAGATATGCATTTTTAAGCGTGCTTCACAAAATGGCGGACGCAATGCATTCGCAGCAGCCGGAGACCTCTTCAGGCCATATGGCTAACTTGCAACGTTTCATTAAACACTTTATATAATCATAATGATAAAAATGATAAAACAATATTCAGATTACGGTACACAAGCGAATTACACTCCCCGTTGCGAGTTTAAAGAGGCGATGAAAATGTTTAGAAAAAGAATCTCAGCCCCTGGCATGATCTACATGAGGCCACTTTCAGTTACAACTGCAGCCGCAAATATACATGCATGACTACGAAACGAATGGCACTTCAATGAACCTGAATAAAAAATTATCACGCGTCTATATACGAAACTACATACTATGCAACATGTTAATACAGACTTCTGTCATTCACTCACCTCAGAATCAATAGGCAGAAACAAAAGCGTATGCTGGTTTATATGTGTCCACTGTCTCGTACCGCCCAGCAGTCACTTACTCGACGGTCAGAAAGAGGAAGTGGAACTGAACAGTTCGGAAGTCTCTCACGCCCTCTGGTGCTCTGTTTGCGAACTGCGAAAACAGCCGAAATTTGTGCCAAAAATTTTACACTAATTGTTTATATGCTTATCTTATTATTCATTTGGAAGCTCTTTATTAGTAGTTTGTTAGCAAATAATAATCAGAAAATTAATAATTTATTAAGCTAAAAAATGTTGTTAATGGTTTTTAATTAAAAAAGTGGCACTGATGGATATATCCTTCCATACTGATAGCATTATGGTTTTGTGGTTTGCTGGTTCAGCTGCATTTTGCATATTTATTGTAAAGGACCCCTATTTTATCTCTGTTACAAGATTTAATACAAGTCTTTGCTGTCTCCAGAATGTATATGTAAAATCCATCATTTGTTATATCCTGCTAAATATGTGAATTTTGGAGTCTAAGGAAAATGTAGCTGGTGCAAATGCAAATGAACTGGTTCTCCCCACCCACCGTTCCAGATGTCACGCAGTGCTTAGTTTGTGAATCGCATGGTCCCGGAACAAAAGGGTGAAAAGGGTTGGGGAGTTGCAGAAGAAATTGAAAGTGAACAGCGGATGAGGGAGGAGGGCGGTTGAGGAGGGGGATCGGTAAAATAAGGTGCCAGATCAAATTCAGAGGTGCCGGATCCGGCGTGCTCCGGCACAAATTAAGCCCTGGTGTCACGTCACATTAACGGCAGTGACAGACACAGACACGAATGAGCCTAGATTCAGTTTATGAGTCAAAATACCAAGTAAGTTATTTGTTATATTTGTTGTAGTGTTTATTCAAGCCTTTCTGCAACGATGAGTCACACACATGCCATTACAAAGTTTGCAGTACACACACACAAACACAAACACACGTGCACACATTCAACTTTGTTCTGTTTTTGTCTACATGCAGCAAATGTGACAGGATACAAGTTAATATAAACTGCTGTATGGATCTCCATTATGCTACAAAATAAACCTGATTTAATGTCCATATTATGTTATACTGACACTATGCAGCTGCAGTGATTCAAGTGGGTATGATCAACATTTTACTGTGTTGTCTTTAATACAAACATGCTCTGTTTTAAAAATGTTTTAAACTTGTAAATCTCATTTTTGAGGTGCAGCCAGTCACAGAGAATAGGGTATATGCAGAAGTATGTAGAAGGACTTTCAATTTTCAAGTATACTATCCATCCTTAAAGTATTTGAAAAAAGAATTAGTATTTCCTAAATTGTAGTATGTTGAAAAGAGTATGTCAAAAGTTCCCGGATGGTTTACTATTTTCAGTCAAAATTTTAAGTGAACCATCTGCTGATATTGTACACAGTACATTGCATGTTGGATGTGAATTTGATTAGAAGTACAAACGCTGGTGAAAAGTGTAAATAAACTACAAGCAAGATTGATGCGCAAGACCAACTGTCAAGTAGAGAGGCTTTGGTAAAATGTTTGTGTGACTAATTGATATCTAGCCCACTGGAAAATATTTAAATCATGTTGTCTGTGTTATATTTCATCTGCAACAACAATGCTGAACTTATAGACGTGTTTGGACATCAACTTCTGAATGATTAATAATTCAAAGACCTTAGGAGATTTCTCTGCATGAAAGACTCATAAATGGGAGATTAACATGCTGCATCTCCAATAAGGCAGGAAATTAAATATGACAGAAATGAGGATGACGTGTGGATGATTGACTGGGCTCAGCAACACAATGATCTGTTGTTAAGGATGCCCCAAAGCTTGCATACTCTTCTGTTACACACTCAAAAGTACATATATTTTCCTTCACAAAAAAAGTACATACTTTTAGGGCATAGTATAAGTATGCAAACTGAGACGCAGCAACACACTTCCGGAACAGTTTGTTTAAGGGCTGTTTTCTTTAAAAATCAATGATCTTCACTGCCTGATTGATAAATATGATATGGGTCTCAGAATGCACAAGAAGCACTACATTAAATTACATTTTCCGCTCCATGTGTTTAAAATCTGAAAAATTATTTTACCCCAGTATTTTCAATGGAGTTTCTGTGCGTGCTGATTCTGACGGGTACGTGCATGTAAGTGGCTTTTCATTTTGTTTTACGCTTGAACAACTAAATGGATGCTGAAGCCTATTTAACTGATTGTATTTTAATTACATTATAACATTGATGCTGGAAAAGGAACAGTACAAAATTGAAAAAAAGTCACATTAACTGTTCACTGGAAGTTTATTGGCGTGGGAAACACTAGCCTAAGAAAATACCCTAGATCTTTTAATCACAGTTTCTTTGCAAATCCTGTTCTGTGGTAATATAGAGACATCTTAATATGCTCCTGTCAATCAGTTAGGTGAGAATTGAGGTGGGCCTCAAAATCACAGAGATTTAGATCCTATTAAAAAAGAGACTTGTGATTATCACTCCAAAATGACTGTAGACGCATTATACCAACACACAGTTCTGTCCAAACAGCTTCCAAAGTAGCTTGTCCATCATTTTTTGTTTATGGCTCTACATCCAAATCCCAAGTATTTACGTACATCAATGACCTGTTAACCACTTTTTTGAGCATAGACATTAAATTGTTATGAATTTTTATGAAATTTCCAACTTTCAATTTTTTCAAGATTTCAAGCATGCTCTTTAATTTAATTAATTTTCTATGCATATTTAGTAAGTTATTAAAAGTGTCACATTTCCCTATGTTTTACAAATAAAGTAAATGTTTTTAACATACAAATTTAAACAAACAAACAAACAAATAAATAAATAAATATATAACTTGTTTGCAATCTATAACATAATTAATAAGCTGGGGAAGGATGATTGTTTAGTTCTAGTGTACTCCATATAGGTGAGTGGGATTGACAAACCACCTATACAGGACACACTCCTTCCTCAATTATGTATCAAGCACTTTGTTAGAAACACTCCTGTATTTCTGTTTGATAGCTTTTTTTATTTCTATACTTTGTTGTTTTTCCTACAGCCTTGTACACTATTAAAAGTCTTTAATTATTTTATATTTGCTTTAATTTTTGATTGCATTTATGTTTCTCCAAATTGTTGATTCTTATTAGGGGTTCAAGCGCGAAGCGCAGAAACCCTATTGTATTTGTTAGGATTTTTATTATTATTATTTTTCTGCCTTAATTGCTATCAGCCCGACCAAACCGTAAGTCCGACAGAGCTGAAACTTTGCCAGATGGTAGTACTCCTCACCGCTACTCGCCGGCCAAAGATGAGCCAAATCGGACAATAGGTGGCGCTATGGCGCCAAAAACCAACATTTTTGACATTTTTGCCCGCCATTCATCCATCGCTTGTCGTAGACTCAAAAACTTTACATTTTTCGAATCCTTGGGTCTGCCCCACCAAAAGTGTATATGTGAATTTTTTTCTCTAGGACGCACCGTTTTTCCGTTATGTCGCGATTTGTCCGAAACCTACTTTTGCGAACTAGTCCTAGGTTTTTTGCCCGAGCTGAACCAAACCAGTTCTGAACTGTTCTCTGGACACTGAATATCAATAATTATCAAAAAAAAGTTGACATTTTTATTCTCGCACGAAACAGTACACCATAATGTTCGATGCTAATTGAAGCTACATGCTAATTGTAGCTATAACTTTTGAACGGAATGAGATATCATCACCAAACTTTACACACATAAGCGTAAAGTCAAGTTTAGGTCACAGTGCAAAACCGGCAGACTTTGGCCACAGGGTGGCGCTATAAGCTTCAAAAATATAAAAATTACTCTAACCTTGCGACCGTTAGTCCAATCGGCCTGAAATTTGGCATGCATTGTCTTTGTCCAAGTTGTCATGACATACTACAAGGACATTTGCGTATCTCAAAAAACATGGCCGCCACTAGCCAATTAAGATTAAGCAGCCATTAAACTAGGTTAACGATGAGGGATCGGAACGAAACTCATTGGCCGTGTTCGACTCATGGTCCTACAGGTCTGTAAGAATTTTGAAAGAAATCAGCCACTAGGGGGCGATTTTGTGTTTTTTGAGGTTGTAATTGATCTGTTATTACACACATTTTAGCACAGCTAGCCAAAATACATATCATATGATAGGCCTTCGTGTACCAAACACTTTGCCGCTAAAACCGCTGCTGTCGCTCAAACCGTTCTTAAAAAAATCCTCAACGTGTAAAAAACCTACTTTTGCGAACTAGTCCTAGGTTTTTCACCCAATCACAACCAAACCAGTGTAGAAATGTTCTCTGGACACTGAATATCAATAATTATCAAAAAAAAGTTGACATTTTGATTTTCACGTCAAACGGTATACCAAAAAATTCCATGCTAATTGTAAGCTAAATGCTAATTTGAGTATAACTTTTGAACGGATCGAGCTATCCACACCAAATTTAATTTACACCTTTACAAGGTTAAGTTGAGCTCACAGTGCAAAACGCGCAGACTTTGTCCACGAGGTGGCGCTATAAAGGCGATTTTGTGCTTTTTGAGGTTGTAATTGATTGATTATTACACTAACTTTTGCACAGCCACACTAAATACATATCATATGATAGGCCTGCTCATACCGAACAGTTTGACACTATAACCACTGCTGTCACTCTAACCGTTTGTTAAAAAATCATCAATATACAAAAAACCTACTTTTGCAAACTAGTCCCTGGTCTTTAGCTCGATCCCAACGAAACCGGTGTTGTTACAATCTCTGGACTGAGTAGATCGATAATTATCAAAAAAAAGTTGAACTTTCCACTTTAAATAGCTGTAACAGGCTCATTTACAAAAGAGGCGTGTTTACATGAACCTACATGCCTGTAAACCATTAAGGAAAACTCAAAACAACACTAAAATTGGTGAGCACATGTGGCATATCAATATGAAGAACCATGCAAATTTTTGTAGAGATCGGGCTATAGATGGCGCTATAATAGAACAAAAGGTCTCAAAAACATGCTAAATGGCTTAAAAATTGCAGCTAATGTGCTACATTTACACACTTTCTCCACAAATACACTTAATCTACATGTCATATAGGCCTGGTCATTTTGAATGCTTTGGCACAAAACCCACCGCTGTCACTCAAACCTTTCGTTAATTATTCACCATTATTTCAAAAACGAATTGTGGGAACTACTCCCTGTTTTTCTTAATGAAACTACTGTACAAATGTCTGGACTGCCTAGATCGATAATTATACACCAAAAAACATTTAGAGGCTTCCTAACTGCAAAATAACCTTACGCTGCTGAACTGCTTGAACCCCGGTAATTGCTGCTTGCAGCTATATTTGTTATTATTTTTGTTATTGTTGTTATTATTCTTGAATGGTTGTGTAAGCATTTCACTGCATATCATACTGTGTATTTGAATTTGATTACAACTCTTGTTATTTTTTCATGCTATTCAAACAAACGTAATGCTTAACAAATCTATGCTTAATTTATCTAATTCTATTACTTAAAAGAATTGTATCAGTTGATTTGTATGTTATATTGTCCACCAATAGAGAAAAAGTGCAGAATAAGCGGCAGCACGGGGTTAATCCAGCTGTTCCGTCCGTGCATCAAAGAATGATGTAGATTTAGAGGGGGTGCCTCGAGTGGGCGGGGTTACAAACACAGTAAGGAAGTGATACAAATCTTTCTCGAGTCAGGAGAGGCTGAGAGCTCGTTGTCTTGTTGACTTTCTGCCTCCAGCTAGTTGTATGGTTTGCTCCAGCAGGGTAAACCGATAACCTAGCAGGACGCTTCTTTGAAAAATGAAATCTCTTAAACAACACTGTATATTTTTGTTGAGTTTAACTGTATTCAACTCGAGCTTTGGATTCTACCTTCCGGGTTTGGCACCAGTCAATTTTTGCGAGAAGAGCTCGGCTGGAGATGCGGAGGAATGTCAGGTGAGATAAGCTGGTGTTTAGCTATACGTTACTTGTTATTATTTTATTACTACGTACAGATAGTTGTCGCATAACAAACACTCATTTATGTTGAATTGCAAATTCATGGTCAGACTGAGAACACATAACAAGTATTCATTATGTCATCAAAATGAGTGACTGATATATATAATAATGGTAATTATTTTCACAGCATGAGATACAGCTGTTTGTGAATAGACTGGACTCAGTGGAATCAGTCCTGCCTTATGAATATGATGCGTGAGTATGCCTGAACTTTACAGTCTGAAGACTGGTCATATCTATATTCATTTGTATATAAGGACTTTAAAAATGGTAACTTCTTCCTTTAGGTTTGATTTCTGTAAAGACACAAATGAAAGAAGGCCCACGGAGAATCTTGGGCAGGTGTTATTTGGAGAAAGAATCGAGACATCCCCCTATAAGGTATGACTTTATTTGAAATTGACCGTATTCATTGTATTTTAGCTTGCTTGTGAGAGTGACATTTGGAAGACAATAGTGGTCTCAAGAGCTGGAATCTTGTTTTTCAAGTTTTACTAGATGTGATTGTAACTGACACACATTTTCCATTTTGTGTGACTCGTTTTTAATGATTATACCATCATATTTAGAGAACGTATACATAGGTGTTACTGTTAGTTCCGTTTAAGTAATTGATTTGAAGCATAATGTTAGACATTTAGTTTGTGCAACATTTATTGTCTCTTCTTATAATGAACGAATCAATCAAATTCTGACCTAGAAATTCTCCTCTTAGTTTTCATTTAAGAATGACTTGGCATGCCAGAAGGTTTGCACGAAATCATATAACACAACTTCAGCAGTCGAAAGGTTAAAGTTGGACTTTCTAAAGAGGGGGATGGACCTGAACTACCAGCACCACTGGTAAGTCTAGATGGCGTTGTTGCCTATAGGCATGATAGTAGTTGAATGAAAGTTGTGTCATCCTTATTGTGTATCTGTTTCTTGCGTAACCAAAAGTGCTTAAAACCTATTCAGAAAGACAATACCTGTCATAGAATACGTCTGTTACGGTAGGGTTTGGCATGTGTTGTACAGTAACATATTCACTGATATGGTCCATACCTTAATACTTCTGCAGGATTGTTGACAACATGCCTGTAACGTGGTGTTATATTGTGGAGGGCGATCAGAAAATCTGCAACCCAGGATTTCCTATTGGATGTCTAGTAAACCAGGAAGGAACACCAAAGGATGCATGTGTTATTAACGTGAGAGAAACTGTTTAGCACCACTTGAGTTATGAGCTGGGATTGTGTGATGGAATAAAGCAAATAAAATGCCATGGAAATTAGTTCATAACGCGATGAATCAAATATTTATCTTTTAAATAATATCAAAATTAAGTTGTTTGAATTAATTGTTGATTAATACAGATAGATTGAAATCTATTTTTAATTGTGATGACACAAACAATTCAAGTATTTAAAGTCACTTAATCTTTATTAGAGATGCACCAATGTCGTGCCTAGTATCAGGTGATTAAAGCAAGTTTTCATTGTTTCCTATCTATAGAATTAGAGTGGGAAAATACCTAGAATTCATGTATTGTGTAAAGAAATCATCTCTTGTGTGGTATTACTTTGAATTAAGGCTGGGCCGATAAATGATATTATATCGAATCGTGATAAAGTTTATGTCAATAACAATGATAAGCTCTGGACTTTTTTAATATATATAATATATACAAATTTTCCACAAAAAGTGAAACTTCTACCGAAATTTTGAACACAAATAATCTGATTATGCCTTATAAAGTTCATTATGATAAGGAATACAATTAGTCCAAAGCTAAACTGGTGTTCGATCAATGTTAACTGAGTGTAAATTAGTGTTTGACTGAGACCATTTATTCTGAAACAGCTGTGCTAATTCAGAGTTTCTGTGTAATATTGTATTGTTAATTAAATTGTTCAACATAAGTGAAGTCATAGTTCACCCAAAAATGAACATTTTCTCATCATTTGCTCACACTCAAGTTTTTCTAAATGAGTTTCTTTCTACTGATGAGCGTAGAAGAAGACATTTTGAAGAATGTTGGCAACCAGTAGCCATCCTTAGTAAGAACAAAAAATATTATAAAAAATACTATGGAAGACAATGGCTGGCTATCGCCAACATTCTTCAAGCCATCCCCTTTTTGTTCAGCAAACTAAAACAGGTTTGGATAAAGAGGAGGGTGAGTACATAGACAGAATTGACATTTTTGGGTAAACTCTCCCTTTGACACAATGTAATTTGACACAGTGTAAATATTTAGTTGATTTAAAAAGCTACTATACTAGTAACCAAAAGATAAGCATGTGAGGTAGATAGCAGCTTTTTTAACGCTAGCTTCTGATGTCAATCTGCTCCTTTAGGCTGATTTCAACAAGAAGAACATGTTTTATGTTTTCAACCATGTGGACATCACTATAGTTTACCACAGTGGAGATGAAACGACTGGGATGGGTGCTCGACTTGTGGCAGCTACACTGGAACCCAGGAGGTGTGATGTTTGCAAATAGCACTCTGTAACTAACTTGACTTTAAGTAGTATCCCTAAGAGCTGATGTGAAGTCTGTGTCCACTTACATGACCAGTTTCAACAAGCAGGCTTTCTTATTAAACTGTAATCGAAACTTAATAATACAGGGTCCATCACACATCAGTAAGAAACCCAAGTAAATATTTAGCCTAATGCACATAGATGAAAACTTTACATACATCCATCCATCCATCCATCTACAGTATTTATACTGGTTTTCCATCTCACATTAGTAAGAAATCCAATGTACATAGATGAAAACTTTAGTGCGTAACAACCCATTCTTGTCTTATAAAAATGTCAATATTTTTAATTTGTGTGTGTGTGTGTGTGTGTGTGTTGTATATGATAGACAAAAGTACTATTTTTGTTATGTCTTAAACAGCATCATGCATAGTGATGATGAAAAACCATCATGTGAAGGCCCTCCCATGGAAATACCATTCGAATTCAAAACTAATCTCAAAGTGACCTACACTTACTCTGTTACATTTACAGTGAGTCTGTTTATAGAATCAATGAAGTTCCTTATTTTTGTTTTTGTTGATGCAATGTGTAATAGAGATTTAAAAGAGACTTTGTCATGTTTTTTTTAGTTAAATAATGCCATTAGATGGGCTTCTCGATGGGATTACATTTTGGTTTCCATGCCTCACACTAATATCCAGTGGTTCAGGTAAGCGCAAACTGCTTAACAATACCATAAAATCATAAATTAGAAGGCTTCTGCATTGTAAATGAATAATCAATCTTCTATTTCTTTCTTTCAGCATCTCAAATTCTTTGGTCATTGTGCTCTTCCTGTCTGGCATGGTGGCCATGATCATGCTCAGGACATTGCACAAGGATATTGCCCGGTACAACCAGCTTGATCAGGTACCTTGAATTTACATTGTTGTCATTCTTGCTTTCATCTAGATAATAGTAGAAGTGAATGACCTGCTAGTCTAACGTCACAACACAATCTCTTTTGTCAACAGAGCGGACACTCCCACATAGCCACAGAATCGTTAAAGCAAACTTCCAATTAATATCTTGTGTTTGGTTTGAGATATAATTACATTGTCACATTTCCCTCTTTCATGTAGATCCTGAACAAGACAAACAGACAATCCTGCTCGTACAGAAATTTTAGTGTGTTGATATTTTCCTTATTTTATAACCATAAGAATACCTCTAGTCAATTAATCCTCTGTTGTGACATTCACAGGCAGACCGGGTTAAGATCCCTCCAGGTGCAAACGTTACCTATGTAAGCTTATTATAGCTGATACTGTCACTGGTGATTATGATTTGGTGATTGTTTGACTTCTGGGAATTTTCTTTTGTATGGTGAAAACTGTAATTTTACATTGTCACGCTCACCAATCAAATAATAAAAATAAGGAACCTGGTTTCCAATGAAAACATAATGCATATATGAGCTACACCACCAAGTGTTTGCAGAATTTTAATGACTGTGTTTATCAAGTGGTTTATCTGATGATAGTCTTGTAAGCTCACACTGAGATGTGTTACATATCCAATAGGAGGAAGCCCAAGAGGAGTCAGGCTGGAAACAGGTTCATGGTGACGTGTTTAGGTCCCCTAGGATGGGCATGCTGCTGTCTGTCTTCCTCGGACAGGGCACTCAGATCTTCACCATGACCTTCATCACGCTTTGTAAGTGCAAGAAAAAACATAAATCCTTTATTTTTCTATTAATCCAAAATGTATTCAATTATAGTCAGCCTAATGTCATTCCGAAACCAAGAAACCCAAGATATATGTTCTTCTTCAAACAGCCATGATATGATTTCTGTCCTTCCACTGAAAATTGATTAATCCAAACCTCTGATGCTTCGAAACATTCATTAAGAGGTCAAAACCTGTTAATGAACAAATTTGAATGTGGTAAATGATTACTGTAAAGATGCTTTCTAGAACTGAATCCATTTAGTTGATCTCTGGCTCTGGTGGGAGCGCTTTTAGCTTAGCTTAGCATAGATCATTGAATTGGATTAGACCATTAGCATCTCACTCAAAAGTGACAGAAGAGTTTCATTAATTTTCTTATTTAAAGCTTGACAATTCTGTTGTTAGTTCTGTAGTCTACAGTAGTTTATGGAGTGATTTGCTGAAATTAAGCTAACATCAATTTTGGTATTGTTAGGTGCTTTCTTAACTCGTATTTCTCCCCGCTATAATTTGAGCTTGTGTATACTTTGGAAAATACACAGTACATATTTATATATTTATCTAAAAGCACTGTGGGCAGCGATAATTTAGAATCATTAAAAGCAGAAAGAAAAGTCTTTACTGTTGTAAATGAACCCAAATGATGATCCTATTTTTTCTTTAGTTTTGGCCTGTCTGGGCTTCCTGTCTCCAGCCAACAGAGGGGCTCTCATGACCTGCGCTGTGGTACTATGGGTCCTTCTTGGCACGCCTGCTGGATATGTGTCTTCCAGACTCTATAAGAGTAAGAATATGTTGCAATGAAATGCATAACTTTTCCTTTTTTAGTAACTGTGTAAATGTTTATTTATTTTTTATTTAATTAATTCTCTGCATATTTAGTCAGGGAAAATTACCATCTTAAAGGGAGAATTCACCCCAAAATTTTAATTTACACTCAATTTTTTATATAAATGGTTCCGAAACTTAATGAGTTTTTTTTCTTCTGATGAACACAAAAGATGAGTTTATTTGAATGAAAACTGGTAACAATTAACGTCCGTAGTAGAAAAAACAATGTACAGTGTGTCAGTGGTTACTGGTTTGGAACAAGTGAAGAGTGAGTAAATGAGACAGAAGTTTCATTTTTGGGGGATCTATCACTTTAAATATGCTTGATAGTAATAAACTGTAATATCAATTGCTGCTTTATCCAGTCAATTTCCTTTGTTTAATCAGCTTTTGGTGGTGAAAAATGGAAAACCAATGTACTTCTCACCGCCTTTTTGTGTCCGGGGTAGGTTGAAGACTTTCTTCACTGGAAACAAGAATAAACATGCTGAAAACAGAAAGATGTGGTTTTAAAGATATCTCTCGCTCTCTCTCGCTCTTTCTCTCTTTTGTGGCAGGATTGTGTTTGTGGATTTCTTTTTGATGAATCTCATCCTGTGGACTGAGGGCTCCTCCGCTGCTGTTCCCTTTGGTACACTTGTGGCCATCCTGGCGCTGTGGTTTGGCATCTCAGTTCCTCTCACTTTTGTGGGCGCATACTTTGGCTTCAAAAAACCAGTGAGCATCCCTTCATGAAGAAAACAATTGTTCTTAAGAGTTTTTTTTTTTTTACTAAATGCTATTCTAATTCCTGAATGCTGATTCAACACTTGTGGTTTCAATGACATTTCATTTAATAATAGGCTCAGAGGATTTGATGCACCAGAATTTCTGTGTTTGTGTACGCGTAAATATGTCAGAATATCTCTTTGTATCAGCTGCTATTGCGCTTCCCATCTGTGTGAGCTTTTTCTTTTGGCACACTGTCATGCACGATGATCTGAATGTGGGTGTGTTTTTATTTCCTTGTTTTAACAGGGCATCGAGCCACCAGTGCGAACAAACCAGATCCCACGCCAAATTCCTCAGCAGTCCTTTTTCACCAAGCCTGTGCCAGGCATCATCATGGGTGGCATCCTCCCCTTCGGCTGCATCTTCATCCAGCTCTTCTTCATCCTCAACAGCATTTGGTATGATTTGAAATCATGTCGTGCTGAAATGAGTCTGAAAATGCATGTTTTGGCCCTAACAAGTGTGTTCACTTTTGTCTCTGCAGGTCTCATCAGATGTATTACATGTTTGGCTTTCTATTCTTGGTCTTCATCATCTTGGTCATTACCTGCTCTGAGGCCACTGTTCTGCTCTGCTACTTTCATTTATGTGCAGAGGTAAGACAGATTTTTATCTTTCAAATTAAATGAATTCAAATGCGGAACTTTACATTTTCATAACCTATTTTTTAGTCCCATAGCCAGCCTATTGAAAGGAGTGGCTCCTTTTCCTCAAATTATTGCAGTTATTTGTCTCATTTGATATTAAATGATGAGGTTCAAATACTGCATTTTAGTGACATTTTAAAGTGTCATGAAACCCCCCTCTTTCAGTTCAAGTCTATCTCAGAAATTTGTCAAAAAATGCTCTGAGATGGGTGTGGAGCGCTGTAAGCAGAAGGAGGAGTGGGTATGACCAGCAGAGCAGGGGAGAAAGAAGGGCTTTTGTCAGTTAGTTCACTAGCTCAACATAAAAAAAACTGATACAAAATATGAGGAGACGCATCATTTTATAGTTTATTTACAAAGTTATAATGAAAAGAAATAAACAGTAAGTAATTTGATGCCGTTACATATACGATAGGCTGTTCGTAATTTCATATAATATATAACCATAATTTGTTAAATCATTATAAAGATAATCATGTTAAACGCTATAAATGAGGAGGACTTCTCTTCTCGTCTCTTTCCATATCTATTACAACCATTAGCACTGCCGCTAAACTGGAGGATTTTAAACGTGCGAACACGGTGTTGTGAGAAATCATGACAACGGCAGCACGGATAGGTGATGTGTCTGAAAGGTAACAAACTCATCTGTTAAAAGAAAAAAGTCTGCCGTTCTCCAATTCTTGTACAGCTCTCCCAACAAAAAAAGCTTGCTGGACACAAACGGGTTGGCTGTATCGGTGGCCCGGACAGCATCACAGGGAAAGCCATGCAACAAACTCTGTGGATTGTGGAAACAAACACATACAAGCCTTCATGAACTGCTAAATACAGTGTATCATGTGCTGTCTCACAGCTTGGCAGGTCTGTGGTCTGTCCATATTATTCTGTAATTAAAAACCACCTGCTCTCAAGAATAATTACGAAGCAGGGTCTTCCGATAGGATAAGAAAACTCTGAAAAACTCAAGCTATGAATATGTCACCGATTTTGATCCCGCCCCCAAAACAATTTTAAACCCGGGAGATGAAATTAGCTGACAAAAGCTCCAAATGATCCATTTTTCCCCCCAATTCAAGCTAACAGCTGTTAACGTTGTCTTAAATTGTGCTCAACACACACAAATCTGTTAAAGTCTCAAAAAAAGTACTCCAGAGTGTCTTTAAGCACCAATCTTTGCTGGATTAGCTTGTCGGATGGTGATCATAACCACACTACAAAAATGTTTCTGTTTTGATGCAACAAAAATGTTTCCTACAATTTTGTCAAAAATTTTGTACAAATGCGCATTTAAACCACAAGTTATTACAGTTTTATAAATCAGGGGTTCCCAAACTTTTCAGCCCGTGACCCCCAAAATAACAATGCCAGTGACTCGCAACCCCCAATATCCTCTGAAGTGGTTATAAATATATAAACCTTGTACATAACGGTGCACACATACCAATAGGCCCAAGTCTATTCATTATTTAATTTTGGAGAATGCCACTCAGACAACACAACACCATCTTCCATGTTCGGTTGTGGCCTATAAAGGTGTCAGAAAGTTTAACCTGGTGCCATAAAATCCCTGTGCTGCGTCTCTAATATAACGTAATCGCCCCAGGGGTTGCAAAAATATTGGAAGGCTGATGGCTTTTTATTTGCATGTTCTTTTTATGTAACTATTTACTACTATTTTTAGTTTATGGATAAAATATGGTAATTCTAACAGTTTAATAAAATGAATTAGATTTTTGGGCCCACCAAGGGGGGTCCTGACACCCACTTTTGGAATCAGTGTTATAAATAGTTTTAGATTTTAGATTAGAATTTTAAATACAAAAATTTTGAATAATGAAACATGAAAAAATACTTATTTTTAAAATACAAATTTATCATCCTCTATCATTAGACAAAAACAATAAGGAATGTGTTAAAACTGGTTTTAAATTAAAAACTGTAGCCTATAGACAAATATTCCCAGCTCATTCCCATTTGTCCAATTGAATAATTAAAAATTTTATTCGTCTTAAAGCCTTCTTCTCTAAGTTATTTTCACAATTTATAATGGCATATTTTCAAAAATGGGACAGTGAGCTCATGTAGGTGTCAAATTCCATTATTCTAAAGTCACCTAGTGGACTTTTGTTGTTTTTCTTCTAGGCCACTGATATAAACGAATCTACATCATTTGAAAGTTTAGCCCAACATGCACTTTGTTTGGCATCAATTGCACATGCTTTTAATTTTTTGTTTGAAGTCTTTTTCTTTGTATTTGACAGGACTATAATTGGTGGTGGCGATCATTCCTGACCAGCGGTTTTACAGCGGTGTATCTGTTTGTCTATGCGGTGCATTACTTCTTCTCGAAACTACAAATCATAGGGGCTGCGAGCACCATCCTCTACTTTGGGTACACCTTGATCATGGTGCTCATTTTCTTCGTCTTCACAGGTTTGTAAAAGATGGTTTTGTTCTTTTTAGCTTTGTGAAACAAATTCAGGGACGGCCCTAGAATTTTGTAGAGCCTCAAAATGGGCCCCAGAAGTGTTGACATAATATTAATAGAGTATAGCCACTATAAACACCGCTAATATACTGAAACACTAAAATAAGCACACTGTATGTCAGGGCTATTCAATTAGTTTGTCATGGGGGCCGGTTCATGAAAAGCATCCCAAACGAAGGGCCGGAGAGGTATGACTTGCAATATGAATGAGGACGCAACTACATATGTTGCATTTTTGCTCCTTAAGACACCCACGTTGGCTTTTTCTACATTAAAATGTATGTATGTTGTATTTTGAAACTACATAATATCAGTGCATTTTACATTGTGGCTTTTTTAAACAAACATTCAAATGTTTTATTTCAAAGCACAACAAAATTGTTTAAGTAGGCTTCTTCTACATTCAGACACATTCATATGTTTTGAACTGCATAACAATTATGGATGCAACAATTATAGATTTTGGTTGTATGATTATAGTCTGATGAATAATTATGGTTTCACGGTAATCACGTCTAATGTAAATTTAAGCTTTATTTTAGGTAGGCCTAATTATTTAGATTAACTGTTGTTATCATCTGCGTTCATACACTCTATAAATAAAGCTACAGGAGCTGTCACTGGGGCTGTACCTTTTCAAAAGGTACATATTTGTATCTGAATGGTCTATAATGGTACCTCAAAGGTACTTTTTAGGCACATTTGTGTACGAATATGCACCTTTGAGGTACCACTGTGGACTCTTTGGGTACATGAACCTTTTGAAAAGGTACTGCCCCAGTGACAGCTCCTGTACCTTTATTTCTGACAGTGTACATACATAATCATTTTAATAATAATTCGTCTAACATATCTTTTGTTTACATTGCACTGAAAGCCACGCACAACCTCACCGCAATGTTTTCTAATGCGTGCGCCCGGAAAGCCGCGAGCGCGTTGTTCCGCTTGCGTGCACACATAGGCGTATTCTACATTAGAAATAACAAACATGCGCGCGGAAAGGACGTGATAGTGGTTATAGTTAATCCAGTGTACGTGCGTATTGTCATCGGCGTACAAGCTCAGAACTTTAAACTAAAACTGTTAAACTGTTTAATTGCAGCAGTTTCATTTTGTGCAACAGAAACGCGCAATTGAGAAGCCTTTACGAATAATTAACCGTGACGAATTAAAGCGCAGTGAAATCGGCGAATCGTTGCATCCCTAACAATGATATCAGTGTAATGTATAAAAGGCCTTTTCTACAAAAATATACAAATGTTTTCGGCTGCCAGCTCCACTCGCCTAATGTCAGGTGACTCACGCTCTGTGCAGGCTTCAGCTGCAGCCGGTGGTGTACTGAACAGACACACGTCACTTCATAACTATAGCGGCTTTTTTTCTTCCAACTGAACTAAATCTATTTCTGATGTCTTGTTCAAACTAATTGAAGGGCCAGAAAAAATGGTCTTGGGGGCCGGGTTCGGCCCGCGGGCCACCAATTGAATAGCCCTGCTGTATGTTGTTGATAAAACATCCAACAAGTTGAATATGAAAGAATACATTTTAGGTGCTGCAGTTTTACTTACCGTAAAGTAGGGTGACCATACGTCCGGTTTGTCATCTTTTTGGGACTAAAAAATTTATCTGGCCAGGATTTCTAAATCTCCAAAAATGTTTTTGGATTACCTTTACCTTTCTCTTCTGCCATGTACTTACACAAACATTTGCCAGTTCAATTCACCTTTATTTGTATAGCGCTTTTACAGTGTAGATTGTGCCAAAGCAGCTTCACATTGAAGGTTATAGTAAATTGAAACCGTGTCAGTCCAGTTTTTACTTCAGTTCAGTTCAGTGTGGTTTAATATTCACTACTGAGAGTCCAAACACTCAAGAGCAAATCAATCGATGCGCAGCCCTACAAGTCCCGAACCATGCAAGCTGCGAGGAAAAAACTTCACCAATTGGCGAAAGTGCAGAATTTAAAAAAACCTCGAGAGAAACCAGGCTCAGTTAGGCACGGCCATTTCTCCTTTGGCCAGACGTCTTGTGCAGAGCTGCAGTCTAGGCGCAGGAGGCTGGAGAACTCGAGGCTCGTCTGTCCTTGGAGGGTCACAGGAATCAGTCTCATGCTTGCAATTCCGCCATGCACCAAACATCTGCTCAGGATACAGCGTGGTCCAGGATTATAGTGCGTCTCTCAGCCAAGAAAGTGCGAGCAGCAGCTTTTACATTTTAGTGGTTGGTACATGGCTGTTGAATAGCTTATAAATAAAAGTGGATTTTACTTTTTATTTTATAAATCAACCTATTTTTTAAGTGGATCAAAAAGTTCATCAAACTTGTCCTATACAAGAATGTCACCAATCAAACTTTTCAGAATTTGTATCCTGCGCCTAAAAGTCACCACCTTTTGTGATTGTAAAGTAGCAAGCAAACAGTATTTCCCCCTTTTATACTACAGTCTCAGATATTCGGAAATCCTCATGATATTGGTCATTTTGTTGGTGTGCTGTGTCTCCATGCTGGTCCTTTCATTAGGCGGGTGACCAGTTCTGCTCGCTTTGTTCCTGTACAGGTCATGCTGTGTTTAGGCTGAGGGTAATTGTGATGCTTTTAAATATTCCTCAAGCTTCATTGTTGTTGTTGTTGTTGAAAGAAAGCGGCTCTCCCTTCGGCCTTAATCAAATGTCTGTCGCTTCCCCTCATTGATATGCTGAGGTGGAGGTGGCGAGAAATGGCCAGCTGTCTGCCCACCATAAACAGCTGTGAAGCTGATAGCATCTACACACACTTGCTTATGCCCACTTAGTCTCGCCAAATGGCAGGTAAATATCACTTCTAACCTTGTAACATGTTTTCCTCGCCCAGCATGATGGAAAAAAAAAAGATTTACAACAGATGAATGATTGACTTGGTAAAATAGGCCAGGCTCCTCTGCGACATTTTGTCCAGACGGAGGTTTAATACGTGCACTTTTACAACAACAACCCAGTGCAATTTAAGCAATTCTCATGGCGGCATCTTTTTTTAAGAGTGGATATTAGCCACAATCTATCTGTTGCCATGGATTCTACTAGATGCTTTAGGATCCCTGGCTATGGCTGTTATAGCAACATGAGGGGTGAAAATGTAAGGCATGAGTGAAACAAGACTTGCTGGATCGCCTTTACACCCTCAGTTGCACGTCTTAGAATAACAGTTGTTTCAGCCAAAACTAGCATGACTTTTTCAGAGTCTGTGAGTGAACTGAGATGCAGCGAGAGCATTTGTGTGTGTGTGTGCGGAAGGTGAGGGGGAGGCTGAGAAGCGTGTGTGTATATAAATGCATCTGAAAATAGATTCAGAGCTAAAGATTTCAATCAGACCTATTGTTGATTGGCTGTCACTGCCGCCCCAGCGATGATTAAATTTAATGCTGTGCTTCATTGCACACAGTTCAGTTTAGCTCGGTCAGATAATTCCCTGCATTGAAACAGCACTATTAATAGATGGTTATCTTACAAAATGCCAACCAAATGACTCCAAATGTGATTTTAAATAAAAGTACTATTTCGTAATCTGTACACCGTCAGTGAGTCAAGTACATTTTGGGACGTACATGTACTATAATGGTCGTTTTGTTGCCCAGTCTACCGATTATCATATTTTTCGTGTTAATTCTCACACATTTCTTCTTTTATTTAGGTACTATAGGCTTCTTCGCCTGCTTCTTCTTTGTAAATAAAATCTACAGTGTGCTGAAAGTGGACTAAGGGAGGGCGGTTTGGAGAACACAACATCATCTTGTTACAGATGGACTTCATGTGGCAGTCTGAAGAAACATTTGAAGGAAAGGAGAAGTCACTCTTCGACACTCTTCTCTTCTCTCTATGGATCAGCTGTAATTCCCATCAGTAGGTGTGCGTGTGAACTCCAAAGACCTTTTCAGTGCTTTACTTGCCTCACGTTGCCTGACTTTAATTCCAGATAAGAGTTGAGAGCATATCTTATGTATAAAGTGCTTTAATATTGACCTAAACATATCTCTTCCTTACTATGTTTCAGATATCATTTAAATATTTAATTCAGCCATTCCTGTCTATCTTTTGTTTGTCTCATTTTTCTTTTGTAAGAACAGCTGGGGTACAGGATTTTGGTTGTGTGTGCACCAAAGTGTTTTTAGCCAGCTTTAAAACACCAGTGCTATTCTAAAGGCACATGTCTATAGGCGCTTTAGTGGCTTTTTCTTTTACCTTTGGTTGCTTTGACATAATCTTATTTGGACTTATTTTAAGACTCGAGGCAAAAATGTCTGGTGGACTCTTATTTGCAGCTTTCATTGGCAAAGGACTTGCTAGAATCCGTGTTACTGTAGTGAGTCATGTAAGGGGTATAAAAATCTAGCAAGCACATTCTTTTGAAAACAGCTATTAGATGATTATGATAAGTGCTATTGAGCATAGTTGTAAACGCAAAGATTTTCTTCTTCCATATAACACGCTTTACCATGTGATGGGTTTGTATCCACACACACACACATGCACACGTCTCCTAGGAATTCTACAGAATTCATCCACAAAATGGGCTATATGCACAGCTAGTGTTTTTCCGCCAACGTAAGCTTCCAGTGAAAGGTTCCTTTTACAGCATCGACATCTTAATGTAATTAAAATACAATCAGTTAAATAAACTTGAGCATTTATTAAGTTGGTCAAGCATAAAACAAGATATTAGACTATGTAACTGCTAGCACTGTCAGTACCAGCAGGCTAGCGCAGAAACTCCATTCAAAATACTGAGGTAAAGTAATTTTTCATATTTTTCATATATATGTAATTTAATGCAGTGCTTCTTGTCCGGTCTGAGACCCACTTTATATCAAATATCTATTAGATACACAATCTAAGATTACTGAAGATCTTAAACAGATCTTAAATGTGGCGATTTTGTAATTGAAAGACAGTTCACTGGAAGCCGTTGGGCAGGCTGGCTGAAAATTAAAAGTCTGTGTGCATATACCCCATTGACAACTTTGAAACTCAAAAGTGTTTACCATTTTGTGTGTCATATGCGTCAGTTGTTCAGTCAGTGGTCTGTGAATGTGAGTGTTTTGAAATGCTCATAATCAGATTAGAGTTGATGAATTGGATGACCACAAATTATTCCCACAATGGCAGCATATTATTCATTCGATTCTCTGTAATTCTTATTTGTTCCTTTTATTTTCCTTTCTAAAAAGGATGAAGTGTCATGCTTTAGCTTTAAATGTAATCAATATGGAATGGCCAGGCAATCCATTAACCTGGGGACCACTTAAACAAGTTCATTATGTCATTTATAATCAGTAATGGACCATTATAGTGGATCACAAGTCTTTATTGTCTGCGAAATTCCACCCAAAATTGTGGTTGTTTAGTGCAGCTTTTTAAAATTTGTGAAATCCAGTATTTCACAAAATACAAAATCATCACACAGGCTTTATTCAAATCCACAGCACTGTCTAACAAAAAAAGCTGCTTTGTTTGAGTTATTGCTGCGTGTTCTAAGCTATATATGGATTTATCATTGACAATGCTTTTACTGTCCATCAATTTCGCTTCATCCAAGTTGCTCATTTGGCCTTGACCTTTGCTTTTTTGCAAGCAAAATCAGAAATGGCTCTCCACACTTATTGTGCTTATTTTCATGTTCATGTGTAATTGCTGTATTGATGACAGAAAGCTGCATGCTTTTTAGCCTGTGAGATTTGGCTAATGTGAGCACACCTTTAGGCATGTAAAACCACACCAAAGTACATTGGTGGATATCAGTAATAATTGTTACTATGCCATTGATAGCATAACACTACTTTATTCCATGCGTTTTATAATTATATCTCACCGAAGAATAGTTTTTTTATGGAGTGAAGGAAACAGATTGGTTAAGAAGCACATTTTTACTGTAGTTTTTTTTTTTTATACAATAATATCTTCTAAGTAATGGGGTAGGGATTTTGTACTTTGTAAATTATTTAATTGTCACGACTTAAAAAAAAAAAAAACACATGCTTGCACATTTTTGTTCTCAATCATTTTAATTTAAAACCCACAGAATGTACTGAGCTTCATCAGGTCTTATGAGGTATACATAAACATTCTTCACCATGTTGTAATGAAGGAAATAAAATAATAAAGCACAAAGTACATCATTACAAAAATGTCTACTTCTAAACTCTTGTTGTTGTTTTTTTAAATATAAAACAGTCAGTTATAGTTATAGTAAACATTTGATGACTTGTTTGCGGTTTCGTTTGTTGAAAGCCTGATTGTTGCTGCAGACATCACTGGAACTGACACACAGTTGATATTTTCTGTAATATGTATTGCTGCACTTTCAAAATAATACTTTGCTGTAGCAGAAGGAATTGCGGCTTTGATACACAGTTGACTTCTCAATAACCCGGGAATTAATAATGAAGCACCAGCTGTACCATTTTGTGCAGGGTCAAGCTAAGTGCATGGTCAATAACAAAGTGCTTCATCATTCGTGAAGTCATCTTATTTAATCCCGCATCAAGTCAGCGGTTTTATAATACATCGGCAGTGCCAGGGGATCGAACAACTTATACTAAACAGAGACAAAGTACAATTTATCGAGGGAGGCACTCTTAAAGAGAGCTGACTCTCAACACTGGTCAAGAGGTACATCATCAATACCCTGAGATCCGTAGCTCATTAGCTGCTCTTGGGTGAATCTCCAGGTCACATTTCACCCATAAATGGATATTAAATAAAGTATATGTGATCATTTAAAGGCAGTTCAGCAAATATTTGTAGGATATATAAATATCGAGTTAAATGTACATTTTTCTTATTCAAAACAGGCTCATTGGAAATATGTACCTCAGCCTACATTTTTGAGAAACTGTACAAACGTACATCAGCATATGCTTGACTGCAGTTTCTAGGTGAAGTTAATGGTACGGGGCAGTATGATTCAGTCACACTTATAAACAAGGGTTTTTAGTAATGTATTTACTGACATAAACTACTGTAAATGAACAGCACTTGCATTTATTAATAATAGTTCAACATTTACTAATGCCTTGTTATTTTATGCTTATTAACATTAGTTAATGCATCTAATGTTAGCTAATGCATGAGTTAATGAACTAACAATAAATGTTTTCATTAACTAACACGAACAAATACTGTAATAAATGCATTGTTCGTTGCTTATTCTAAAGTGTTACCTATGATTCCAAAAGCTTGTGTTCTTTTTCAGCCTAATGTTATTACGGGGAAATTTTATTGACGAATAATGGATTATTTTCATACCCCAAAACACCTTAGCGATGTCCTTAATTTGTTATCTAATATATTTGTCTCGCCTTTCTATCTCCATATGGACAATATTTCTGGTGAGGTCAGTTTACTCGATAGCTCATTTAGTATGTTGTATTTGTGATGCAAAGCTCTTGGTTTTGAGTTGGTGAAGCACTTTCCACAAGATAGATAAAATCTCCTTCATCTTTAAAAGTCTTCGTAGTCGTCTTGATAACACACACACTGCTGTCACCTCAATGTAAACCCTGCCTCTGCCTTCGTTTGATTGGAGAATGAAAAATACTGGACCGGCGTAATGCCCTTTTCTCGCTTTTTTTCAACTGCAGGCGTACAACACAAAACAGCAAAAATGTGCGACGCAGCAGGCGGTAAACTTTTTATCTCGAAGCAGTACACAAAACGCATGCAGTCAATAAAAACCATTCAAAAGCTGTGCCTCTCAACACTATGGGCCCTATGATATACCCTGCGCAATAAAGCGCAAGACGTGTATATCGTTATTTGTTGCTATTTTCAGACCAGCGCAAACCTAATTTTCATGTTTTACACCCTAATAAAACATGCAAATCCGCAAAATAGCAAATCCGTTTGCCCCACTTTCTGGACTCATGGGTGTGCCGGTCTATAAAGGAGGTGTGTAAAGGCGCATTGTTGGGGCGTTGATATTTTGAAGAACTGAAATAGACAGGGTGACTGACCAAACGAAAGCTGGTCTAAAGTCCAGCGCAGAGCACGTTAGTTACGGGTAAGTCCAAATGCTTACAGCAATACACAAATATCTTTACATATGAAAAAAAAGGATTCAAATATTTTTAAAATTATTATTTTCAACATAAATATAAAAACCACTACCTCCACGCCTTCATGTTGTTTTTTTATGTTTATTAATGACAATTAGCATTTTTATATTATTATTATTATTATTAGCAGTATTATTTATTATATGCATATTTATATTTGTTTAAAAAAACAGGTTTAGATTTGTCCACCTGTTGGGTTTTGGACACGTATGCGTCACTGTATGGGGCATAAGAATAGGACGTGTGTTTGAATATAACACACTGAGTGATCACCCTTCATTATTATTGTTCATTTATTCATTTAGTGGAAATTAGAACTGAATTTAGAAAGAGTTTTGAAATAAATCTTTGCTAATGGACATCTTCAGTGTAGTGTATACAACAGCATTTCCTTGTCCATGAAAGTAAAGGAGTAAAGTAAAGAGTTAAAATAAAGAGAAAGTAAAGAAGTCAAATGGAGGAGGCTTGTTCTTTATCCTCGCGCTGCAGATGGTCTATTTAACTGTTGTCTCACTAGTGAAGCATTCAGTTTTTCCTCTTACAAAGTCCGCCAAGTAAAAAGCAAATGTGCCATGGGGCAACGCAACTGACTCTTAAAGGGAATGGGAGATGAGACTCTGATTGGTGTAATGAACTTTATGCTAATTCATATTAATTTCTACGATTTGCTCATCCTCCAATTGAGGAGAATGGTTTGTTCGTTTTGAAAATGTTACGTTTTCATATGAATGAAATCAAATGAATTGGCCACTTTTCTGACAATACATAAAATAGTTACACTTCCTCGTGAGATCAGACTGGTAAAACGACATGGTCGCAGATCACTTTTCTATTACGCTTAAAAACTTTAGTGAAGGGTTTAGGTTAGTGGTTCTTTGTACTACAAGCTTCTTCTCAACAAGCGTCTTCTCATGGACATATACAAGAAGGACGAGAAAATGAAATGTATAACAAAATTTACCTGAAGTAACATATTTCAGATTAGTGAAAATATATGCAGTGCCCTCTGCTGGATTTGTCATCTGTAATGTGCAAAATGTACCAAGTGCAACCTATTTTAAGTTTTCCAAAAGCGTAGGCTGAGGCAAGTATTTTTAATGAGTCTGGGTTGCAAAAAACAGTCCAAAGGTGCACACTCAGTGAGTGTACCACTACAAAAGAATATGAACCAAAAATACATTAAAAATCAAAGCAGGCACACCACAGTATGGTAATGAGAATTGATTGATAACATTTTAATATCCTGAAAATAAGCTTAATATTCTTAATATACAGTGGAGATCAAAACTAGAAGACAACCTACAGTTTTTTACATTTGATGTGACTGCTTGGTCATTTTGACATTTTGCTAACATGAGTAAAATAGCAGTATTAGCCTAATTCATGAGTTACGTATTATGAAGCACAGTAAAAAATCTGGTGAAATGTTTAAAAAAGAACACTGATCAATCTTCCAGATTCCTCACAGTTATTGGTGTTAATCTGGTGCTTGCTGGTAATTTCCTTAATTATCTGATAAACCCTTTGCAAGCTGGTGTGTCATTCCAAAGCATCTGAAACCCTCCAATGTCCAGATCAGATGAAGACCAATTTGAACAATAAAGATTGTATTTTTCTAAAAATCAAGTGTATATAAATTGTCCTCTAATTTCTAACCTCCTCTGTATATACAGCATATCTACAAAATACAAAATAAAAATAATGACATTTATACACTTTAAAAATACCAAAAGAAATACATTCAGTAACAGACTCATACCTTAAAGTTGATGAGATTCATCGCTTAAGTATTATTGGTGCATTAACTATAAATGAATAAATAAAGTTTTACAGTTTACACTTTTTAGGAGAACTTTTCTTCCAGTGACGATGATTCAGTTGATATGTATGCTTAGAAAAATAGACAGAAATCTTTCCACGTTTTCTAAAATCTTTTTTTTTCAAAACAACAAATAATACTTTGTTTTTAAAAGTAGCTATACATTGACATTAATGTATACAAAGAACATTCATCTTTTTCGACTTTATACACTACTATATACTGTCTCAAAAATATTTTCAGCATTTCAATGAATACTTCAGGATTACAGTAAACTACTAAATGAAAGCCAATGTTCTGTATGGAGCACTTCTCCATTATCTTTTCTATTTTAAACCACACAGAAAGCTATTGAAATTTCATTTGAACGACTTTTCAGATTTCTAGTCTGAATAACCATGACAGTACTGTCAATTTTGAGACACTTTCCCATATACATACACGGTTACTTTTTTGAATATTCTCATACTTCAAAATACAGTAAAAACAGTAATACTGTGAAATGTTCCCTCTATTCAACAACTGCTGTTTTTATTGTATATTTCAGTGTTATTTTCTTCTGTGATGATAATTTCAGCATCATTATTACAGTCTTCATGCCACATCCTTTATAAATAATGCTAATATGCTGTTCAAAAATATTTATTATTGTTAAAAATGTTATTTTTAATGCAATTTGCTGCATTTGAATGTTTGAAACTGTAGTGTAACCCTTGACTAAAAGATAATATAAACATTTTATCATCAATACATGCATCTCCTTATTTGTTTGTTGTTTACTAACCATAAAGCACAGCTAACACATTGGAGTGTATTCAGTGAGCTTGTATTTAAAGGCACAGTACTTCTTTTGAAAATACCAAATTGCACTCCTAAAAATAAAGGTCCTTTATCAGCATTAGTGGTACCATGAAAAAACTTACATCCATGACACACTTTCCACTCTACAAAAAGTTCTTTAAATAACTAAAAAATGTTCACACCAAGAAAAATTGGTTTAAGGCTTGTTCCCGGTTCTTTCTGGACCCAAAAATGAACCATTTAGAACCTTTGTTTTTAGGAGTGTGTGCCCAAAGCAGAAATTAAAAAGCTGTATATACCTCAACACTTGGTCAGAATGTGCCTGTAGGTGTTTCCTCAGGCTGCTTGTTGGCGGTGCTGTGCACAGTGAGTTCCTTCTCCGAGCTCAGACTGATGGAGGTGGTCTCCTTACGGCTGTCTTTAGACCTCCTTTCTGTCGGAGAAGATGATGTGGTGCCTTCTTCCCAGGTGCGGAGAGGGCACACACGTGCTGCCTGGTTTGAAAGGTTGTTGTGTGCCAGCCGCCCATCTGTCACTGTGAAGCAACTGTCCACAGCGGAGCCTTGACTGATCCGGCCTTGCCCGCAGAAAGGGCCGCACAGCAGCGCCAGGAACTCCTTGCGAACACTGCGGTGCATGTAGCCGTAGATGTAGGGGTGTAAGCAGCACTGCAGAAAGAAGAGAATAAGTGCTGTTGAAGCCAACCAGGGCGGCACTGCTGCACTGGAGTAAATAGATATGGTGCTCAAGACACTGTACGGTCCCATGCTGAGGACGTAGGACGCCATGATCACAAACACCACCCGTGCCGCCTTGCAGTGATATTGGAAGCGTCTCTGCCGAGTCCTGATGGGATAAGTTGCAGAAAAGGTCTCTTGTTGCGATTGCTGCTGCCGTTGGGGGCTGGAACAGGATGCTTGGGAATCCAGAGGGGGGTTGGATTGGATGGGGTGAACCAGTGCGTTCTGTCGTCTCGCCGCTCTGAAAACCATCCAATAGCAGCAAAGCATGATCACCACAGGCAGCCAGAAGGAAAGTGCAGACACCAGGGCAGAATACGAGTAACTCGAGGACCATACAACAGTGCAGGCATTGTGGCGACGGTCAAAGTCAATGGTTCCCCATCCGTACAGTGGCGGAGTGCTTTGAAGTACGCTGACGAGCCAGGTGAGAGCGATTAAGTTGGTGCCCAGGTGCGGTGTCATTCGGGTTGGGTAGGACAGCGGGTGGATGATGGCCAGGTAGCGATCTATGGACACCACGATGATGGTATTGACGCCAGCAAACGCGAAGAGATGCATGAGCACCACCAGGGCCTGGCAAAGTCGAGCATCCAGTGGCCAGACTTCTGGCACAGTGGCGGCGATGGCGAAGGGCATGACCAGCACCGTCTGCAGCAGGTCAGCGAGGAGCAGGTTGAGCACGAAGCGGTTGGCGACATGGAGAAGCTGCGGTTTGCGCTGGAACACCAGCAGCACCACAATGTTTCCGAAAAGCGACGTGCAGACGATTGCAGATATGAGGACCATCTTCACTGTGCTGTTCACCAGAGAGGGCGACAGGGGCGCCCCGGGGTCCCAGGGTACTGTGCTGGAATTACTGCCCAGAGGTGGAAAGGTGGGCATGGTGACAGAGACAAGGTGGGAGATAACGCATTAGGAGCCTCTCAGATATCGCCAACACCATCCAGAAAGGCTGACGACTGTTTTGCCACTCTTCACACCTTGAGAGAGGATGTAATAGAAGGAAAAAAAAAGATGTTCAGCACATCCTGATCCCTTTCAGATGAATGTTCACACTTGTGAGTTCACACTGTAATGATAGCTGAGTCAGTGACACAGACATTGGAATGAACTTTTGTGTCCAACAAAAAATTTCTATTTAGTTTTTAATCATTTACCAGTATACAGGTTGGCATCTACGCACACTGTAAGTTAACCTGTCCAAACACTATTAAGCATTTTATACAATTGAGTTTTGATTCCTAAAATAATGCAAAATATTAATCTACAACTCAATGACAAAAAATGACAGAGACCATTTTAAAATTTATTTTCAGTTTTCAGTATTTACCCTTGATATCTATTTTGATCAAAATATTCATTTGGCAATTTCGGATAAGAATATTACATAGAGCATTCCTTCTCAGAAAATTACAATGTCAATATTCATTCATTTTCTTTTCGGCTTAGTCCCTTTATTAATCTGGGGTCGCCACAGCGGAATGAACCACCAACTTATCCAGCATATGTTTTACGCAGTGGATGCCCATCTCTGGGAAACATCCATACACACTTATTCACAATCATTCATTATGGACAATTTAGCTTACCCAATTCATTTATACTACATGTCTTTGGACTTGTGGGGGAAACCGCAGCACCCGCAGGAAACCACGCAACCACAGGGAGATGACCATAGGGAGAACATGCAAACTCCACACAGAAATGCAAACTGACCCAGCTGAGGCTCGAACCAGTGACCTTCTTGCTGTGAGGTGAAGGTGCTACCCACTTTGCCACCGTTGCACCCACAACGTCAATATTCATTCATTCATTCATTTTCTTTTCGGCTTAGTCCCTTTATTAATCCGGGGTCGCCACAGCGGAATGAACCGCCAACTTATCCAGCATTTGTTTTACGCAGCGGATGCCCTTCCAGCTGCAACCCATCCCTGGGAAACATCCATACACACTCACTCACACAAACTATGGACAATTTAGCTCACCCAATTCACCTATACCGCATGTCTTTGGACTTGTGGGGGAAACCGGAGCACCCGGAGGAAACCCACGCAACCACGGGGAGAACATGCAAACTCCACACAGAAATGCCAACTAACCCAGCCGAGGCTCGAACCAGCGACCTTCTTGCTGTGAGGAGATTGTGCTACCCACTAGGCCACCGTGGCGCCACAACGTCAATATAAAATATTTAATTTTTCTGACCTTATATTAAGGTCTAAAACGTGGAATATATTCTTATTTAAATATTTGATGTTATTTATACAATAAAACACAACATTTTATTTTAACACACCTACATTAATGACAAATCCAGAGAACCCCATAACTCTGAAGTGGTCTCCTTTTTTCCCAAAGCTGTATATCATATTATTAGCTATAATAAATGAAGATATTGCAAATAAACACAATAATCAATGGCAAATATCGGCTTATCATATCTGCCAAAACTGTAATATTAGTGCATCAAGTCTTGAATGAAACTTTATCAAACAAGAGCCAACATTATCTCTCAACACACAATGCCAGACTTCAAATGGATATAATCTTATATAAAAACATATTATTCAATACATAATATAATAAACCTTCTTGAACAACATACAGCAGTGTTCTATAGGCTAAACAATGTTAACTACTACACATGCATTTTCTATACGCTAATTAGGTGCATATAGTGCCTACATCACATTACATACTTAACAATATATTATTCATTGCAATGCATGGAAAAAAAATTAGTATGCACGTTTAGCTATATTTAACCAGTGAGTGCGTAATGAACAACGCATCTGTGTAGGGTACAGAGATCTTTAATCCATTGTGATAGCACAGAAGCAGTGTGTATCGTATCTTACCTTTTCCCGAATCACTGTTAGTAAGCTCGGGCCAAATTATATGCATCTAGCTACCTTTCATGCGAACAATAAGAACAGCTGGAAATCATAATTCCATTGTTAACCGCGCGCTAAAAGTGGCGCTGCTTTTTCTCTACGGTGCAAATCGCACGCAAATATCGGCAATGGATGCAAGGCATTTACCGTGCGAGCGATCATTGAAGACCAAGCCTCCGTTCGTCTCCTCTCGAATGGCTGTCGGTTGTCAGTCGCCTTTGTGTGTCTCTCTTCACTGACAGCGCTCCTGTGATGTTCTCCCATTTTAGTCTCCTCAGTGGCATCAATGGCAGTCGCGTCCTCGGCTCTCTGCGAGCAGGACTTCATTCAGAGATGGAGAATCATCAATCAGGCGCTCGCTCGTCGCGTCAGGGCAGATATTGTTTAATATAACAGCCGTGGGTTTCTGTAACCCGCGTGTGAACATGCGGTGGCGCGGATACAGCAGTGTCACAGCGGTTACATGTCATCATCGGCTCTGCTCAATAGGACTGTAACGCTGCTGGTGCTCTCGAGTGCACTTAAACACTCAAAGCTTCCAGGGTAAATAATGGTGCCTTTCGCATAGGGGGAAGACAATCAATACAGAGAGTGGGTGAATATAAATTAATAAATGAAGCACACTACGTAGTGCACACTGAATCGTTTTACACAAACTCCCAACTGTTAGCTACATGTAACGGCGTTACATAATTACAAAACAGATCGGATAGATGTTTCCACCTGAAGCTGCATATAAATATTTGCAGGTTTTCATCCCGTGTGTTCAATAGAAAAAAATCACTTCTTGGTATACGAATAGCCTAATAAATAAACGACTGGATGTTGAGGAACCACTTTATCTCTTTTTTTTCTAAAATAATAATTGCACCTCAGATTCAGAGTGGCAGATATTAACACACTCTGTGCTGTCATCTTGCATTTGTGGGCAGTGCCTCTTTGGGGAAACAACTGTGTAAGACAGTGTGTAAGACAGATATCTATTCGAAATCTTCACTGGATATTGACATTGTAGTTTAAGTGCATATCTTTTTATCGGATTAAAATGTAATCCAATTTGATCATCTTGGTGCTTTCATTCATAGTTTTTTTGGATGGAAACAGATACTGTAATTTGTTATCTTTACTGAGTAAATTACTTATTTATGAAAATAAATAATAATAATTATTATTTTTAAAGATTTTTTTTTTCACTTTTTAAAATTTTTTATCTAGCCTACTTTTTCCAGGGCATGGTTAGATGTTTTTTGTCTTTTGATTTGATTAAAAAAAAAAAGGTTTTATAGCTATTAAACGTTTTTGTTATAATTTTAAATCTGCATTTCACTTCTCAAAATAACAATCTCAAAATAAAAATAAGAAAGAAAGTTAGATTTTTTTTATGCTGTGCTTTATAATTAAATTATACCATATTATCGTCTTATAGCTAATTAAAACAAGGAAGGATTTTGAAAGTTAAAAGGATTAACAGTTAAAAACATTTGTTAACAATTTAGAAAAGTATAAAAGTACATTTAAAAGTATATTAAAAGTATATAGACTAATATAGAAAAAATATTGATTACATTAAATTAATAAAGTACTTGATTTACTTAGAGAAATTTGCAGACATGTAAGTATATACTAATATATAGATATATAAATATATATAGATATATATATAGATATATAGATATATACAAATATATTGATAAACAAATATTAAATGTATATGTGTGCATCTTTCTGTTTGATCATAGCTTTCCTGTCTAAATAAATGAATATTTTAAAAAAATAAAAAATAAAAAATTATAAATATTCGGTCAGGTCAGGAAATTTTAAGACCGTCGACTTCCCAAGTTCCCCTCCTTCGCGCATGCGCGCAGCGATGATTCTTTCTACCTGCTTTGAGCTGGACTCGATCCCACATGAAGCGGCGCTCTTTATTGAGGACTCTGCTTTAGCATTCATCACTAGAGTGAGGTAAGTACATTAGGGTCAAGTTTACTGCACAACACTTTAATTATCAAGCAAATTATCCAAAAGACTAAAGGCAAATAAATATAGGCTAGTTAATTTGTTATGCTAATATCCATGACTCGTGATTAAGGATGTAAGTCAGCTAAAGTTTAGCTAAGGCAACGTGTGATGACAAACTAACTAAACTAACGTTAACTTAATGGAGAAACGACAGCAGAATGGTGAAAATATGTCTCCTTTTGTGCAGTCATATATGAATATATGCTTGAAACTAGTAGCTTAATGCATGCAAATTGTGTGTAGCCTGTTCTTGTGATAAATTGTGAATTCAAAAGAAGACCATAGTTTCTATGTGAAGTTTGGTGATTATTTTGTAGAATTGGGGGGATTCAAATAAATGGGCAGATTAGCTGCAATTCTTATTTTTTTTAAATTCTGCCATCATTTATCATACTTACTATCCACCTGTTCGGTTTGAGTTTCTTTTTTTGTTGAAATAAATAGAAAATATTTTGAAGAATGTTAGCCATTGACTAGCCATTGTCCAACATGCACATGAAACATGAAAAACTACCTTTTCCCTCACGTCCCTGAAAACTTAATCTGTATTACATTTATAAATTAACATTCAAAACACTGACTAGGGGGTCAAGATATACTTTTTAAAACATTTACTATTTTATTTCTTTTTGTGAAAATGCCAGTTTCTCGTCATTTTTTAAATTTTATTTTTATGAAACCCACATTGTTTTCCTTTTACACTCAATTTGTTAAGAAGTTTGATGCTACACTTTTTTATTTTATTTCTTTATTTAGAAGTAGAGAGGATTCTTTTTATTGATATTGGCATATAATATACTTGTATCACAGAGTATTCTGGGGCCCATACATTTTTTTTTTCTGAATGATCAAAATCTTGTGCTTGCTAACAACTTTACAAAAATGTTAGCAGGAACAAGGTTTAGTATATAAGGGTTGTGTAATTTATCTTAATAAATTATGTCTAGTCTGTACTTCAATTACAGAGCAGCATTAACTTAATTGAAGTACAAGCAAAAAAATGCACAACAAATCACCCTTTATGTGTTATTTGGTGTGCTAAAGAAAGATATAACAAACTGCATTGAAGATTTAACATTGACTTTACATTGAAATAGCGTTTTTTTAACAATCAGTGTCAACCTAAAATGTGCATAGATAGGTCATACTACATTTGATAAATACACTAGATGAGTAATGATGATGAAGTATTAAACATGTGTTCATTTTCCATTGTTTATTCAATTCGCAGCGTTGGTTGAGCCAGTGTTATGTCACACTTAGCAAGGCAGCCCAAACAAACAGATTGGAAACCTCACAGAAAGATAATGCGTTTGCACATTGTTCTGAAGGCCTTAAAGTAATAGGCTAATTGTTTTGCATTAACTGTAAACGACTGGATAACAATAACTTATTAATCTTTATTAGGTATCATGGGGTTTCCCAATGCCGTGGGTGGAATCCGCGATACTGCTGTGATGTTGTCATTAACATCAAGCTGACTGATATCACTGACATCAAACGCAGAGCCACAAATGAGTTGTTGGTGTTTAGCGCCATCTAGTGTGTCAAGATGGAATCTGTAGCTGAAAAATTTACGAGTGTAAATATTCTGCCATGCCATTTTCATTTTCCTTTCCTGTTTTTAATTATGTGATAATATTGTGGATCTAGCACAGATCATTGCTATTTTCTTCTCACCACGTCTCTGAGGTACAATTTACATAATTGCTTATTTGGGAACTAAAATGATATAGCCATAATGTGCTCCTAAAATACATTTCAATTGGATTTCCTATTTTTTTCCGAACCCTTCTCTATTTTTCAGAGAGATTTATTTAGTGAATAATGCAAAGAGCATTTTATCGCAGGGTTGCGTAGGAAGCCATATTGTAAACAGTAACAGATGACTCCTTTTAACTCTGCGTTTCACTGGAAGAGGCCACCTAGTGGCTCATCGTGCCGTGTTAAATAAACCAATCTGTTTATTGATCATGGGAATGTCAATAAGACAACAGAGTTTTTTTTTTTCTTTTCTCCAAATCTTAAGTTAAAACATTAAGGTATTGTAAAAGTGCCTTGAAGGGAAAGTTGAGAAGAGAGGAAACACAGTTAATATGTCAGCTTTATTAACAGTTTTATTTTGCTTTGGCAGAGTAAAAACATCACATAAAATGCATGTTGCAATATATAAATATTCTTTGTGCTTTTGTAGCGTATAACACACATAAACCATGTAAAGTATGATAAAATGCATATTTATTCTGCATCAAAAACATGATGCGTTTTAAATAAAGGTTTTCTTTTAATAACTTTAACTTAGAAATGAAAGTTGATGCATAATCATCTCAGGAACAATCCCAGGGAAAAATAGTTTAGTGTTTCGTGAGTTTTGATTATCACAATGATAAATATCAAGTGTAATCATAAATGCTGATAAAGGCAAAATTTTGTGAAATTTAATTTACCAGAAAGACATTTTCGGAGCATAATCAGGTGAATATGAGCCTAAGCAGGTGAACTCTGAATAGGAAACAACAGAAAAACAATTGTTAGAGTAAACAATGATATTATGAGCATGTAAACTACAGGTATATCTTTACAAAAAGACATTGCCAACTAGGGATGGGACGATAACCATTTCAAGGTATACCACGGTTTGGAAAAGTCTTGGTTTTCATACCGCCAAAATGCTCTGCTATACCGTTCCTAAGGTACGAGTAAGATGTTTTTATTTACATTGTGTTTTTTTAGGTGTAAATTGGACAGACAACTGTAAATTATTGAATTATTTACTTTTGAATTATTTAGCCTGACATGTTTACTGTATGTTTACTATACTTTAAATGTTTCTCAAAATTAAATATATATTGTGTTCAAAGGGGGAAAAGGTTTTGTTTTTTAGCCGGACATTTAAAAAGAGTGTATTTTAGAGCAGTGATCACAATACCGTCATACTGTGAAACTGTGATATTTTTATCCATGGTTATCATACCATCAGAATCTTATACCGGCCCATGCCTATTGCCAATTATGTTCCTGACATGCATAATACAGCCTTTTTAGTAATTTACATGGACTCCAGTAAATGGTGATCATTTGGCAAAGTTGTCATGTGTATGAAAAACTTTTCAAAAACACAATGGAAAATGGTTCTGTTTTTAGTACGTCATTGTTATCGTACAAACACAACAAGGCCACTTGCTTCTCCAGCCCCAGCGAGCACTGACAGAAAGATTCTGGTGCTCACATGTAAACAAACAGAAGCTCTACAAGCACTGGCTGTTAAGAAAAGCACCCATTCACATTCCCAGATCACAGAATGCTGTTTGTATGAATGCTCAAACAGTTTAGACGTGATTACTTATGTTTTCCCTGGAAGGTGATTACTTTGCCACTCTTGGCAGCCATTGTCACAGTCTGGCGCTTCCCATTCACGCAACTGGACCACCGGCACAAAGGAGCGAAGTACTCGATTGATGACAGTCCTCAGTAGGCCAAAGGAAGACATTAAAACAACTTGTATGGGGCTCTTTCAGGAGATTAACTTACTATGAGGGCTACCTGCCATGGACCCATTGCTTGCATTCATGAAGCCAGTACAAAGGCCTTTATTTTTTAGCCAAGGCCACAGCTGCATGAAAGCCAAGACTGAATAGGGTAATGACCACAAAAAACAACAAACCTCAAGTGTGTAAAAATAAAGTGTCTTCTTAAATGTAAGCCTCCTTTCAGAGGAAGGTGATTCTGCCATTGAGGATAGCAAATACCGTTGGTCTAATTAATTTCAGAGGAGTGGTGTTGTAAGAAAAGACGACATAAAGGAACAAAGTAGACTTTAATTAAATCTCCCTATATGACAGGCAGCCCTGAAACGTACACATCACATGGCCGGTCTAGCAGGAGGCGTCTGACTTGCTGTCTGTCTGGGCCCTAAACATACAACAGACTGACCATAAAGACCATTGACGGAAGATGTGCATAGACTGCACAATAGTAGAACAAAAATAAGTACGATTTTGCCAAAATTTCAAACCCAACCAGTCTGGCACATGTTTATTTAGCTATCTACATGAATGTGCTATTAAATGGCCAGTGATAATGATGTTGTAGCTGAGATCACCAGAAGAAGAGGGTTTGATCAGCAGGATTAGTGCAGGTCACCCTTCACCCCGTTACACATAAAGACTATAGAGAGCTTTGTGTCGGCACTCAGAAGTCCATCAAAGCCCCATTCGCCGTGTCCATCTCTACCTCCTGGAGGGTGTTCACGACCACCCTGGCCTCAAAGAAAACACTGCACACACAATAAAACCAAAAACCACCATTTTGGACAATAGTCATAGTGTCTGTTTGAGAGCGAGAGAAAGGAGGGAGCGCCTCAGAGCTGAGCAAGAACGCATGTGTGTGCACATTGAGGTGAAATTACGCCATTATCTCACGGTCATAGCCGCAGACTGAATAGAGTCTTCTTGAAGACATGCAGCACCACGTAGAGAGCGCACCAGAGGGAGGGCCCGGGCGCTTTGCTCGTGCTTACTGAGTGGAAATGCCCTGACAGGTGTGCCATTGTACCAATAAGGTTGTGTGAGCGTTAAGAACGTTCCAGGGGAGTCCCCATGTCTGCTGGTAATGTGTTTATCGCCAGTAATTTTTTTGTTACCTCGATCTCCTCCTCCTGTCTACTTCCGCCATCCCCTCAGGATCTGGTTGAAAAGAGAAAGCCTCTCTTGCACAGTTGGCTGGACAACTTCTAATGAGTCAGACAGGCAGTACTTGTCACCATTCAGCCATACAGACAGGTCAGAGAATGAGCAGAGGAGGGAAAATGGCAAGAACGAGAGACTAACCTGTTAGAAAGCAGGAAGGGGTGAATAGTGACCACTGTGACTAGTAAACACTGAAGGAGTCTGTATCCATTTAGGCCTCAGGCCTCAGCTTTATTGGATGTATGAAGGTAAGTGTCTGTTTGCTTCACTGTCTCTGTCTTGTACAGATAAAATATTAGCTTCCTCAGTGGTACCTCATATTGTTTTCAGACATATTTGTACACGGATATTCTACAATTAAAATCAGTTTTTAGGGATGAATTCATTATACAGCAGGCAAAACAAGAAGACAGAATTAAAAATAACTACTGAATGTCACGTTAAATGTCAAGGTATTTTGATCGGCAACGACGCCTGTCAATGAAGCTGCAGTTCTACATTTGAACACTGGATGTCAGGGTTTGCTCGCCACAGAGGCACTTTTTCTTCAAGCCCCTTGGGGAGTTTTAGCGAGCGCACGTGGTGTGACAGCTTCCCTAGGAAGTTTGGGTGACATTTGCTTCACTTAATGACACAAGCTAATTAATCATTAGCGATCCCAGAGGTATTCCTTTTAGAGAGGCTTTGTCGTGCCTGCTCCCAGCAGGAGGCTGCAGCCCCAACATGTTATGTATGCATATGTTTAACTGCCGTGTTCCACACTGAAGACGTTTTAATTTTGCACTGTTGATGTGTTCGGATTGAATTCGTGTTTTCAGTTGTCAGTTTAATATGCCATTTAATATCGAGCGTCTGTATTTTCACCCATTAAACTGTGTTGTATGAAAAGGTGTTAACATTTATCTAGTCGTGGTTAGGTCATAAACTTATGATTTATGAAGGTCTGATAAGAGGACGAAGCTACTGTAGGTATATTAGTTAACATACCAGGGGAGAATTGAGTAGATCAGACAGACGATGGGTTTACTAGACTGAAATTCTGTGTGTTGTCATATCTAGGCCTAAACCATGAGAGTGTTTTACTCTGTGAGGTTGTGTTTTCAGAGTTTGCTGAGTTGAAGCAGACATCATTACCCGTCAAAAGTTCAATTTAAACTTGAAAGAGGCTGCCAGAGACTCCAATCTGGCTGAAACTAGAAACGTGTGAAGTAGTTCAAAATAGTTTGACAGTTCTTGGAGTTTCTCTCTTTATGAATTCTGGTGGAGAACTCAGTTTATGCTGTGTCTGTGAAGATAGGCCATGGGTCTTATTATCTCCAATGTGTTTTAATTATTTATAGTATCTCAAGAGAAGGCTCCCTTAAGTTGTCTTGGAGAGACCTGACCTGACCTTCTGGGAAACATGGATTTAAAGAATCATGCTTGACACCCTAGTGCAGACAGATGATTCATCAACTGAAGTAGGTATCATTTTGTGCATCTGTTATTTATACTAATGAAATGGGAATTAAATTGATGAATTTAAATTGAGGTAATGAGGAAATATAATGCAGGTACAATTCAAATCAATGTATGAAAACAGAATTCAAGTACCTAAACTGTAATTAACTAGTTTATGTACACTAACTGAGTGTTGACTTGACAGTCACAAATGTTTATTAGAGACTATATACACGTAAAAAATGCTAGAACTAACCATAATTTTCCAAATATGAGTTGAAAAAGCCCAGCATTTGTAGTGTAGTTGTAAATTATGTACATTCATTCATTCATTTTCTTGTTTGCTTGGTCCCTTTCTGGGGTCGCCACAGCGGAATCAACCGCTAACTTATCCAGCATATTTTTTACGCAGTGGATGCCCTTCCAGCCGCAACCCATCTCTGGGAAACATTCATACACACACACATTCACACTCATACACTATGGACAATTTAGCCTACCCAATTCACCTATACTACATGTCTTTAGACTTGTGGGGGAAACTGGAGCACCCGGAGGAAACCCACGCAACCACGGGGAGAACATGCAAACTCCACACAGAAATGCCAACTGACCCAGCCGGGGCTCGAACCAGCGACCTTCTTGCTGTGAGGCGAACGTGCTACTCACTACGCCACTGTGGCGCCTAAATTATGTACATAAATAGTTTATAAATTTGTTTAGTGCACCATGTTGGAAAAACCAAAAAATGTACCCCCATTTTTTTCACCATCAAGTGGTTCTAAATTTGTAATGATTTTCTTTTTTCTGTTGAAAAAAATAGAAGATATTTTGAAAGGCAAAACAACTACTATGGAAATCAGTGGTTACAGGTTTCAGCTTTCTTCAAAATATCTTCTATTGTGTTTAACGGAAGAAAAGTAAACTTTCATTTTTGGGTGAACAGACCCTATAATTTCCCAGCATGAATTATCCATGTGATTTTGTTTGGATTGTAATTCAGTATATTTCTTTCTGTGTTCAACATCCAACTTTAAACCAGTGTTAACTTTTTTCAGAGAGTCATTTTAGGATGATTTCTCCAGATAAAATGCCCTTCATAAGCTGCTGGTCATCAGGCTTTACTGTCTGCCCCCAAAAGAGGAAAACATGTTCTCATTATGCTCACTTTGCAAAACCGTTAGATGTACTCATCAATAAATTAATTTTTAGCTTTGTAAGCACACCCCCCCTACTGATCATGGCACACTTTGTCCAGCTGTTACTGGCAGCAGAAGAATGCCAAAAAACAATTAATCAGTCATCTACACTTTGTCTACTCGACACTTTTTTTGAATGCATTGTGCAGCTTAGCTCTGAAAGGTTTCTGTGCATGTCTTTGAATACAGTATTGCTGTTTGGTAGGAATGTAGTGCTAATATGCAGTGGTATACGTATATTGTGCTCTAGCTCTATCACATATGTGTTGGCATAGAGGAGAATGAATTATTCTCTTTCATAGCTGCTTCGTCATTAATATGCAACGGAGAGCTAGGCCTTCCTCACTCTGCCAGGTGCCATTTAACATCGCTTGGATGTACAAGGACTTCTTCACATCCACTTAAATCAAGGGGAAGATTTCATTCCAGCATAGACTAAAAGTAATTATGCTGCTCGATAACAACACTTTTAGAGCATGTTTCACCAAAGAGCTTTGTTGATTGAGGAGGGGCAATTGCATTGTACATTAACAAATCTAATGAACCACTTTTTAATACCAAAATACTCTGTGTTTATTAGAAATATGCAGACAAATTGATGCATGTGATGCACAAAGACATGAAATGGGATTTGATTATTGAATTGAGAATCAAAATGGTCCACCTGGTGAAGTCAAAGGAGTGTTTGAAAAGTCCTTCATTTTAGCTTTTTTACTGCTCATTCAAATCTATTCTCCTGGCATAATGGAGCCAATGCACACCTGGTGCCAACAACCTGACATGCCCTAAGTGTCTGTGAGCCCACCCGTGGTGATCCGGATGGAGGCATTCAAAGAAATCACCATATTGGGGGACCTGGAAGTTCTGCCGCCATGAGCGCAGGAACACCTCGTTCCCTGGAGAGCTTCATCTGGAAGCTTTCAGACCCTCCCTGTCTACTCAGCCAATGATTGGGTCATCTCCAATTACTCGGCATTTGGGCACAACAAGGTGCGGTACCTCCGAGTTACCTGCCCCCTCTCAGTTGTTTGTGCCCAGAAACATATTTAGACATGCACGCAACATGCGCTTACGTCTCAGCGGGAGGCCACCGTGAGACACATCAAGACGAGTAAGGCTTATCTTGAACAGTGGAGCCTACGTGTCCCCGCACGACACACAGAGTCAACAAGCAAAGAGTCTGCTTATCAACGATGAATCAACATCATTGGCTGTCAAAAGTTCAATTTAAACTTGAAAGAGCTGCCAGAGACTTCGATCCTGCTGATACTAGAAATGTGTGAAGCAGTTATGAAATAGTTTGACACTTTGCGGAGCTTCGCCCCTTTATGAATTCCGGCGGAGGCCTCCATTCACTCTGCGTCTATCAAGCTCCATGCGTGAAATCACCTTTTGGAGTCAGCAAGTGGGGAAATTTGTAACGGAGCCCCGAAGGATAGCTTATTTACTCAGTTGTTTATGGTTAATCAAAGTGCAGCAAACTTTCGCTCTCTCTGGCATTGGTGCCTTTTAGCAGCGGCTCTTTCAAGATTTTGTGGGGTGGGGCACGGCGTTGGGTGTGATTCTCTATCTTCAGGAACCCTGCAATTACATCTGGCACAACTCTGCATGAAGTAACGCTTCATAAGCCTTTGTGCGACCGTGCTTTGAAGCGCCCGAACCCTCTGTATGTTGGCTTTTTGTCTCCCTCGTATCAACCCCCCTTCCCACCCATTGGAGACAGAAGACAGAATGCGATGTGTCGTCTTTGCCTGCCGCACAAAAGCTCAGTGCATTTGACACACCTTGGCCAGCACAAAGGATAAAAAGCGAGGCAAGGCTTGGACACGCAGAACGCCGCTGCTAGGCCCGATAAAGACGCTTCAAAAAGTCGAGCCGTGAGGAGCCACGGCCTTCTTCTTCTCCCCTCTCTTTCTTCCCAAGACCCTGGAGTGCCAAAGAGAAAAGGAAGAAAGAAAGAAAGAAAGAAAGAAAGACAGATGGATTAAAAATTCAGCCTTCATACATTGTAGTAGGGCACATATCTGAATGAAAATTTTGCTGAATAGTGGTAAAAATGTAACAGCATGGGAATTCGAATACATGTGAGTGTTTATGAGAGTAGATGTTTACATGTGGTAGGTGTCTGTACAAGGACCGTCAAACTAGAAATTATGACCAATTAGTGTTCTTCATGAGCAAAACCAGCAATTTTTTTGTGTTTAGTTAGTCAAGCTTAACTGACAGCTTTTACTGTTGATTAGCACATATATTTAAAACAACCGGTTTTACAACATTCTTTAAAGTGTCTTCTTTTTGTTTCCAACACAAAAAGATCCAAACAAATTAACAATTAAGTTAATTTCTAACACTTTGACCATAAGTGAGCTAATTATTTAATTTACTTAATTTTTTATTCATTTCATTACTAATTCCAGATCATTGTTCTCTAGGGCTGGGCCAAATGAATTATATAAACAATGTGTTCTTACCCTAAGCAAATCTTGTTTTCTTAATCATAATCCACCCTTCTACCACCAACTTTTATTTATTTATTTATTTTTTCAGTGCCCGCATGCCAAAAGCCTATCAACAAGTGATGGACAGAAGCATGTACTAATTCAAATATTTAATTCAATTAATTTGAGTTTAAGTCACGATGCCAACATTTGCTAGTACTTTAGTTGCATCACAACTTTGTAGCCAAATGTAATGACAAAAATATTAACTAAACTTTTAAAAAGACAAATTACAAAATCATGAGCTGAAATAAACAAAACTTTAAAAATGCCTCAGGATAATGTGCTTTTGTGCTCTTTTACAAGAAAATGTGATGGGTATTATTTTTTGTGGAAATCAGTTACCATTTTAAATTAGGTTTTAAATGAAAATGTCAGGGCGCCACGGTGGCGCATGAGTAGCACGTTCGCCTCACAGCAAGAAGGTCGCTGGTTCGATCCCCGGTTGGGGCAGGTCCCGGTTGGGCCAGTTGGCATTTCTGTGTGGAGTTTGCATGTTCTCCCCGTGGTTGCGTGGGTTTCCTCCGGGTGCTCCGGTTTCCCCCACAGTCCAAAGACATGC
>CAIGQQ010038942.1:9217123-9233306 GCA_903798035.1 Danio albolineatus
TCTCTCTCTCTCTCTCTCTCTCTCTCTCTCCCTCTCCCTCTTCTCCACTGAAACAGATGGCAATTTATGCTGAGCACAATCAGGACTATTCAGCGTTGGGTAGGCTGGTCCTCCCCACAGGAGAGAGGCCCAATCACAGTCCTAATGAACACATTGAGAGCTGTCTGCTCCAAATGAGTCCCAGTAGGAGCCGGCCCACAGGTACCCCCTGCCCGCTGGCATCACCACACATACGCATACACACACACACACGCACACATGCACACACATGTACTGGCACAACGCTGCACCAAGCTTCTCAAGCAGCTCTTAATTCAATCAAGATTCTTATCTCCAGCTGCCAGCATTCCAAAAGTGGAAAAAACAACAATAGGGATGTAAGATACATGCAGTGAGTTGTGGATTGACAGACCATATTTGTACATGGGATAACAATTTAATCAGTGTACAAGCAAAAATTTGCATGAGGGAATATCCCATTTTCACATGTTTTAAGAGTCGCTAAGCTGTATTTAGGCCAGAGACGTGACATTTAAGTGTAAATGCAATTCACAAAGAATTGCTTGAATACACATTTGTATAATGAACAGTTTTCAATTACAGAATTCAGCAACATTCACAAATTCAAAAATAGGATAATAACGAAGGTTGATTTGTTTCAATTTAATGACCTATATATAGTTCATCATATTAAGATCAATACTCTTTTTTTTTTTAAAGAATTCGATAATTTAACTTTTTTTGACAGTAAAAATATTGTTTTAATCTTAACTGTGAAAGATGATAAAATACTACAATACAAACCTGTTAACTGATTAATAGTAAGCTCTCCTACTGGACTCTAATATTGTACTCTAAGAAGGTTTCTGTCTTTTTTAATGAAATAGTATTGTGTTGGGACCCCTAATCGTCCTTATTTGTGGGACCCATCCCAAAATGTAGAAGATACAGATACAGATTGTTCCTGTATTGTTAGATTTAATAACATATTGTTAAATGATTGTAAAAAAATGTATGTTATAAACAGGTCAACAATATTGTTGGGAGTGTATTTAATTTTTTTTTGACATTATTATGATTGGGCGACACAGTGGTTCAAGCCCTGGCTGGGTCAGTTGGCTTTTCTGTGTGGAGTTTGCATGTTCTTCCCGTGTTGGTGTGGGTTTCCTCCAGGTGCTCCGGTTTTCCCTACAGTCCACACAGCGGTGTGTGTGAATTGAATAAGCTAAATTGGCCGTAGTGTATGAGTGTGAATGCAAGTGTGTATGGATGTTTCCCAGAGCTGGGTTGCAGCTGGAATAGCAACCGCTGCGTAAAACATATGCTGGAATAGTTGGCGGTTAATTTTGCTGTGGCGACCCCTAATTAATAAAGGGACTTATTTATTTTACTTATATTATAACTGTTATGTATTTGAATATGTAGGTAAGTTAGTTTTTTGTCTGTATGAATTTTGTTATTTATTATCCATGTGTATTATTTTTATTTACACAATATATATATTTTTTTAAAGTTTGAAAATTTTTGTATTGATTTATATATAACAGAAAAATTCTAATAAAAAAAATAACAAAATAAATAGGTATTATTATTATTATTATACCTAAGGTGTATATCAAATTGTAGACATAGCATGATATCACTTGGTGCTGTATACTTATACCATATGTAAGAAAAATGAGGATTCCAGCACTGCTTGTGGAAAAAAAACAGATGAAATAAATGTTTGGATTTTATCTCAAGCAGTGCTAGTATCCATTTTCAATCTAATCCATTTTGTAATTTTCTTAAAGTCTTGTAATTTGGTTTCCATGCTCTTTGTGGAGTGGTAGAGTTGCTCCAGACCATACCTCACTAGTTGTACCGTATGACCTTTTTGAAGAGTTATTCGGTTGAATCTTTTTAGTTATTCAATCAAATTGGATTTTCCTTTTTTCGGGACACATGACTGGCCATCATTTACTTTTTTAAGATTTGGGCAGCTCAAACCAGTCTTCCATCCCATATACGTTTGTACATTAGTATATAATTGCATGTACAGTTTATCAATCTCTACAGCGGCCACACTTCTCCCATCTGTCAGTTTGGCTGTACGTACGTCTGTGTGTGTGGGATGCTTTGCCTTTCTTGCGCTCTTTCGACTCGTCAATTCATTTGACCACATACACAGACTTCAACAAGTAGAAACTCCCTCCAACATGCGCAAACACAATGACAGGAAAAGCAGATCCCACACCGAGCGGTGGAGATCCCTCACACATCAATCACGACCTCTTGTCGTGCGTCCGTCACTGGGGCTGACAGGAGTGCAGCCCCTCGCTCTGCCCCAATCTGCACCTGAAGAGCTGCTGGCCAAAACCCGGTGCCTTCTGTCGCATGTCAAAACCCCACTGGGCTGTAGCACTGAGGAAGTGCAAATATCCTCTAATGGCCTTGATGCAGATGGATGCGTCCATGACAATAGGCACCGTGCTGGTGCTTTTTGTCAGCGGCCAGTAGAAAGGCCATCACAATGACTCAGCAGAATTATGCATGCAGAGAGAAGCCTTTCTCATGCTAAAGGACACTGAGAATGGACATCTTATTTCAGAGAGCAGCGGCAGGCCATTTTCTCTTAACATGTCTTAGAAGACATTTCGGTTGGGACAATGGTGTGTGGGTATAATTGGATCGAAGGGTCAATTTTGGGCCTGCTCATCTCATTGACCAATGCCTTTGGTTGATGATTGGTGCTGACTTTGTATAAACTTTATAAAACTCTAAAAAAAAAAAAAATTTTTTTTTAAATAAAATTATTGAAAGCTATCTTTTAAAAAATATATATTATCTAAATTAAATGGGAATTTTTATCTTCTTTTGATGTTCTGATGGCTAGCTATTAGGTGACGTTTATGCTGTCATTTTCAACTAAAACCAGAAAAGTTTTGTGTTTCGGGTATTCATCTACATGCCAGCTTAATATGTTTCTGAGCATGTTTGATCACTGTCAGTGCACTTGAATAATTTGTGTTTTTGGTCAAAGTATGTGCTTGTGGAAAATAATGAAATGTGGACACAGATGGTCTCAACATTAATTTGGAGTCAATTTGAAGATAAATTCGTATTTAAAGATCTGAAATGTTGACTTGTGTAAACTGTTAAACTCCATAAGTCTAATACATTTTAATTTGGCTGTTTGGCTCATACATCGAATGCTCCCTTGTATCTTCTGTCATAAAAACCATGCTGGCTAAGAGTTAGGACATATCAAAATATAAATTTATCATTGAGTACATTTACATGGACACCAATAATCAGATAATTTTTAAACGATTAAGACAATACACTGATTAAGAGTCCACCATGTAAACAACGATTTTTGATAAATCAGTCATAATCGAACTATACAGAAATCAAATTAAGCATGTGGAGTATGCTGATTTTAGTCGCATTATTGAAGTTCAGTACAGACATGTAAAAACCTTAATCAAACTATTACTGCCATGTAAGATTTTGGCTGCATTTTGTCGACTGCATTGAGTCGACTTTCAGATTTGTTACTTTGTAGAACTTTTTGATGCCCAAACATGCACACACACTAAGGGTGCTTTCACACCTAGACTTTTGTTTCAGAACCTGGCGCTTTTCCCCAGTTAGTGCGGTTTGTTTGGCATATGTGAATGAAAATCGGTCCAAGATCGCCTGAATGAGGTGGTCTCGGCTCGATTAAAACGAACTCTGGAGCGGATCGATTGTAGTGACAAAGCAAAACGATCCGAGCCTGGCTATATCACAGTGCATTATGGATATGTAATAGGCATATATACGGCTATATGAATTAGGAGTTGGGCAGGATGTCATTCCCACCGGTAAATGTGCATTTCATGTCAAATACGAAGTGAAAGCATGCTAACTATCAATGAGAGCTGTTTATCCGCTAGGAAAACTGACCGAACTGCAGTATTGATTTATCTGTCATTTAGTTCTATAATGTAAAGCCTATAATGCATAATTCTAGCCAAGGGCTATGTATGAGAAAGTCTTACCTCTGATTTATATCTGGTGACGTTTTCTGTGGGTGTCACGATTCAAAATTAAGCCTAGATTTTTGCTTATAATTTCTTATTGCTCATTGACATAAATTAAAATAAAGATACATGAGAGCTGAGTGGGACTCTGCAAAATAAACCATGAAACTCTGACCAATGTGAGAAGAGTTTATTGACACGTGACTTGTTTTAGCTCTTTTGGTCAGATTAGAAACTTTGCCGTGTGAAAGCCAACCGCACCAATGAACAAACATTGTAACAATTTTATTCCCTGTTTCGGAACAAAATAGATGTGAAAGCACCCTAACTTACAGTTAATAAATGAAAACGCATAATAGGATCTTTTTTTATTATTAAGCTGATTCAGCATATTTTGTAAACTCAAAAAAGCCATGGAGTGTGTAAGTATTCTCATTTTCAGAGTTTTTGTTTTATTATTTTTTTTGACAAGGATTGACAAGGTGCCACTGAAAAGGTGGACGGGTCAGGCAGGTTGGCGACTGACGCGACTGACGCCAACCTGACTTCTCCTTTGGTCCCCTGAACATGAAGGTTTTGCTCCAACCAGAGGTTACGTAATGAAAATCACACCTGTCTCTGTGTGGCGTTTCTGTTCAAATAGCGGCGTAAATGGGATCCTCCTGACTCACAGCAGGGTTGTGCGCTTGTGTCTTCAGCCGGCCTGTTTCACGGTGCCCTGTAGAGTGTGGTCAGTACGGTCGCGTGTTTTTGCAGTAATCTAAAACCAGGAAGCCTTTGAAATCTAATGAAAGCCTCTGGAGAAGGAGGTTGGCGGTCCTGCGTCACTAGGACACTCCGAGTGTTTTGTTCAGACTCCCTGTGGTAGGTCACAGACATGGACGCTCGGACCTTCTGCAGCTGCAGGGTCTGGACTGGCCTTCTTATGAGCCTCCATCCTAACCAAAGCCATGGGATTCATGTGTAACTAAGTATAACAGCTGAATTATGTCTGTATACATCATTAATTAGCACTAATATGTTCACTTTAGACTAAAACAAAGGCTACGGAGTCTTTATTACTCATAATTCTTTCTTTATTTCTCCTAATTGCAACTTTATATGGCACACTAGGACTTATGATTTATAATTCAGATTTTATTTATCAAAAATGCTACTATTTTCTGAGTAAAGACATTCAATTGTTCAAATGTGATTGTTTCGCATAAACATTGCTTTATATCTCATAATTCTGACTTTAGTTCTTTACATCCTTCAAATTTAAAACTCATAATATGACTACTCATAAATTTAACTATAAATTAACTAATAATTCTACTTCTAATCTCATAATTCTAATATTAATATATTACAAATGTGACATTATTTTCTACTAACCTAATAATGAACCGTTATGAATTCATTAGTAATAAAGATCTCACAAATAAAATTATTATGCAAATGTTAATGTCTTTAGTGCAACTGTGTATCATAATTACAATTTAGTCACACATTTATGCATTTGTATTTCATATTACGAACTTGTATCATGCAAATGTGACTTTTCATATCTCAAAATGTGACTTTACATCACAAAAAGCCACTATAGATCTTCACAGTTTTTATTTCCTCTCTCCAACTTTGAAAATGGCTTCAATGGTTTAATAATCTACAGAAAAATACAGGCATAACAATGAAAAAAGCAAGCATGAAAGAAAAAAATAACACTGAGTATCATTTTTTCACAGTGTTTCTGGCAATTTTGTAAATAACGTGGTTATATGTGTGAAAGAGGAGCAGCATGTTCTGGTCTTGATTAGAGGTCCAGCAGTCTAAGCAGAAAGGAAGATTACAAAACACCTCTCTTGCACTTTCAGATTACAAGCTAACACTATGGCGCACACAGTGGTAGTCACACACATAATAAGGATGCTGTTGTATTTGTTATAAAAAAAGTAAGGGCCAGGGATGATGCAGGGCAATTTTGTCTTTGAACAGTGGAAAATCCAATCTCTTGTGTTATTTTGACACACTTCCAAAGTTTATGGATTTTTCCTGTGTGGTAAAATTGGGTATAAAACATTTTAGTGGCACACCTTGTGTGAAACAAATGTTGCAATGCTTGCACAAAGCTGGTGTCCTCTTGTGAGGTCTGGCCTCAGGTGGGAACTTCGCAGAACAGCATTATTAAGCTACTGTAAATTAGAAGCTGACTCTGTTTTTTCCTGTACCTGTCATAAACTTTTTCTTTAACTGTCACTTTGCTGTTTAATCATGGTGAAATGATTCACTTAATGAGCAAAAACAGCTTATTCAGTAAGTTGAAGAAACTGTTCAATGTTTTTTTATATTGCTTATTGTATCTGATCAGCATTTTTTAAAAACATTTTGAATGTTATCGTGTTACCACTGGATTTAACCATTTTTCTTTGCTTTAGCTTACACTTTTGCAAAACATAAAATACATTGCTACATGTACAGTTGAAATCAGAATTATTAGCCCCCCTTTGAATTTTTTTTCTTTTTTAAATATTTCCCAAATTATGTTTAACAGAGCAAGCACATTTTCACAGTATGTCTGATAATATTTGTTCTTCTGGAGAAAGTGTTGTTTGTTTTATTTCAGCTAGAATAAAAGCAGTTTTAAATTGTTTAAAAACCATTTTAAGGTCAAAATTATTAGCCCTTTAAGCTAGTTTTTTTCAATAGTCTACAGAACAAACCATCGATATGCAATAACTTGCCTAATTACCCTAACCTGCCTAGTTAACCTAATTAACCTAGAAAGGCTGTTTAAATGTCACTTTAAGCTGTATAGAAGTGTTTTAAAAAATATCTAGTAAAATATTATTTACTGTCATCATGGCAAAGATAAAATAAATCAGTGATTAGAAATGAGTTATTAAAACTATGTTTAGAAATGTGTTGAAAAAAATCTTCTCTCCGTTAAACAGAAATTGGGGAGAAAAATAAACAGGGGGGCTAATAATTCAGAGGGGCTAATAATTCTGACTTCAACTTGTTGCACATTTCAGATGACAAATCCACTAAAGGGTGCTGTATATGTTTTATGCGAATCTCTATTAATTTCCCTTCAGCTTAGTCCCCTTATTTATCAGCGGTCGCCACAGCGGAATAAACCGCCAACTTATCCAGCATATGTTTTACACAGCGGATGCCCTTCGAGCTGAAACCCAGTACTGGGAATACATACATTCTCACATTCACACTCATGCACTACGGCCAATTTAGTTTATTAAATTCACCTATAGCGCATGTCTTTGGACTGTGGGGGTAACCGGAGCACCTGGAGGAAACCCATGCAAACAAAGGGAGAACATGCAAACTCCTCAGAGAAATGCCAACTGACCCAGCTGGGACTCGAACCAGTGACCTTCTTGCTGTGAGGCGACAGTGCTAACCAATGAGCCTTGTGTTTTGCAAATCTAAATTACATTCTTATATGTACTTCCAACGCTATCTCACGGCAATTCGTAACTTTTTATTTAGTGGCTAATTCGTATGAATTCGTACGATGTAATTCATACAAATCAGTACGATTAGCTAATCAACCAATGATGGTTGTGTTTAGGGGTGGGGTTGGGTGCCATGCCTCCTTTTTTAAATCGTACATTTTCGTACGAATTAGCCACTAAACTGCCAAAACGTAAAATACTTAGATTTTCTCGTGAGATCAGGCTGGTACTTCACATACTTCTTACTGATCCAGGAGACGTCCTACTACAGAACAATTGAAAAGTGCAATACAATGTAGTTTGTACAATGTAGTGATTTTACATTCACGTTTTACTGTGACGGTAACAGATTTTTTTTGTTACTGCTGTGATGGGTGGTGATGACCGTAATAACCACATGTGGTAATGTGGTAATGTGGAAGTGGTGTTAGTGAGTCCAACAGGGGCACTCAACCTGCGGGTCCTAACGCCCCAGTATAGTGAAGGGGACTTTATATTGCTCTGTGAGCGCCATCTTTCAGATGAGATGTAAAACCGAGGTCCTGACCCTCTGTGGTCGTTAAAAATTCCAGGATGTTCTCCGAAAAAAAGAGTAGGGGTTTAACCCCGGCCACTGGCCTCTGGTCAATTTGGCCTCCTAACATCCCCACATCATAATTGGCTTCATCACTCTGTCTTCTCTCCACCAATCAGCTGGTGTGTGGTGTGCGGTCTGGCACAATATGGCTGCCGTCGCGTCATCCAGGTGGATGCTGCACACTGGTGGTAGATGAAGAGATCCCCCTCATTGTGTAAAGTGCTTTGAGTGTCTAGAAAAGCATTTTATAGATGTAAGGAATTATTATAATTATTATTAATGTGGTTATAGTCACTCCACTTTTTTTACACTGTGCTTCACCGGACTCGAACCACAGCAATCTGCGTCAAAAGTACATGCACCCAACAAAGTGAGCTACCAAGCAAACTGACCACGCCAGAAAAGTTGTCCATATGGAGATATGTGAGGCAAATGTATACAATTACAAATCATAGACATTGAGTTGTTTTGTGGTATTTATTTGGTGCACGAAATAATTCATCATTCCTTGATAATGTCATTTTAGATATCATTAGTGTCAAAAGGAACAGAAGTTGTTGGAGTTATACTGTCCCGTTGTGTTCATTTTACCCAGAGACTCCAGCCAAATAAAACATTCAAGTATGTTTTTGCAGTTTCACAAACGTGTTGGCTGATGCATATATTTCCAATGAGCCTGTATTGATGAGAATAAGAATTTGTTTAAATTATAGATTACCCATGAACCACACCAAAGAAACTATGATGCTAAAAGGAATTAAATTTAAAGATGTCATTGTTTGAAATTCATCAGTATTACTAATCAGATTAATACACATTAACCCTTAATACCCCCTTTTTTCCTGCCCCGCTGTTTAATCATGAAGGAATTCAGTAATGAACAAACTATGCTTAATCAGAAATTGTATGAATTTTCGCACAAGTATCATGAAAGTGAATATTATGTGTCGTACACATCCAGTAAGTGAATGTTAAACTAATCTTCTTCACTGGAAAACCTGTGAACCTTTTTAATTCTCTGAACATCTATTCTAGATCTTTTCACACTTATCATTTGGTAGATACTACTGATTTGAAGACATTTTTCGGCAGATTAAACCTTCTGTCTCTAGTTATTTGAAGACCCACAGGGATCTGTGGAGATGATGGAGGTCAGCAGGGCTGATCTCTCATATCTATGCGAATATTGACTGCAAGAAGCTCTGTGGATGTCTGGCCACTGCTTTATCTTATCACCATATCATACTCTGCATGGGAGCAAAGCTGACAAGTGTTGCCAGTCTCCTTTACCTTCTTCTTACACTTGTCAAAAAATACAGGATTTAGTTTTGTTGCCAGAGAAGGACCACTCTTGGGCCCTCTAAGAACATTTCAGTGAAAAGTTCATGAAAGAACCTTTTTTTTTTGTTGTTGTTGTTGTCTAAAAAACATTTTAGTCTTTATTGCTATAAAATATTTTTGTGCAATTGCAAAGTTCCATAAAATTTCCAATGTTGGGTTTTGCACTGATAGCACAGAAGAACCAATTTTATACCCATAAAGAACCTTTTAGAAAACAGTTTATAAAACAACCTATTATATCTTTTTAATAACCTTTTCACTAAGAAACTTTTGGGTGTATGATTGTACATCAATGCATTCTGCATACTTGAATGAAGCAAAACAATTGTCAAACATTTTCTCCACCTATTCTAAAAAAAAAAACCAAAAACGTATGCCAAGTCTGTTGTCCAGACAGTAAATCTGGGTCAGTCTAACCCTCTCTGACCCCCTGCTTGCTCCTTTAGCCTCTTTGTCTCCATTTAACTCTTCTACCCCAGCATGATCATTTCTTATCATGTATTTATTTGTTTAATCCACCCCTCCCCCCTTGACAACTTGACTGCCCACTTCATCCCTGCCCCCCCAAAACCAACCCAGCCCAAATCCAACTCCGAAAGACCCAGAGATGCCACACAATGGGCGGATGTTTCCTCGCCATCCTCTAAAATCCATCCGGGGCTGATTTTGCTCCCTTCATCTCCCTCTGCCACTCACAGCCTCAGATGTGGCCATCCTGCCCCAGTCGTGCACACACATTATAAATAATGAATGCATTAGCATGCGCAAATGTCTTTTTGGGGATGTGTATGTTGGGGTGGGGGGAGGGTTTATGCCTTAATTCATTATTAATCTACTTCGCAAGCTAAAAGAAGTCTGCCTGCTGCCTGGGCCTGTAGGCCTCTGCTAAACCCTGCTTTAGGGAGTCTGGCTCGCTGCAGTCTAAACAACCCCCCTTCTTTCACTATCCTGATCGTCCAACTAAAACACATCCTCACACCCCCCTCCATCCCATCCCAGTCATTCCAGCCGTCTTCCTCTTATTCTTCAATCTGGTGCTCATTTAGAAGTAATTAAGTAGCTTTTGATAGGAGCAGGTACTGATTGTTTGGGTGACTTGGACAGAGGAGGGGCAGCCAGGAGACCAGTATCATGGTCAGTATCATTTATATGGTGCTTTTCATATTGTTCAAAAGCAGCTGTATAGAAAATGTTAGAATAAAATGGAAAGTTCACCCAAAAAAATAAATAAATAAATAATAATAAAAATAAAAAAGAAACACTTTCACAATGTAGAGAACTTTTTAGTAGAACAGTAAATAAGATTTTTTTAGCTAAAACTGTAGATCTTGGGGATTTCTATAATAAAAATGAATGGTTACCAGCACTTTAATGGTCAAAAATATATATATACAGACAAAAGTAAATGAATACGCATGTCTTTTAAAGGTAAATTGAACTTTTATGAAGTGAAACAAACATGTCTGTAATAGAAACACAGTTTACAATAGAAGTTTAGTCCACAGCAGCATTCACTGCAGTCTGTAGAGCCAACATCCTGTTGCATAATCCTGTGGCATATATCTAAAGTCAGGATTCTGTAAAGTCAATCTTCCTTACTGAAATGTGCATGTAAACATAATTTTACTCTTATTTAGGATGCAGCTTTGGTGTGAGTTTAAGCTTGGACATACATCATAATTTGACAGAAATTCTCATCATTTCACTTCATAAGACTTCAATGTATTGATTTGCATTTTATGAATCACCAAAGGACCACGGTTTAAGCTGAAAATGTTCTTTGATGTTCTGCTGAAGAAAAAAAGTCACCTACATTTAGGATGGTCTGAGGGTGAGTAAATTAACAGCTAATTTTCATTTTTGGCTGAACTATCCCTTCAATTAAGTATTCTATGTCAAAGTAATGTTCATGTGGCATAAATATGATATCTAATGGTTAGTTTAGGTTATGCATTAAGATAATTTGATTTTTTTATGCCAGAATTATGTCAGCATTTATGCTGTTTCTTCATAAGACAATATAAATATTTGCAGTCAAATATTTGTTTGTAATAATTTTTTCTTCATCTCCTAAAAACCATTTCCCAAAACACTGACACTTTAAACCTTTATTAGAATCTTAAATAAAATTAATAGTACTTAAAGTATGCATATTAACCTAAAATTACTACCTTTTGAAAATATTTTGTACATTTAATTTTGTGAACAATAGAGAGAAATTAAAAATATTCATATGAATGGAGCCCCCAGGCCTGCACACTTTTTATGAATGGAATTTTAGGTTAGCTGATTTTATGTGAGGTAATAGAAAATAAATAAATAAATAAATAGTTTATTTTTAACAAATCCTAATTTGAGTTTTAAAATGAACAAAAATCTTACAGGTTTGAAACAACATGATTAAATGAAAAATGTTTAACTCTTTAAGCAGACATAGTTACAACTTGTTGTGCTTCATAGTGCTTACAATAATATTTGAGATTTGCGTTTTAGCTTTTTACCCATGATTCTTCAGACTAGAGTTAGATTTTTTTCTTCTCGTTGTTGGAGCTGAAATGATAGCCGGAAGCCTATTGACTTTGAAGTCGCTGTTAGTGCCATTTGGTTTGGATGAGGGATGGGGGTGGGGTTATCTGAAGGTTAGAGGGCTCACAAACCCTCTGTTTTGATCACAGAGAGGCATGGTGTCCCATATATGAGGGGCACACAAGGATACATGCTATTTTTAGACAAGAGATTACAGCACAATTGTACTTTATATTATGGTGTTGTGATGCTGGAATAATGAAACAAATGTGCACTTGCCTGCAGCGAGTCAGAGTGCTAATGTTTCTGGATTAAAACATTGTACCACAATTGTGCATGCACCAACATCTAACATACTTATTGATGCTATACTGTGATATTACATGCTTATTGACTGTGTGTTTCTGTCCTTTCTTATACCACTAGGGTGCACTGCTTGCTATGAGCCACGTCCAATCACAGCATCCCAATGGCAAGCTGTTTTAACATTTGATCTATAAACATCTATTTTCATTTTACTGGTACATAATTGTATGCAGTCATTATCTTATCTTATAGTACTTATCCATTGAATACTAGCCCTTTTTTATTAAATACTAATACTCCTTCATTAGATACTGGTAACTATTAGACTTATATTATATTATATTATATTATATTATTATAAATATGAATTAAATATACATTTATTGTTATTTATTACATAAATAGATATTATGCCTAATTCATGACGTAAAAGTATATCTTTCAGTGACTATTGTTACTACACTAAAAAATTATATGTTCAATTAGTTTTGAGAAATTTTAAGTCATTGTAACTTATTAAACTAAGTTAATCATTTTCTAACACAATTTTAAAAGTTACACAAGCTGTTTTAGATCAGTTTAACATAAGTTTAATGGACTCATGTCGATAATTTCAGCTTAAAAATTTAAGAAAACCAGGAATTTTTTACAGTTTACTAACAAATTGAACATATTTTTGGGGGTTCTGTCACTGAGATATTTACTATTCAGCCTTGACAAGTATGAATTCTAGTTGTGAGTGATGCATATTCGTCTACACTAGGAGTTAGGAGAATTATTTAGATAATGGTATTTATTGATAACATACGAGTGCCAATTTAATAGGTACTAGTATTATCTATACTCATTAGACACTAACAATAGTACACACAACACCAATATACAATTCAAATTAAATTAAACATCTTACAGGAGTATTTTAAATATTTGTACTAGACCTCCTATATTAAATGATTTATAAAGGTTTACTAAAACTAATATACTGCACTCAAAAAACAAACAAACATTTAGGCCAATTGTATTACATATTTTTAACATAATTGAACTAATAAACTTGATTTTTGTTAGTTAAACTTAAATGAAACGAATAAGAACATGATTTATTTAATAATATCCAATGTGTTTTTAAATTCTTGTTAATTTAAAACATTGGATTTATAGCTGCATCCATTTCAATTCCGTCATCAATTCTAATCTGAAAATTTAATTTAACTAATTGGATCTGGCTTTATCTACAGCCAGATATATTTATACCATTTTCTGATTTTTTTTTAATCGATTAAAGCTAATAGTATTGGATTTTTAACAGATTTAGATTGATTATAAAGAATCTGACAACATACATTAAAAAAACTGGCAAATTAAATCAAATCAAATAAACAGTTAATGATAAATGTCATTATTATTTTTTGGATTGCCAAGTATAACACCATGAAAGTGATTAGTTGAGTATGTATACCTGTTGTTTTAAAATTATTATATAAAGTGTGAGTAATTATTTTAACGGCTCCATATGTGTTAACCTTTTTTTTTTTTTTTTTTGGTAAAGTCAATGTGTTGCTTTAGGGCTTACTTACTTTTTTTTTTTAAGTAAACTTAACTAATGACTTGTCAAAGTGAAATAAATATCTATTTAACAGGTAATGTATGAGTTCTAGCATTTATTGAATAAGAACTATTTAATGATTAAATATGTAATTAGGTAATAGTAAGGCTAGATATTAGTATGTAAAAAAGTGCTAAATAACTAGCATGTGAATTATGTGTTTTAGTGATAATTGGGATGCAAAGATAAACCGTAATTGATTTGTCCATGACAGATCCCCATAAAAATCAATGGCAATTTGTTTAAATTTGGTACTAGTTAGAATATTTACGAGTCCTAATAAATAGACTGTTGTAATTGCTAGTAAGTAAATAAATAATGCTTAAATATATTTATAACTAAAGAATAAGCACTATAATTAATGAATAATAAGTCATTCATAAAAAAATACTAGAAACAAAAAAAAATTACTAGTATCATAAAAATAAATACTTTGGCTCATAGATTAAATGTTAGAACAGCCTTCCACAGCGTCCCATCACACATTCACATTTAGAGATCCAGTCACTTTGTAGCATTTACACAAATGTTGTTAATGTAAACATGCGTTCCTCCCTCCTCCACACACCCAGAAACCAGATACGAGCTTCCCTTTTGTCACCTAAAATGAACATACATAATCACATTTCCTTGAAACACCATGATACTCATAAATATAACTGACCCAGATTACAATGTCAAAATGAGACACGTATCGCAGTGTGAGCTATGCCTTCATTCTTGCGTGTATATTTTTGTCTTTCTCTTCGCTTCTCTCTCTTTCTGAATGTTGAGCTTTGGGTGAAAGAAAGCGCCATACTGAAGGGAACTGGTTCCAAAGTGAAGCATGGCTTCCTTGAAAAGCAACGCTGCGTTTCTTTCTTTTGTGCTTCTCTTTCAACTTTGTTGCCTAATGCGGCTCTCTCTCTCACCCACATGTTTGATCTTCTGCGTTTTTTTTTTTTTTTGTGGAGTTTGCATGGTTGCGCTGCTGCCAGGGTGCTCAATGCATTATCATTTTACATCTAAATCATGCCTGCTACCTTAATCCTATAGATTGATGTCAAAACAGAAAGACATGTCATCATGAATGATGACTTATAATGTAAAATGATAGGTGCAATGCTAAACAAGTACAAATATTTACATGTTATTTATAATATTGTAATACTATTTATATCTTATGCACAGAGGATGTAGTTTATTGTCAACCTTTTCCTAACTCATATTTGTATGAGGAAATGTACCTAATATTTAATGTTAAGTGACTCAATCTGAGGCCAGAACTTGTATGCAAATTAATATTAAATATATAATTATTATATATAAATATTAAACCACGCTGAATTGAACTAAACTGAACTTCAACAACTGAAAACTGGACTGACACAGTTTACATTTTTTTCTAATGCATGTGAAGCTGCTTTGACACAATCTACATTGTAAAAGCGCTATGCAAATAAAGATGAATTGAATTGAATTAATAACATCACAAATAGGATAAAATAAATTACAAATTAAAGAAATTATGTAAGGGGATGTCTAGACATAAAATACATAAAGAACCCATAAAATAATAATTAAAAATGTCTTCGTAACACATTATTTGTTGCCATTCATAAAATGCATTCATTTAGTTATTATTTTAATGTAGTAAGTTACAATAAACAAATAGCAGAGAATATGGAGAGAACATAAAAAACACGAGGTGGCTGAAGAATCTAAAATAAGTAAAATCAGAATAATATAAATTTCTTTATAACATGCTTATTTTTTAGCAATTTTAATATTTATTTTAAATATATTTATTAAATCAATAATTAATAATGTGAGAAAATGTCAGATGATCTCGACAAACTTGTCTTGAAAATCTAAAATAAGATTTCAAATCATAGTTATCATAGTAAGAGTAAATTAGTAGTAATAGTCATAGTAATAGTCAAAGTAATCACTACTTTTTTCTATTTGCTTGTTTTGGGGGCAGGTTAAAGATTATGAAGGGTGAGCAACCTATGAAAAACATAAATGTAAGTTTATTTATTGATTTAGTCATTTATTTATTTAATCATTTCTTGCTGTTCAAACATTTTATTTATTTTTCATATGTACTGATGAATATTTATTTACTTTTGGCTGTGTTCAAAGTGCCATCTGAAATGTTTATGTTCCATTATTTTACCTTTAAAGGCAATGAAAAAAACTTACTCTGCACCAAGAGTAAAGTTACTGAAACCACACACTACAGCCTAAGAAAAATGCTGATTTTGGATAAAAAAAAAAATTCTGATGGCATTTAGAGGTTTTTGCATCTAAACTCTTCATTTATGTGTGTGTGCATATATGTGTATATATATATATATATATATATATATATATATATATATAT
>CAIGQQ010038942.1:9235157-9300863 GCA_903798035.1 Danio albolineatus
TAGATAGATAGATAGATAGATAGATAGATAGATAGATAGATAGATAGCACTCACACACACTAACATATATACTTACAGGCGTTTAAAGACTGTGGTTTAATACTCGTCTGTCTCTATTCATTAACCTTTTTTTGCAGGACACCAATATTGTAGCATGTATTCGCAAGCAAACTTTCTAGGACGAAGGGCACGCAAACTCTCCAGGCCTTTAGGGTTTTTGATCAGTCTCTCGCACATGAGACACTTCCTGTAGGATAAACGCACTGGTCTCCATGAAGGTGTGCGATTGGATCATTCTGTGATTATATAAAAGTAAAGACGCCACACAGTAGGCGGACGAGCGAAGCAGGATGTAGAATATCACTTTAAATTCTTCAAAACATCACACCGGTCACATTTGTTTACGCATTTCTCGGAAACAGCCGCTGGCCTGACCCCATACACCAGTGCGGTCAAGCGAACTGGAAAATAAATCACGACCAATTAGTGCTTTTCAAACGACTTAAGGTATGTGGTACCCATACAGGAAATGACATCAACGGGTCAAAACTAAAAATATGTCGCAGGGCGGACGGCGCGGGACGCCCTGAACCTGCTCTCTCTGTACGTCCTGGATGTTTCGAGGCAGGTTTGTAGTATTGGGAGGTGAATGGATGTTGAGGACCTGAACTGAATGAGCGCTTCTCAACCATCACTCTCATCCTCCTCAAGTTCAGCCGCAGACGACACACTTTCTCCCAAACGCCGGTACGCAGCAATGTCAGTTTGCACGCGGGACACAGATTACATGTCGCACTCTCTAATTAGGACATATGTATTGCCTAACATAGTCCTAAACAATAACATAAGCGTTTTTGACGTGGAATTGGGTTACAAAAGAGAGCCGGTGTGCTGTCGCAGGTGCTGCTGTCTGGGGCAGAGAGAGCGAGAGAGGCGACAAACACACAGATTGTAGATGCTGGAGCTGTGACAGTTGGTGAAAAGGTCGTTATATATTCGTCGGGTATAGTTTTGTACGGCGCGTTTTATTGTGAGTGCACTTTAAAGAGCGAGATGCACCTGCCGCGATTCGCACTGTGAAGTGTTAATGAAGCGCATCCATGTTTGAGCTCATGTACGCATCACTGTGACGAGGGCGAATCAGCTGCCGGTGCGTAACGCGGTCATGTGCTTTTTGTTGTTGTTGGGATTACCCGTCGATCTGTGTGATGTGCCTTTTAAATATTTGTCCCGCCGAGAGATACGTTGTTAAAACATGCTGCAAGGTTAATAAATTATACGCTTCATGGCAAAGTTATTAGCATTATGGGACGTTAAAAAATAGCTGTTTTCAAAAAAACAACAACAACAACAACAAAAAAACAACAACAATTACAACATGCAGAACTGTGTATTAAATTACAAAAATCCAGAGTTGTATTCAGAATATTGTAATTGTCAGGTTTTTATACAAAATAATTGACAATTTATCCCAGTTTAGCAACACTGTTTAAGCTCATGAAATGAAAATTCATCATAATTTCCAAATTATTGCAATAAAAATTACCAATATAATTGTAATAAGATTTATTTTTAAAAGAATACATGTGTTTAACATTTTTGTTCTTATTTATTTATTTGTAAAATATCTCAGAAGTTGATTAAAACAATTTTAACCAACAGATTCTCTTATTGATATATTTGACTTAAATTACCAATCAATTTACCAGTAAATTAGTAACCTCAGTAAGCTTGCAATCATCTGCTTCCTTAAGTCTATTAATGTCAGTCCCTGTCTATTTTAAAAAAAAATTTGGCCAATCATTATACAGAGATGTACATCAGAATGTTTCGACACAATATTACCATATGGCAATATTATTGCCGTAATATATGCAAATGTGATTTTAATGGCTATACATAAGCAATTTACAAAAAAAATTATGATATTTAAAATTACTGTTCATATATGTGACCCTGGACTATAGGGCTGAACAATATATCATTTGAGCATCAATACCCCAATGTGTGTATCCGCAGTGGTCACATTGCACAATTATATTATTTGTTAAAGATTAAAAGATTAATATATTATTAAAAGAACAATTTTTATTTTATTGTATAAAATGATTTGGACTACGACGACCATTTTATTTGACATTAAATTGTTTAATTTCTATTATAATACTGTTAGACTCCCCAGAAAACCATATAGCACTCTTTATTAAATTTATTTGCTCTGTCAATTTATTATTTTTTATGATGATCCACTGCATAGAAAAAAACTTGATCAGCCCAGTCGATCTAAATAAATAAAATGTTTCCAAATAGAGCTATTCAAAACATCTGATAAAAATAATATGTACATCACAATATATATCGCAGTAAAATAAAACATCACAATGTCTTGATTTTCCAATATGGTGCAGCCCTATATTGGACCACAAAACATAAGCCATAAATGTCAATTTGAGACTTGTCAATATCTAAACAAACATAATCTGAAAGTTTAATATATACGTTTGTCATTAAAGTATGATCTATTAGGATTGGATAAAATTTGGCAGAGATATTTAAAAATCTTGAATTTAAGGGTTAAAAAAGTTAAAATACTGAGAAAATCACCTTTAAATTTACTTAAATGAAGAGCTTAGCAATACACAATACTAATCTTAAATGATTTTTAATGTATTTAGCCTAACCAAAGTATCTTCATGAAACCTGCTCATTATCTAATATTCTAATGATAATTGGCATAAAAAAATAAAAAATATCTATCTATCTATCTATCTATCTATCTATCTATCTATCTATCTATCTATCTATCTATCTATCTATCTATCTATCTATCTATCTATCTATCTATCTATCTATCTATCTATCTATCTATCTATCTGTCACATATTAAAAAAGAAAACTAATTGGTTGAATCTAACAGCTAAAATGCACAAAACAAACAAACGGAAAACAAAAAACAGTTACTAAGATGAAGCCCTGTGACAACTAACCCCAGCCTCCCTTAATCTTCTGTGTGTGTTTTCTTTTGGTCCACACACTTGATCCTCTCTAGCAGAGAGCTTCTATTTAGGGGCCGAGTCCTGCCAGGGCTTCAGTGCTGAGCTGTGGTTTAAACCTGCCGTCTGTATAGCCTGTCTGTCTGGAGTGATAACTGTATTATTCATGCTTGCGTGTAGACAGCTCTGTTAATCTCCTGCCACGCAATAGTGCCTCCATCAGCCGCGCTCCTCGCCAGAGACCCACATGTGTGTGTAAGTGTGTTCGCGTGTGTGTAAGATGCACAGGTCAGAGCAGGCTGGTCTGGTGCAGTAGTGGTGCCTTTGAGGTCTCAGTAATTAGCTGGGTGGGGGCATTGAGCATGGCCATATATTCACCATGCTGAAAGGGTGCGGGCAGGGGGTCTATTGACGGCTGACAGGTGCAGCAGCGGAAGGCGTCAGGAGTTTGGGCAATCGAAACCAGAGCTGCAGTCTAGTAGAACCGTCTCCAGCCCCTGGGTTACCCCTCGCCCCCCTCATAGGGGTCAAAATTGAAAGCAAGTTCAAGACCCTTTTCCTGCCCTATTTCGCTGTGCACAAGGTCTGCTGTGTGTTTCTTGATTGAATGTAGGTTTGCTGACACAAAGGAAGCACAATTGGCAGTGTTATCATTGTTTTTGTTCTTATTTGGGTGCTGACCACATGTGTATTTGGAAGTCTTTGTCTTGGGCTAAAAAAATCTCAATGACAGTGTCATTTAAGTGATATTTTAGTATGTTGTGTTAAACAATTTGAGTGTGCTTATTATAGATTGTACAACAATAATATTTATTTTACTAACAACTTATGCTAAAATATGCATTCATAAATGCATGTAGTAATACAAACTAAATTTAGATTTGTTGTGAAATATATTCCTGTGATTTAAATCTGAATTTTAGAATTTTCAGCATCAGAAGTCTAGTCTACTGTGTCACGTGATTCTTCAGAAGTCCTTTTAATAGGATGAGCTGCTTCATATTTGTGTGGTAAACGTTTTCAAATGTTTAGTTTTAAAAGTTTAATACTTTAAAATGTGTTTCTTTTATCCACCAAGAAAATTGATTGATCAAAAGTGACAGTAAAGAAGTTTATAATGTTACAAAATATGTTATTTTAATTATTAAATGCTGTTTAATAATTAAATAAATGTTTTGAAGTTTATTTTCATAAATGTATCATTAAAAACAAAACAAAATCACAAAGAAATATACTAATAGATTAAATGTTTTATCATTGTTAATAAAAAAACTGATTTATTCATTATTTATGAAATGTTTTTGTTTAATCAAAACAGAGCAGCAATCTCCATATCCAAATGACAGCATATCATAATTAGAAAGAAATAAAAATTAAGTGTAGAATTTAAATTAATGTTGTACTTTGTATCTTTTATCATAAAAAAGATGTGGTTATTTTAGAGCATTAGCTTATTTTTAGGTGCTAATGACAAGTTAATTGTAGATTGTTTTTATGTCTTGTCTCAAATTGCACACTTACTTGCAGAAGTTGGTGTGTAAGCATGTTCATGAAGTCCACTAGACCAGGGTGTCCATTCAGAAGTGGCCTTTTTGTTCACACTAATTGCATTCTTTTTGGAGGACTTCATAGTGTGGAAACAGGGGGGAACCACATGTCTTCTTAAGGCATCATTTGGGACGAGGCCTTGCTGCATTTGACTCACTGGTTCAGACAAGTACTCAAGTGCTTGATTACTTGTGCACATCCCTACTGTGAAACATGCACCAGTGCAATTACATTTTTTTACACAGCCGGTCCAGCCTGAACTGCTTAATCTTAGTTACAGCCATTACAAATCCTGCTGTCTTAGTGTGAGAGCCAGACAGAAGGCTTGCTCTGAAAGCTTTGGTTTTATTTAGCATTCCTCAGAGGTTTATGGGCAGGTGTTTAAAATTAAGCACAGGATATTTATTGGAAACTTTCTGAAGGCACAAAACTTTTTGGGGAGGCTTACCTCTCAATTAGACACATACTCAACAACATACAAAGTGCAGGCTGTTGCGCACACAGACCTCTGGTAGATTGTAGAACAACTGGAAAAGCTGATATAATGCTCCCACACTCCAACCATTAGCTCAGGTCAGTGTGTTCTGTGGGTGGAGGCCTGGAGTGTATTTTTGACCTGTAATTATCAGGGCTTAGCTGTACCATTGGTGCTTTTCACGAATCAAGGTGCAGCCCTGCAGCTCAAGTCCTGATTCCAAGTAACTGGGCCAGGGATGTCAAATGCGAGAGAAGAAATGTGAAATCCCAGATAAAACCTGGAGCCTTAAAGAGCCATGAAGTGCCTGTAATGAGGAAAGTGATGGGGTTTGGGTGTGCTGTGCTGAGGATGTCTTTCAGTGAGAGTCGCTGTGACATTTGTCCTCCCTAATCCAGGATTTATAGAGGAGTCCCAAAATTTAACAAGGTTAAATCAGTAGGCAGGTTAGCAAAGCATAACGGAAGTATGGCTTGACAAACATTAGTAGGCACTAGACAACTCGTGAATTGCATGTCTTGCTTTATTCAACAGTATTACTTGCTTTCAAAGTGAATCCAACACACTCTTGGTGCAGTTTTTGGAAAATTAGTGGTAAATTCATACAAATGCGTTTCAATGATCTTCTTGTGCCCCATTAAAAATTACACGTCACGCTCAAAAAGTTTGTTTGGCTGTTTGTTCAAACTGCTTATTTAAAACGAGCTTAATCAAAGCAATTCTTGAGTTTTTGGAGAACAACTTAATTGTTTTATGTTAAATCCACATAAATGTGCAAAAGAAAATGAAGTTAACCTTCCTTACCCGATTTGTGTTGGGATAACATGAAGGAATTGTGTGGAACCCTGCTTTTTTACAGTGTAGGCACCCATATACTTAAAGCAAAGTTTATTTAGGGTTATACAGAAGTTTGCATTATTTAAGTAGTGGTTTACTGTTAAGTGCATATTTAAATCTAATTAAATCGAATTTACCACAAAAATTACAGCAGTGAGAATACATCAGTTAAAGAGCCCCTGTCATGTTTTAGGCCCCGTTTACACTAGTACGTTTTCGTTTTAAAACGCATAAGTTTTGCTACGGTTACGCCATCCATCCACACTACGCCGGAGTTTTCGAGGTGCGAAAACGGAGCGTTTTAGAAACGCTGGAGAGGCCGTTTCCATTCTAAAACGCCGCCGCAGCATCTCAGTGTGGACGGATATCTTTGAAAACAGAGGCGTGGCTGCTGAGATCCTCTACGTGATTGGGGCTTTGGGTCATTGAGTATCTTTTTCTTATTCGTCAAGCGCACGTAGCTATAACGTCACCGGCAAACGGCAGACCAGCCTTCACTGTAAACACTGTATTTTCGATAGCCATGGATGTTTTATATTCATTTGTTACTTTAAGTAACAACTCGACCTCGTCGTCTGTCCTCAAAAAGACCTCTCTTGCTTTCTTTGCCATCGCGTTCATCGTTCAACCAGCGTTTGTTGGCTAACAATAACCAAATGCCAAGCGAGACGCATGCTTCCTGTTTATACTTGAACGCGCATGCTCAAGAGTGCGCGAATGGTGCGAGAATGGTCACGTGATATACGTTTCTGGTGGCGTAGTGTAGACGTAGATCTTTTAAGACGCTGGGTGAAACGTTAGTGTGGACGCGGATCGTTTTCATGCTAAAACGCCGTTTTAAAACTAAAACGCACTAGTGTAAACGGGGCCTTAGTTTTGGGGGTCTCCACAACAGGCTGATATGCATGCAAGGTCAAAAAACACTTTCATTGTCTTATAATATGCATTTATTTTTACCTAATTATCCCAGCCACTCCCAATTGATTTGTTCAGGGATTCATTTGTTCCCAAACCCCTCCTTAGCGCGAAGCTAATCCGCGCTGATTGGACCGATGACCCAGTCTGTTGTGATTGGTCGACTGTGTTTAGCATGAGACCAAGAGAAACGCCCCCCACAGCTACAGTATGAAGTAGCATAAAGTGTGTGAATGCCCTATGCAGGAATGCAATAAAGCAATGCAGTTAAACACTAGCGTATTACTCCACTCTAGAACCAAACCTCAAGTAATTACAACACACATTCAGTATTAATCCACACTGTGGCAAAAGTTAAACTATTTTAAGAATTGACCACGCAGCGTGTAAGGAAAAGCTGACTGTGGCCATAACAAAGGCCAACAGCAGAGGACCACGAGTTCAGAAACGCATTTAAATCGGTAAAGGAAGAAGCACATGTCACATTATTAACGTGGTTTTGGCCACGATATGTGAACAGCCCCATAAAGATTTTACCTGAGAGATACAGTAAAGCACTGATCTATAATAGATATGCGATTACAAGCCATGCGGGTTGATTAAAACTTATAACACACAAATAAACACATATTTTACAAACTACAAAAATCGAGGCAACAATTTTAATTACACTTACATGTTATGATCCGGAGGAAGAAGAAACTGGTCCATTTGAACTGTAAAAGTCCTTGTCAAAGTTTGTCAAAGTCCCATAGTCTCTGCTGTTCCTTCAATAGCAAACAGCTAGCAAATCCTGCGTGCAGAGTAGGTTATTGTATCAATCATCAGAAAAATTATAGGAGCAAACACAGCATCCCCCACACTTCTGCTAGTGTCTGAAGGGAAAGCGAGTTCACATTTTTCCAGAACTGGAACTACATATTTGGTGATGGACCGTATGAGTGTCGATGCGATCAAGCAAAAGATCCGAACCCAACTCAATTCATTTATTCGACTCTTGAGTCAACTATTTCGCTAAAGAATCAATAGTTTTAAACACGGTGCATTTTAGATTTAAACCTTAGCTTGATGTTTTCATTCACTTAGTGCTGTGTTCCACACTGGGCTCTTTAATAGCATAATGGCATAATAGGGGCTCTTTAAGAGAGTATCTGAAAATGATAATGTGGATGGAGCATTGTAATACAGTGACACACTGTTACCTTAAATAGAACTGTATTGAATAGGTTGTTTTAAAGCAAGAAACCTTACAATATTAAGCCTGTTGTACACTGTATGAGATAAGCATGTATTGGACAACATCAGAAATATCAAAAACCATACACACTGCATTCAGACAGCAGTCCAAAACAATTTAATCACCTAACTTGCAAAGGTTTGTGTCAATGAGTTTAAAGTCATGTGTTTAAAAAAGACCAGCCAATGCAAAGAGAAGGTATATTATATATATATATTATTACAGCTCTTATACAAAACAGATTTATTTAAGTTACAGAAGAAACTGCTTCATGAATCTTCAAACTCTTTACCAGTTTTTGCTTTGAATCAGTGATTTGAAGTGTGTATTAAACTTTCAAGGTTAAGTGATTTCAGTAAACTCCTATGGTACAGTATATCGACCGATATATAAAACAGTGAGTAATAGTTTGGCGCAAATGCAATTTTTACTATCTAAGCAGCTCTTCAGCTCAGAGTAATTTTTCCTTGATGGACTGATCAGAAAAAAACATACCAGAGATTTCTATATCAAAAAGGCTGAGCCTCATGGCCAGTCCTACCTATTATGTAATAGCTTTGAACCAGTGGTAGTTCAGAGGTGGGTGGTGACTTGAGGGTTCTTAGTAGTTCAAAGGTGTCTTTTCCAGTATGTTTGCTTTGGCAAACTGTTTTGAACTTTTAAAATGGATTACAAACGAACATCGTTTTGGCTGAATTGTTCTTCACTTTTGCTTGAAATATATCACCTTGTTAGGTCATAATTTGAATTATTTTTTGGATAATTCAAATTGTATGTATGTAATTGTATGGATTCACAATCAAACTATTCAAATGTGAATTTAACTGAAATACAGAATTTCTCTTTGTTAGGGTTTTGAACGACCACTACACTAATGGCTGTATTTTGCAGAGCCTAATAAGTCAAAAATGCATCTGCCCTGGAAAAGCTGAATAATGCCAGATATTAATGGAGCTGGGCCCTGAATGATTCCCGGGTTGGCGTGGCAGTTAAACGCATTCCAGGTTTTGTGGAGGCCATTATTCCTGCTCCTTAATCACCACCTCTGCTTTTATTACCCCCAAAGCCTCACTGTGTGGCTCGGAGAAACCACATGTGGGCACAGGCCAGGAAATGTCGAGCAGACAAGAAAATGTCTTCCTTTCCCCTTAAAAGTAATAGCCTTAACCAAACACCAAAGGCAGTCTGTTCTTAACCAGATTTTGCTGTCTATAACAGTTTATGGGATATCGGATGCTGTACCGAAAGGATGGTTCTCAGAATGATTTTGGTAGACAGATTTGTGTTAGTCAGTGCTTCTCAAATCCTTTTCTGGAAACCCATACCCCAGAATGTTTTTGATGTTTTAACAGTTTCATGAGTTCAGATGTTTTAACTTGGTGAAAAAATGAATCCGAAACATTCTCTTAGGTGGATGCTGGAGGCTTAAAAAAGTTAGATTTAAAAAAAACATTGATTTCAGTGACGTTATACATTTGTTCAGCTGTTTCAGAATTAATATATAACTTGTGTGGCATGGTGGCTCAGTGGCACTGTCACCTCACTACAAGAAGGTCGCTGGTTCGAGTCCTAGCTGGGCCAGTTGGCGTTTCTGTGTGGAGTTTGAATGTTCTTCCCGTGTTGGCATGGGTTTCCTCCGGGTGCTCCAGTTTCCTCCACAAACCAAAGACATGGAGGAGGGTCTGTCTGCGGACTGCAAGACGGGCGTAACTTGTAGTATGTTAGACGATTAACATGAAGTTATGGGGACCCACTTGTCAAAACTATGTTGTCGGCAAGATGGCGCTACACCTTCTCCACACCTAAATCTAACTATCAGTTATTAACATCTATACCTAACACAACCCTAAACCCAACCATTATTGTTATTAACGTCTACACCTTCTTCAACCCTAAATCCAACCATCACAGTTATTAATGTACAGCTGCGAGTTGTGGAGGGTTTCATACTTGACGCACCATTGTTCTGTTATATGCAACCACAAGGGGCAATGCAGAGTGGTTATACCCGTTCATGTTACGCATCTTGCAGTCTGCAGATAGATACACTTGAAGACATGCACTATAGGTGAAGTGAATGAACAAAATTGGAGTACTAGTCTTTCCCAGTACTGTGTTGCGGCTGGAAGGGCATCCACTGCGTAAACTTTTCATTGATTCATTTTCCTTTGGCTTAGTCCCTTTGTTCATCAGGGGTTGGTACAGCGGAATGAACTGCCAACTTATCCAGCATATGTTTTACACAGTGGATGCCCTTCTAGCTGCAGCCCAGTACTGGAAAACACTCTCACATTGACACTCATATACTACGGCCAATTTAGTTTATTCAATTCACCTGTACCACGTCCTTGGATTGTGGGGGAAACCGGAGAACCCAGATGAAATCTCCACGCAGAAATGTCAACTGATTCAGCCAGGAGTCAAACCAGCAACCTTCTTGCTGTGAGGCGACAGTATTAACCACTAAGTCACCGTACCGCCCAGAGAAACTTTTAATAAAATAAAATAATTGCCAATGTTTTTTGGCTTAAAAGTATTTCTCAGGACCAAAATGTTTAAATATTCGTCTCCATCTTAGAACAGCTAATTACATATTAGATACAGCTGATAAACCAGACGCAAATCACCCCAATCAGTCAGCAGGAACTAACTACGCAAGTGGTAATCAATTAATTGACATGAATCCACATCAAATCAACACATAATCAAGCAATATGAATTTTGAAAAAAAATCACAAAAAAATCTTTTAATGAAACATTTTCATTCATACCTTTCGGAAAGTCCAAATCCAAAAAGCCTTCACGCTTCTTCCTAAAATAATCATTGTTACCAACCCCAGAAAATTCTGCTCAGTCTTTTCAATTCCCCCCCAAAAAGTTGATATTTTGTGCTTACATCCTCAAAAATGTCTTGCAGCATATTTTCTTTCTTTTTTTATTGCACTTGTATGCTGTGCAATCCCTTCCTTTAATGGGCGAGATGTTTCATCAACATTTATATAATCCATAATAGATCAAAAGACTCTTGATTGTTCATCATATATATTTAAATCATTACAGTAGCAAATACCAACAGTTAAGCTTTAGTTTCTGGATAGGGGAATCATTGCATTGCTAGAAATATGAAATCTTTTGAGAAGTTGACATTTGCCATATACTGGATACTTTTTGGAAAAATTGTTTAAAATTGTTGTAAAATTAATCTAACAGTAATATTTGCCTTGTAGTCAAAGTCAGTACTTTATTAACTAGTTTGCACAGAAATTGTACAAAAACTGTGCCCATCTATAACATAAGTTGATGTATGTGAATACATCACAGTATGGTGAATCTAACTGTGTGTTTACACCAAAAGCATCGAGAACGTCAAAATATAATTAAAGTATGTCAATATACAGTATATTAAAAAGTTACTTGGGAGTTACTTATTTGCATTAATGTTACATATTGGATACGTGGACCAAAGCCACACCACACGCAGCAACTAGACCTTCCATTGTGAAATGAATTGAATGAATCTGATTAAAAGCGTGCAACATTTTCGCACTAGAAAGCCTGTTTTTATGCGTGAATGTAACTGATTTGCTACAACGTCTTCTTCAAATACTCGTCGCCAGAGCTTTGAAGGCAGAAAGTGTTGTCGCCAGGCCGGCCAGAGTGAACTTTGGCGCTCTCACCGCCTTCGGTGTGAACACACAGTAAGGGAAGAAAAAAATCATTGTCCCTCAATGATGAAAAAGCTTGACATTTTGTTCTGAAACGTTTTGAGTTTGGACTTCAGGTTACTGTCCAAACTTAGCTTTTTGTCACATATATGCAGAGCTTTCTTTAAACCTAGCTTTATAGGGATGCCCATATATTTTTATAATAACAATAATACAAACTTCTGGCTTTGTGAAGTTGGCAGGTGTGTCAAAAAGTTAATTTTAGACCATTTAGCGGCACAAAAATCGCAGCTCACGCGTAGGAGAGGAGCGATGCTTCAGTCTTGGATTAATGAGGGAGGTCTCATCCCTGACACGGTCCATCCATCAGTTCCCTCCAAGGCCTTCTCCTTTAGGGACAGCAGAGTGGGGGGTATAGGTGATGAAGAGCACTAATTAAGCCTCCATGATGTTTTGTTTTATTATGGGCTCCGTTTGAAATTTTCAATAAATCTTATTAGCTTAGGCGCTGCTAGGAGACATCTGACTGAAGGTGTGAAGTGGGTCTGCTCTTTACACTGAGGCTAACAGCTGCACACTTGCGAGGGCTGTAAAAAGCATACGCTGCACTGGTGTCGCTGTCGACACACTGTTGGTTGATGCCATAATTCATGTGTGTCATCCATGTGATGCGGGTAGGGGACTAGGTGCGTTTTTAAGCTCCTCCTGTTTACCCACTGCCTGATGGCCCCCTGTGGAGAGCAACAGCAATTATCACCTTGGAGGAATGTGGGAGCCTTGTGTTAAATTCCCTTTGACCCTTCAGTAGAGGAGGTCATGAGGTGGTGATCCCCCCAGGGAGGAGCAGGCGGTGAAGGGTGGGGGGAAGCCATGGATGGGTGCGTTTGGGGCTTTTTCTCATGGCCAGGGAAACTTGAGTCTGACATTGCTTTACAACTGCAGACCAAAAAAAAGTGGTTTGCTTCTCAGTCTCCAGTCCTCAAACAGAGTTCTTTAGGGTGCTTTGTCATGCAATTGACTGCTTTGCTGTCTTGGTTTGGTTGCATCAGATCTAGTTTTGTACTTTTGAGGACAGTCTGGGTTAGTGCATCCACTGGGATGAACTTGGAGGCTCGCATGCTTCACACACTCAAAACACAAATCAAAGCTGTTCTGTAACGTTTATACTTAAACCATAGCAGTCAAAGCCAATCAAAATGCTCATTCCAGAGTTAAATGAACCCATTTACCAATGCATTTTCAATCACAAGTGAAATACAGGTGTGAACAGGGTTTAAAACATTTGATCAAACACTCATTTGATTGGTTTGCTTTCATAACATAGACTCTGATGTGGTCAGAGATGCATTCAAACATCTTTTTTCTTTTTGCTGACCCATTTCTTAAACATTACAGGACTTGTTGTTAAACTTTTCTGTCTGAAAGTGCAGGTTTGGTTTTAAAGCAGAAGAAATGTCAAAAGGGGCAAATGTGGCCAAATGTTAAAGAGTTAGATATGTCCAGCGGTAGCAGGTTCGAGACCTAAGCACAAAGTCTGATTCTAACATACAGTAAACCCTCAGTGTAGTTGTGTGGCAATCACAGCAGAAACAAACAATGCCTTTTTGTGCCACTTTCAGTTGTCCCCGTTCATGTTCAAATCTAAATTCAAGAGTTCAGCTCTTAGCTGATGATTGATAATAAAGCTTGTTTGGCATGCTGTCCCAGGAGAGAGCCCTGAGCTCATAAGATCTTTAAGCCCGGGGCTCCCTTCCGTTTGCAAGGTGAGAGGGAATTTGAGCACAGGTAAATCTCGAGAACTCCCCTGCTGTAGTAGCTAATGAACCGATAGTGATATCTCTTAAGAGATAACTACTTACTAGGATCATGTCTGTTGTGCCAATTTGGATTAGTCAATTAACTTAGGCTGCATGTTTTTGGACAGTTAGAGGATACCAGGCAACCCGGTGGAAACACGTGAGCATGGGGAGAATTGTGTAAATGTGGAAACGTCGGTTGGCTTGGTAAGGCCTGGAACCAGTGGCATTCTTGCTGTGAGGCAACAGTGCTAACCACTGGACAACTGTGCCACCTATCTAGGAAAGGAGGAGGAGTAGGGGTGGAAGGGGGGATTCTTCAAAACAAAGATGTCTGTGATATGGAACTTAAAGTATTTATAGTGGCTTAGGTATCGTCTGATTGGTGAATCGTCTGATTGGATAGCCGCAAGCAATCATAAGCACATGATCCTCTCGGAATTAGTTTATAAATAAACTTATTCAACATTATTGGATTAAAAAATCAGAGAAAGGCCATACATACCCACACTCAAATAGAACCTTAAAACAATCAATTGACCCACTCACTTTCATTAAATGAATAATAATAAATAAATAAATAAATAAATAAGCAAATGTTATGTCTTTTAATTAGTTACATGTTCTGCTACTTTGCAGTTCTGGGTAAATTTAATAATAAATGTGAGTTAATAGGATGTTTGGGCAATCAAATTGTATGAGAAAAAAGTAGTTTTTTCTACTTACAGGCTTGTGGTAATTCATTACCTGCTGTGCATTTCTTTGACTTATGGTAACATAGGGCCCTATCATACACCCACGCAAGACATGTTTGGCGCAATTTGTTGCTATTTACAGAGCAGAGCAACCCTAATTTTCACGTTTTGTGCCTTGCACCACTTTTTGGACTCATGGGTGTGCCGGTTATTATTATTGTTATTATTATTATTATTATTATTATTATTATTATTATTATTATTATTATTATTATTATTATTATTATTATTTGCAGTATTATTTATTAAATGCATATTTATATTTGTTTTAATAAAAACAACTTTAGATTTATCCACCTGTTGGGTTTTGGAGATGTATGCATCACCATATGGGGCATAAGAATAGGATGTGTGTTTGGATTTTTTGACCACAGTTCATTTATTCATTTACTGGAAATTAGAGCTGAATTTAGAAATAGTTTCAAAACAAATCTTTGTGCTTAACAAACAAAATTAAATATGTAGGCTAATGGACGTCTTCAGTGGAGTACACACAGCACCGTTTCCTGATCCACGAACGTAAAGAAGTAAAGAGTAAAAGTAAACTAAAGAGAAAGAGGCCAAATGGTGGAGGCTCGTTCTTTATCCTCAAAGTTCAGCATGTAAATAGCAAATGGGCCATGGCACAACACAACTGACTCTTAAAGGGAATGTGAGATGAGACTCTGACTGGTTTAATGCACTTTATGCTCAAAACACACCCATATCTCATTAAGAGAATAAACACAACCCTGTTAGACCATGCGCCGCGGGGCAAAGCATATTTTTCCACCCTTAAAGTAGCAAAAGTGGATTCGGATATGCCCTTAATGCTTTTGCGCCATGTGCTTTAGACTTTGCACCTAGATCGTTAAAATATAGTCCTTAATGTTTACAGTGTATAAAACAATAATACACTAACACATACAATAATAATACACTAATACACGCTGTAATACATACTGTTTCAGTGCAACAATGCACTAAAATGGTTAGTCATTAGTATATTTTTAAACTCAGAGACTCTATCAATGAATTCAGCTTCGGCGAGTGGTCACATTTGAGTTCCACTTGTAAACAGTAATACGGTCGATGGTCTCGGTTGACTGCTGCGACCAGATCACCCGAGAAGGCTGTTAATACAAGGTGTAAGCAAGACCTATGATGTTTGTTTATGTCATGCTGTGTTATGACTTGCATTTGTAAATCACAGCCTAACAAGTAAAGCACACCCCATCAAGAAGGCTAACAGTATTGAATACACACTGAACAGGCTTTAAGCATTATTTTCTGTGCGCGCTACTGGTTATTTGACCCAAAACCGATTATGTATGGTCGTTTAGAGTTGTAGTGACAAGACCAGCTGCAGACCTTTGACAGCTGCAATACAGTCTTCATTTTCAATCTGTTTTTAAGCCTATCATAATTCACACCTGATGTCTCCTGACTTGTGTTCATACTGAAACAAACAACCGAGTGGTAGCTTAATAGTGACAAGAGCTGTTAATAAGACATCTCTCAGTGCTGATTAACTAATCGGCCCCAAGAGACAAGGGCCCCTAATCATTTTAGACAGGGAACAAGTTACATACAAAACCTTGCTCAACACATGTTTTTTTTCAGTTATGCCTATAGTCTATATACATATGGTATCTTTTGTTAGATTTCCGTATTACATTATTTTAAATAGTATAAGTATTCCCTCTGTTAATGTATAGTGACTGTATTATATTACATTACATTTATATTGTATTATATTATACACTCACTGGCCACTTTATTAGGTACAATGTGCCCAAAGTGTGCCAAGTAATCCTCCTCGTCAACATTACACCACCACCACCAGCCTGAATAAAAGGCAGTATGGATCCATGCTTTCATTGTGTTGATGCCAAATTCTGACCCTACCATCTGAATGTTGCAGCAGAAATCAAGACACATCAGACCAGGCAATGTTTTCCCAATCTTCTATTGTCCAAATTTGGTGAGCCTGTGTTAATTGTAGCCTTAGGCCCCGTTTACACTTGTGTGTTTTAGTTTTAAAACGGCGTTTTAGCATTAAAATGATTTGCGTCCACACTATCGTTTCACCCAGCGTTTCTCAACAGATCTCCCTCCACACTACGCCACCAGAAACGTATATCACGTGACCATTCGCGCACTCTGGACATGCGCGTTCAAGTATAAACAGGAAGCATGTGTCTCGCTCGGCATTTGGTTATTGTTAGTCAACAAACGCTGGTTAAACGATGAGCGCGATGGCAAAGAAAGCAAGAGAGATCTTTTTGAGGACAGATGATGAGGTCGAGTTGTTAATTAAAGTAACAAATGAATATAAAACATGGCTATCGAAAATACAGTGTTTACAGTGAAGGCTGGTCTGCCGTCTGCCGGTGGCGTTATAGTCATGTGCGCTTGACAAAAAAGGGAAGGTTATGCAATGACTCAAAAGCCCCAATCTCAGCAGCCACGCCTCCATTTTCAAAGGTCTCCGTTTTCCTCCATCCACACTGAGACGGAGCAGCGGCGTTTTAGAATGAAAACAGCTTCTCCAGCGTTTCCAAAACGCTCCGTTTTCGTGGCTCGAAAACTCCGGCGTAGTGTGGACGGATGGCGTAACCGTAGCAAAACTTATGCGTTTTAAAACGAAATTGCACTAGTGTAAACGGGGCCTTAGTGTCCTGTTCTTAGCTGACAGGAGTGGCACCCAGTGTGGTTTTCTGCTGCTGTAACCCATCTGCCTCAAGGTTCTATGTGTTGTGCATATAGAGATGCTCTTCTGCATACTTTGGTTGTAACGAGGGGTTATTTGAGTTACTGTTGCCTTTCTATCAGCTGAAACCAGTCTGGCCATTTTGTTTGACCTCTGGCATCAACAAAGCATTTGCGCCCACAGAACTGCTGCTTACTGGATATTTTCTCTTTTTCTGACCCTTTTCTGCAAAACCTAGAGATGGTTGTGCGTGAAAATCTCAGTAGATCAGCAGTTTCAGAAATACTCAGACCAGCCCGTCTGGCACCAACATTCTTCTTGACCATGTCTACATGCCTAAATGCATTGAGTTATTGACTGATTAGAAATTTGTGTTAACAAGCAGTTGGACGTGTACCTAATAAAGTGGCCAGTGATTTTTATATTATATTATATTATATTATATTATATTATATTATATTATATTATATTATATTATATTATATTATATTATATTATATTATATTATATCAGTTTTTTTTAGTATGTTACATTTTATGTCTTTAATTAAAATGAAAAATAGGATCAAACTTCATTTAAAAACATTTAGCCAACAAGTACCACCAACATCCATTCAGTATGTTAAGCTATAGTTATTACAAAACTTAAGTCTCACCTTTGTGGGATATGTTTTTTTTTTTTGCTTACATATTCGTGTAATAGGCAAGAAGCCATTGATTTCAGAAAACACTCTGATGTGTGCTTTAAGAATATTTTATTTCCTTTAGAAGGATAAACCGATTTAAAAAAAAGATTTAAATTCTGACCTTGTTTTATTCCTTGTCACAGGTGGCATGGAGTGAGTGTCTTTGATGGAATTTAGATTCTGTACCACTCATGAGTGTTAGTCTAAAGGGACTAGCCTTTTCCTATTGTTGAAGCGGCACATCATTTGCAATCATTGTCAGATGTTGAAAGCTGACTTTCTTTTTATGTTATCTTTTGAGTGTGACTCGCTGCACTCGCCAGCACAAGACATATCAAGTGTGTCAGAGTTGTGAGAGAGGTAAGAGACTGTATTGATCTGCTGTATTGATGGAATCTGTTCTCCAGTCTCTTAGTCATAACAGATATTTTGGTCTATTTTGTGAGTGGGCTGTGATTAGTGTTGAGCAGAATGGGTTGAGTTTAAAGGGGTCATGAACTGCATGAAAAAAAACATTCTTTATTTTTTTGCTAGTCTACTTATAATGTTTAAATTTTATCCAAAACATCAAATACTCTCTTTTCTTCTGTATTTTGAGCCCCTCATCAAAACACACTGTTTGAATGAGTGTGGTATATTGTAAACGACCATTGCTATGAAAGTCTTGTGTATTTAAAAATGTTCAAAAAGCTAGAAAGGACAGCTATGTGCCATAGACTTTTTACAAGATGGTTTGGACGCATCGAATGGTCATCAGCATCGTAAAACCTGGAAAGTTTTTAATATCCATTCATTCATTTATTTTCTTGTCGGCTTAGTCCCCTTTATTAATCCAGGGTCGCCACAGCCACAACTTATCCAGCATTTGTTTTACGCAGTGGATGTCCCTCCAACCACAACCCATCACTGGGAAACATCCACACATTCTCATTCACGCACATACACTACGGACAATTTAGCTTACCCAATTCACCTATACAACATGTCTTTGGACTGTGGGGGAAACCGGAGCACCCGGAGGAAACCCACACGAACATGGGGAGAACATGCAAACTCCACACAGAATTGCCAACTAACCCAGCCGAGGTTTGAACCAGCGACCTTCTTACTGTGAGGCGACAGCACTACCTACTGCGCCACCGTGTCGCCGTTTTTAATATCATGATTTAAAAAAAATGTATGTTAAGCTTTAAAGCTATGTACAAAAGCTGTGTACTTTGTATTATATCATCTTTGCATCTAATTAAAAAAATAAAAAATAACCACTTAGGGTGTCACGGTGGCACAGTGGGTAGCACAATCGCCTTACAGCAAGAAGGTTGCTGGTTCGAGCCTCGGCTGGGTCAGTTGGCATATCAGTGTGGAGTGTGCATGTTCTCCCTGTGTTCGCGTGGGTTTCCTCACAAGTCCAAAGACATGTGTTATAGGTCAATTGGGTTAGCTAAATTGTCCGTAGTGTATGTGTGTGAATGAGTATCTATGGATGGCATCCGCCCTTCCAGCTGCTAGATTCTAGTTTCTAATACAGTGCCAATGGGTGGGACAGTAAATTTGACATTTGAAATATTAGTCTCACAAAATATTTTCTTTTTTCTGAAAGGCTTGTTAATACTATGGCTTTTTAAAAAGTGTTTCTTTTATTATTTGAGCAAATATGAATTCAAAAAAGGGCGCCACGGTGGCCTAGTGGTTAGCACGTTCGCCTCACAGCAAGAAGGTCGCTGGTTCGATCCCCGGCTGGGCCAGTTGGCATTTCTGTGTGGAGTTTGCATGTTCTCCCCGTGGTTGCGTGGGTTTCCTCCGGGTGCTCCGGTTTCCCCCACAGTCCAAAGACATGCGGTACAGGTGAATTGGGTAAGCTAAATTGTCCGTAGTGTATGTGTGTGAATGACAATGTATGGATGTGTTTCCCAGAGATGGGTTGTGGCTGGAAGGGCATCCGCTGCGTAAAAACTAATGCTGGATAAGTTGGCGGTTCATTCCGCTGTGGCGACCCCGGATTAATAAAGGGACTAAGCCGAAAAGAAAATGAATGAATGAATGAATGAATGCAAAAAAAAAAAAAAATTAATCATTGTACTCCCCGTTTACTGGGCTCTAAGTTTGAGAGACCCGGAAACGTGAAAAGGGTTCATTGATGTAAACTTGTGCATGGATGCTTACAGCCATTCTTCATAGATGACACTGCTGTTATTTAGATAACAAATATGAATATCAAACAATGCTTATTAACAAAATGAGTTAGTAATATGAGTAAGAGGCATACACACACAAAAAACTAACAAAAAAGAGCTAAGACTTATTTGTAGCATTGATAGTGCTACTCTGTGATGATTTGTCTCTTTTAGTTGTTTTGGATAAAAGTGTCTGCTAAATGAATACATGTAAATTTAAAAGTGAACACATAACAGAGACTCACATTTACGACATCCAGTCAGACCCAATATATTTGGCACATCATTATCTTTTAGCTTAAGTGTTTCTGAATATACTGCGTCAAATTGTGGACCAAGAACCAAGTTACTGCTTGCAGTCTGGAGCTTCAATAAAAATGTTGAGATCTGATAGATGGCAATGTAAATGCTGTGTTTTTCCACAGTTTTGCATTCTACAGTGGCTTGTTTGTCTTTGGAGCTAACTTTATCATTTGGTTTCTGCTTACATCTGCATTTGTGTCTAATTATTTTATGATGTAGAAGCAGGTGTAGATCTTCTGCGAGTGTAGGCACACTTGTACGTAATAAAGGCACATTCCACAACCAAATGTTTTGTCATTTGGCAGATTGGCACGAATTGAGTTCTGAAATTTACAGAATATTTTATACCTCATTGGCTTTTATGTTAAACAAAGTTTATTTATTTATTTTTTCCCCATGTCTAGGTCTTGTGATATCGACAATACTGAAAATGTGGATAAAATCATGAATCCAGTCATAAAAACTGTATTTGCTGTTTAACACAAAATTAAAGGATTTGTAATCATGAATAAACGAAAATCTGTACACCTAATAATATGACAGTCAGGCCATTGTCTGCAGGTATCAAAAAGTTTAAATATGAGTTCTGCATGGGCTTCGTGAATCAATGGTGTCATTTAGTTCACTACATGCAATCTGATGTGTGCATTATGTCCATGGCAATGTCATGTATGTCTTACTATAACTATTATACTATTATATAGTATTATACTTATGACATTAGTATTACTATATTAATATTCCTATATAAACATATGGACTTTGCCAGCATTTAGCCTCACAACGTCTTCAGGGCAACCCCTCAAAACTACATAATAAAGCATATTGTAGTTTCCTAGAATGTACTTTTTCTTTTAGAAAAATTAGTTGTTAAGTGTTTAAATTGATTAGGTTTCATGTGCTCCGTTAACTAGACATGCTTTAGAGTTTTAACAATTGGTTTGAACTATTTAAATAGAGTCCAAAAAAAAAAATCAAGCTGAAAAAATTAAGGGATTCAGGAAAATAAAGAAACAAATGAATGAATGAATGAAATGGATTTCCTTGGTCCCTACATGTACTGTAGACTCACAGTTGAATCTGCAAAGCTTAATGTGGCTCTCTAAACTTGGTCAAACCACAGTGACCCTCAAGGCCATCAGTCGGCTTCTGTCCTCCGCAATTTGTGTTAAACCATACCTTAATTAACTCCACTGTGAAAGCAGTCAGCCTTAAATACAAGAGCCCTTACTCATAGTGACAAAGCAGAGAAGCCCCACAGTTTTGTCAGATTACCTCGCTGTGTCAGATTAGTGCCAGTCCAGGACTGACCCTTCTAGACATTAGGGGGCCACAGTCTGTCCCTCAGGAGACTGTGTCTATGATTTATTTAATATAGCAGGGCCAGTGTGCACTCCAGCCCATCCACCCTACAAAGGGCCTGGTCGAGCTGTACTCGTGGAAACCTCCAGAGCTTGGAGACTTTCTTCACTATATGGTGGGACTTGAACTTCACTGTTGCCATAGCAACCTAATCCCCGCCCTCTGCATTTCCCCTCTTGTTCACAGAACTGCGCAGTCTTTAATGACTGTTGCTGTGTTTATAGCTTTGAGAAGCTTTAGCAAGTAAAGTCAGATCCAGCTAGCAGATATTGAATTAAAAAAGATATGTACAAATAGTTATTAACTATATATACATTATATTATTATATTAATAATTTAAGGATTAAGATATTTCGTGACATTTAATTAATTATTAACATGCAAATGAAGACAATCAACATAGAAAAAGAAAAATGCTGTAAATGACTGACTTTTTTATCTTTGTTTTTACTAGTTAAAGGACACCTATGATGAAAACCATCTTTTGTAAGCTTTTTGAACAGAACTGTGTGTAGGTATAGTGTGTCCACAGTCATAGTGGGGTGATGTAAACACAATAACTTTCTATTTTTGAATTTCCCAATGTTAAAGGAGGATCCAAATCCCTCCCATTTTGAGGCCGACCGCAACTTCACGTAGGAGTGAGGTTTCCACGCCCATCAAATTGATTGACAGTCTTATCTCCGTAGTAACGCGTATAATCATATCCACAAGACAGGACGTGCGCAAAGCAACCAGGATTAAAAGATATGTTGAGCTCGCTGTGATCAGTAATCATCATCAAATGTGATCAAGAATGAGTTTTATCAGTGCATGTTTGTAATAAAATACGTAATTCATCACCACAGCCACATAGCATCAATACAATTATGAAAGAAGATGCTTCAGTCCTGATTTGTGGACTTATATCAGGTTTATTTTGTACATTTAACATAAAGATGTCCATACAGCAGTGGATATTAATGTGTATCCTGTCACATTTGCCATGCAAAAACAGTGCAAAGCTAACGTGTGTGCGCGTGCACTTGAGCTAACTTTATAACAACATTGTGTGTGACTCATTGCTAGGGCCAGACGGAATCTGCGGGCATTTTAAGCTATTTCTGCGGAGTATTTTGTTTAAAATCTGCGGATTTATGCGGAATTATTTTAGGAACATCATAACAAAAAAAATTATAAATAAAATAAAAAGTAATACCTTTTTAACTTGTATTTCATGTTTACAAAGTGAATCCAATTAGATCCACTTTATTTGGTAAGCAAAGCAAGTCTCTCGAATAAAATTTCTACTAAAAGAAAGAAAATTGTACTTTACAAACTGTACTGTGAATTAAATCATATGAATATTTTCATATTATTTAATATTTTTACTGAAATTAATTTGAAAACAGAATAAATATAAATTGACACGCATTTACACCAGTAAATAAACAGAATCAATGATGGGCTAAAAATCTGCGGAATTCTACGCGCGCAGATTCCTTGTGGGCCTACTCATCGCTAAGGAAAGTCATATATAATATTGGTTAATAATAATATTATATAGTCATATATAATATTGACTAATAACCAGGGCAGATAACCAATCTGTGGACATTATTTGCTATGCCTGCGGATTTATTGTCAAATTATATGCAGAGTATAGTAACTATAAACAAAACATGAAATAATAAAAAAGACCTTTTATATTTATTTGAGGTTTACAATGCAAATTCAATTAGATCCAATTATGTTTCTCATATAATATGTCTACTAACAGACAAAAAGTATATTTTACAAACTGTATTGTTAAAAAATCATATAAATATATACATTTTAGTCAATAATATTACTAAAATGTTTACATAAATATTTGTTTACACACATTTACGTAAGTAAATAAATAAACTCAATAAAGGGCTAAAGAAATCTGAGGAAACCTGCAGATCTCTGTGCCCAGAGATTCTGTGTGTGCCTACTAATAACTAAAGTTTAAAATAAAGCCATAAATATCAAAAATTTTTCATTACATGGAAGATTGAACTGCAGACTTAAGCAATGCACAATATATAATTTATGTTCTTAATTATTTTGTTTGTTTGAACGTGTAGTATATACATTCCTTTTTTTGCAGGCTATCTTTGTATATGTTTGTCCACCGTATGCTCAACACCTTAACTCTGACTGATTTAATATTGTGCGCATTTTGTAAAGCTGATAATCATTGTGAAAAGCGCCATAAACATATACTTGAATTGAATTAAAATGTTTTTGTTCAAATTAAACATTTTTGTAAAATGACATTTACTGGATAATAAAAATTACAATAGCTATTCGTACAAAAACAATTCCTTCAGATTTTACAGGAGATATAAAAAGCATAGACTGGCTACATTTAACAGAATAAATTAAATACTTCAAACTTAAGGCTCCGATGCTTCAAGCGAAATCAAAGAACAAACTCTTGTGAAGTCATGTTGAGCAAAATCAGGCACAACTCGTGCGTCTGGAAGGAGTTCATTTCAGGACTTTAAAACGGCTTGAACTGAAGAACTGTTTAATAGTAAAAACTAAAGTCTAAGTCTTATTGAAAGCAACACCTACACTGTTGTTCACGTTTAATATTGTTAAGTGGCTTGTTTTAAAGCAATCTACTGTAAAGAGTGTTAAATAAATAAACGTGACATACTGGAGTGCTGAATCGCAGTTCTCATTGCAGAACTAACGCTAATGGGGTACATTGGCATTTTTAGGACAAGTGCAGAAGGTGTCACACTTTCATTTTACACGTTCATGTGGAAAGTAATGTGTGGAGAGAATTCATTGGTATAATCAGATTCAAGAACAGTCTTTTAACTCTCCACTGAGATTTGTTCAAAACACTGTCTGTCTGCTGCTTCTCTTGTACGCACACACACACACACACACACACACACACACACACACACACACACACATATTCATGCATGAGCACTTACATATGACACAACCTGGCACTCACTGCCACACATACATAATACAGGCCTCTGGGAAAATGAAGTGAGTAAAGAGGGTGAGTGAGCATGATTTCTGAGTGAATGAATTTAGAGTACGGATGAATGTCACACTCATGCGTTCAGTGTGTGAGGGAGACTCTGAAGAGAGATTCCCCTCATCTATTATTAGTTCTATGGTCTGCTGCCTCAGCACAAAAACTAAACCATACAGATGGTTCTTTTTATTTGCTTTTTTAAGGAAATGTCCAGCAAATTTAGTCTCAATGGGACACCATTTTCATTGTGTACATTGAAGAAAGTGCAGCACAAACATGGCCATTGAGGAGAGAATGAGAGGCAAAGAGAGAAGGGTTGCTTTAAAAATGTTTGTCAGATTGGCTTTAGAATTCCTTAATTTTTATTAATGAACATACTTTTTGTTCTGTGGAATTAAATCAAACTGAAGTTTCTTGCTTTTTAGTATGCATGTTATTGCAGATGGTTTTAAAATGAGAGTTGTGCAATAATTAGTTATATTCAATTCAATTCACCTTTATTTGTATAGTGCTTTTACAATGTAGTTTGTGCCAAAGCAGCTTCACATTGAAGGTTAGAGTAAATTGAAACAGTGTCAGTCCAGTTTTTAGTGTTGGAGTTCAGTTCAGATCAGTTCAGTTATAGGTTGTTAAAGGAAAATGAATGAAACCCTGGATTACATAGTCAAAAGCGTCAATTTTGAAACTGAGCTTTTTTACATCATGAAAGTAAAAAACTAAGCTTCCTGTTTAGGTATTGTTTGCTGGGATAACAATATTTGAAGAGACGGCTATTTAATATTATGGAATCGGTGGATTAAAAAAAAGCAACTGAGAAAATCACCTATCAAGTTTTTAGCAGTGCATATTACTAATGATTATTATAACTCATTTCTGATATTTACAGTATTGATTTTTGATACAAAAGAAGAATCAAACATTTTACCCATGCATTGTATTTATGGCTATTACTAATAATATATTCATGCAACATAAGACAAATGTCACAAATATCTCCGTCAAAAAACAATTGTTATAGTATCATATATATTTTTGTGCTTGTTTCACTGACTTTAATATCTTTGCCAGATTCAGTCCTGACAATATCTCATTCATTCATTCATTTTCTTTTCGGCTTAGTCCCTTTTTCTAGTCTGGGGTCGCCACAGCCGAATGAACCGCCCCTAGCAATATCTATAAAAAATATTTAATTTAGATGATCTTAACAATTTAAGTCATTGTTTGTTTCTTTGTTTCTTTTTTACGTAATGCTACTGTTGTACTCTTCAACTTGGATTAGATATTGTTGTTTAACTACTTTTGCACCTTGTTGAAAACAAATATTTATTTATTTCATATAATAAAAAGCCTTTTTATCAGTTTAAAGATGTCCTCAAAGGTACTTCTAAGTAATATATACTAATTTAAAGAGAGCAAACTGTTTCCTTCAATTTCATCCTCTCAGATGGATCTAGCAAACTAGACTCTCTAACATTACCCCTTTGGTGCAATGAACCAAATGTGAGGTACACCCAGAAAATGTGTTCATTAAGGCAAAGGAAAACAAACATATGCCATGCAATAGTATGTGCAAGAGGAAGACCTCGGGAGCGCCTTGGCCCCTTCCTAAAACTGTTAGCGGCCCAGTCTTTGTGGGCGTTGTGTCTCTGGGGGCCGGTGGGGTAATTATCAGTGAGGGTGCACGTGTGGGAGAGTGTGAATGGGGCCGTGCGCCGTGCGTCCCGGACCCACTGTTTGCGTTCTCACTGCACCCCATCAGCGGGATACCCTGGACTGAGCAGGACGCCCTGAAAAGTGAATCCAGTCCCCCTCCTCCTTTTCCAATCTCATCTACACTCCTCCCCACCTCATCCCTGTCTTCCCCAGGAGAATGGGAAGGAGCGGAGGAGGACGTAAAGACCCATCTTCGACATGTTTGATGGGGGCCCAGTTGGACAAAGCCCTCTTTCCTGTTCGTCCATGTGGAAAATTATGGCGGAGGAGGAGGGAGACAATTAGTGGGATCTGCTAATCACCCGGGCAACACTCATTTAATTGACATGTGAAATTTTGTTTAATCTAACATGTCGATAGGCAATATGACAAAGGCCTGGAAGCCAAGGACTAGACAGCTTATTATTGGAGGACGGTCTTTGTAAGGCCGGGTGTGTGGAGTGGGGGGTTGACGTGAGGATTAAATGCCATTATCCTCGCAAATGTGTTCGGACAAATAGCGATGCACACTCACTTAGGTGTTTGTTTGTTTGTTTGTTTGTTAGTATGCTTTTATAGCACTTTCATGATTATGGCTTTTTTAAAGGAGAAGGTGGCAGCACATAGTTCAATAAAACTTGAGCTCGTGAGAGTTTGGACCACTTTTGTATTCACGAAAATCAATAAGCTATTGAAGGTCATTGAAAAGGGAGCACTCACGCCTCACACTGTTAAATTGACTGTAGGGAGAGAGAGCTTTATAAGCACATGCTTTTGCTTTGTTATGGTTTGTAGAAATTCAAAGATGGTATAATACTCAGTATTTATTATTTCCTGGGTTTCTTTGCGTGTACTTGGAGGGGTTCATAGGTTTTCACAAAAGCTACCTGTTACTTTCGGAGGAGATTTACTAAAGATCACACCATGCTTGCCTGACAAGGTGTGCATGACAATTGCAGCTTTGCTCAATCATGTTTGCGATTTCAATTCAACTAATTGCAAAGCTCTACAAGTAGGCACTCAGATACACTTTTTATTAAAGGGCCAATATATATAATTAAGGAGGCCTTTTTCATACCGACAGTGGTGCCTGTTTAGTGAACTGCAGAATATTACTCTAAACAATTTATTCCTCATGCCCATATACATGTCATGTACAAGCAACAGAACTTTTTCATTCTTTGAGAGTAAAAAGAAGTCGGTAATGTCTTTGCTGCGTCTGAGAAAAGCTGCTATTGTCATGCACATCTTGTCAGGAAAGCATGCTTCTGTGAAATCTCCCCACAAAGGAGAAACCCAGGAAATCTCCATAGCATTGCATTATAAAAAGAAGACTTAAAGGTGCAGTAGGTGATCTGCCAGAATGCTAGCATTAGCATAATAGCTTAGAATTTTTACGACCCTCCAATGCTGTTCTAAGTCACGCCTCCTTAAGTCATGAATGTGCGAGCGTGCACTAATTAGATATAACACTAGATCATGTCATTCACTAGTTAGAAAACTCTATGGAGGGTAGGCATGAGCCGGTATAAGATTCTAACGGTTTGATAACCTTGGTTAAAAATATCACGGTTTCACAGTATCACGGTATTGTGATTACTGCTCTAAGATATCTATTTTTTTAATGTCTGCGTAAAAAAAACTGAACTTTTTTTCCACTTTGAACACATTGGCTGCTTCCCAAATCGCATACTTCCACACTATATAGTGTGCTTAAAACAGTATGCGGGCCGAGTAATATGTCCAAATTCATAGAATTCGAAAAACAGTATGCAAGAAGTACCTGGGTGACCTACTGTTTTCAGCGGGATTCTGAAGTGCACATCCCATCAGGCACCCTTAAAGAATTCTTGAATGGGAATGAAGCGGGTATGTCACGTGATGATGACAAAATGGCATCCATAGTTCATTCGAGCTTATTCATACTACTCACATTCATACAGTATAGAACGTACTTTTCTATCAGTCGAGTAGTAAATTCAAATGCAGAACCTGCTGAGTAGTAGGCGATTTCAGATGCAACCAATATAATTTATTTTGAAAAACATTTAGGATATTTTGCAACAGAAAACATGTCAGGCTAAATAATTCAAATGAAAAATTTACTTCTGCTGTCTTCTTTAGTTTTTAAAAACACAGATTTCTTTACAATTTAAAGCAGGACCTTTTGATACCTTGTCTGCTGGACATACTGTTGTCCTAAAAACGTTTTTAAAACCTTGACTTTTCCAAACTGCGGTATACCTTGAAAACGATAATAGTCCCATGCCTAATGGAGGCACGCACTTTATCAAGCATAGTTGTTGACAGGTCAGCAGGTGCAGGAGTTATATGTCCCCAAAACTGTGTCACAGGCTGTCACTGTTCAAAAATGAACAAATATGTGAATATAAATCGAACTTCACCTCAGTAAAGCTGGTCAGGCGGAAGAGCACATTTACTTATGTTTTGTTATTAAACTAAATTAAAATCAGATCAGAAAAAAAGCAGTGCTACACTGAAAAAAATGATTCAATGCTGTTTCCTTGGGTTTACTCAATTTTTTTACGTTAAGTGGCTGTAAACAATTTATTTGGGCTGAATTTAAACAAACAAATTACATTTAATAATGTTCAACTTAATTTGTTTGTTTAAATTCAGCCCAAATAAATTGTTTATAGCCACTTAACGTAAAAAAAATTAAGTAAACCCAAGGAAACGGCATTGAATCATTTTTTTCAGTGTAAAAACAGAAATATCCTGTCATCTATTTACATTACACTTACGTTACCAAGACAACGAGTGACTTTTAATTTTCAATTGTGCTCGCTTGTTTTCAGCTCCTTTTTCGCTTGAACAACTAAAGGAATGTTTAGGTCTATTTAACCGACTATATTATCGATGCTGTAAAAGGTACTTCATGAACTTGAAAATAGCCAATCTTTTGCCAGACGATTTCAGTGGCTGAACAACACTTCTATGCATATAAACCCCATTCAGAAAACAAGAACACAATTTAAGCTTTGCGTAGCTAAAATAGTTTTAAAACATACCTTTCTAAAAGTAATACTTCAGCCATGGTGTGTCATCCTTCTGATTGTTGTTTTGAACCTCTAACGTCATTGCCATCCAGCGTGCAAAAGTAATTCCGGTATTAATTCAGGGTTTAGAAAAGTTTTGATTCTGCATTTTTGGCAGAAGCCCTTTCAGAAGCAATCTTTCTTTTTATGGATACAAGGCCTCGTTGGTCTTTCAGAAAGAAGTTCAGGTTGATGCAGAGTTTGCCAGTTGATGTCTCTCTGTCAGCGATAGATCCATTCTTGTGTATCCGACGTATCTGGCTGCTTAAAGAGGCTGTGCAGAAATTCTAATTAAAATTTGTTGACAGACATTTTGCATTACCTGACGTAATTGAGTTACTTGTCAGTCCAACAATATTTAATTGGATGAACATTTTTTTATCTTATGCCTTATCCAGAGTATTAAAATAGATATAAATACATTTAGATCAGTTACTTTAATCATTACCATTGGAATGTGAAGAGACTTTCAACCAGCACAACAAAAAATGTTTCTGAAGACAATCACCCACTAAACCTTTAACTGCATTCATTGATTAATGATTACAGGACTAATAATCACACAACTACAAAATCATCTCTCAAATCATTTCACTTATATTTCTTATTCTTATATATGTTATATGTGTTTTTTTTTACATGCAGCATTTTCTACACAGAGAGCCATATTTCATTGAGAAGCTGTCAATAACACAGAATGATTATCTCAATGTCACTATCATCCAATTAAATCAAATCAGAATTCTTGATTTCGAGTAAACTACAACCACTTTGGCTATATTATGCTGCTCTATCTGAAAGCACATGCTGGAGGTTTACTAGCACTAGCTTTACTGACAAAATGCATTTGAAAATTGGCTTCAATTAATCACTCAGTGCTAATACTGTCCACCCCGCTGGGAGGGATGTTGAGATGAATACGTAAATATTTGCTGCATGATTTCCTCTTCGAAACAAAGATGACAGTGGTTAGAAAGCAGCCTTTTAGAAAGCATCTGATGAGCGAGAGAAAATTTGTGCCTCAGCCTACATTTTTGTGAAACTGAAAATGTGCTTTAACAAATGCTTGACTGCAGTTTCTAGGTAAAATGAGTGTTATAAGTCAGTATGACGCCAACAACTTTTGTTTCTTTTCACACAATTTTTTTACAGGGGCATATTATTGACAAATTATTATTATTATTATTACAAATTAGATTATTTTACAAATAAATACCACAATACAGCGTAATGTCTCTAATTTGTAATTGAATACATTTGCCTCTCTTTCTACCTCCATATAAACAACTTTTTTGGTGTGGTCAGTTTGCTTAGCTCATTTTGAATGTTGTTTTACTTGCAGAGAGCTTGGGTTTGAGTCTGATGAAGCATTTAAAATTGGTTAACCAACTTCATGGTTAAAATTCACTTATCTTCTGTTTGTCTTTAAAACCCTTTTGCTTGGGTTTAGTGGAGATTTTAGGTCACTGGTTTGCTAGGCAACCTGTACTACAAGCACTGTTCAAGAAGGACGTGTATCGGAAATGTAGAACAGAACAAAGCTTAAGAAACAAATTTTAGATTCACAAAATATAGATAGCACCCTCCAGTAGGGGTGAGCGATATGGAAAAACGTCATGTTTTGTTTCTGGGGAAATCACGATTCACGATTTTTATCCCAATTATTTTTTTAAGTTGATTTTAAAAGATTATTTTGCCAATTACAAAGGTACAATACATCCAAACTAATGTCCCCATATAAAAATATACTCTTATCATGTATGTTTAAGAATATTTTAATCAAGTGAAGATTAAATGCAAGTGCTATTCTGCAAAGAAAGAACATTCAACAAGACTTGCATTACAATTACTCTAGCTTTAAAATAAACATTTAACAAACAACTTAGTTCAAATCAGATCGCTTCTTAGACATAGATCCCCAGCAACACCTTCAATCATGCAAATGACTTTTTTTTACAAAGCTAACAAAATTAGTAGTTTTTTGAATTTAATAAATGCATAATAATCATGATAACCATGAAACCATGATTATTCTTTAGACTATATAATCATACAACCAAAATCTATAACCCTTGCATCCCTAATTGTTCAGAGTTCGAAACAACATATGAATGTGTTTGTATGTAGAAGAAGCCTACTTGAGCAATGCACTGCTTTTGTTGTGCTTTGAAATACAACATTTGAACGTGTTTGTAAAAAAAGCCACATTGTACAATGCAGTGATGTTATGTAGTTTCAAAATACAACATATTAACATTTTAATGTTGAAAAAGACAACGTGGGTATCTTAAGGAGCAAAAAAACAGCATATGGGCTCTTATATTGCTGTTGTGTCATCATCACTTATATTGCAAGTCATCTCTGGCCCCTCATTTGCGATGCTCTTCATGAACTGGTCGCCATGACAAACTAATTAAATAGCCCTGTTGTACACAGATCTACCAACTACCTATGGCGTTATTTCAGTGACATATTTTGTGAGCGCAGTATTACCAGGCGAGATCGCATTTATGTAATACGAGCATGCGGGTCTCTTTGCTTGCGTGCCGATTTCCTCTGTTCGTGCACACAACTTGCGCACCTTCAAATAAACGTGTGACTTAGTGCTTTAATGTAACACGTATGTCTCCAACATTTATAAGATTTGCTAGGAATATTTACGAATGTCTCCAATAGACCTACAGAGCGGCATTAATGCGTCGTGAAGTAAAGTGAAGCAACTCTAAACTCCAGCAAGAGAAAGTTATTGTATGCAGAACCACAGACCTTAATTTATAAAGTATATTTATGGAAACTGTTCATCATAACTGAAATCTACGCCTGTATGCTGGCCTCGCGAATCGTGCAGCCCTGTCAGCCGGCCTGTCCGTGAACATGTAACCTTAAAGGGTTAAACAAATAATGCACAGCTCTACTACGGTTACAGAAACGCTCCCGCTGCTTTAATTCACTTACCTTTTAATACGTTTTATTAAAAAATAACAACGACAGACGATTCAATGTTTTGAATGAGAAGCAGTAATGTAACCGTGGCGGGATAAATTTGGTGTGACACCCCGTCATGGAAGAATGAATGTAGCGGAAGCACTGCACAATATACTGTATGGCGATACAACGATTTTTCTAAAAAAGTGGATCATGCAGTAATTTTGATCGTCACCGATCAAATATCGTATTATCGCACAGCCCTACCCTCCAGTGGATGTGTTATCTGAAATGTACAACGAAATGTAACCGGAGCAACGTATTTAACATTGTGCAAAAATGTAAGCAAAGGACTTTTTCCCAATGAGCCTGGGTTGTATGATAGACAGATGCAAATATTTCCACATGCTCTGTATATTTGGAATTAATCCCTTGCTTTGCATGTCACATTGATGTTATACGGATAACTGTTGTCAAAGTACAAGCATTTGTTTCATGTGTTACGAAACAAAAGAGAGGCTCCCGGGAGCACCTTTTGATTTTCCTGGCAAAAACATCCCAAGTCCTTCATTAAAATGTGTCTAGTCTTTCACAGACAACATAAGGAGTCATGAAAGGTCTCATTTTTAAAATCGGTTCTCACATCGTAAATAAACAGTTTTTTTTACATTGACCTTCTCACACACCGTCTTTTAATATTTGGATATGACAAACGTGCCGTCACTTTTACAGTACTAATATGCTTTCCCCATTTGTCTTTCAGTGGGCCTGTGTTCCCTTTGAACTCGTAACCAGGGAGTTAATATCAGAGGGGCAGGTAGGACAAACCAGTCTGCTTTAACCTTCTTAAGATTCTTCCATCACATGGTGTTGGTGGTGTGTTTTTGTGCTTGTGATTGTCATTGTGTATTTCAGCATGATGTAATAGGAGTTACATAGAGATGCGAACTTTATTATAAAGCAATCTCTTAAATTCTTTTGTGAATGCAATTGATTTTATTTGATCATTATTTTCATTTGTAGTCTGATTTTGTTCTCAGGCAAAAATGGTGTTTACATCGGCACTAAAAGAACATTTCATATATTTTGGCCATTCATTTGTATGACAACAGCATTTTGGCCCCCTGGAAACCTTACATAAAGTACATTTACAAAACAAGTACAAAACAATGATTATGTATGATGAGGAAAACAACAGTCACATAAAATAGGATTGTATGTGCACTGCCAATGTATTTTAGTGGCATTGCCAGCCTTTGGCCTGGTATATTTAACAAAGTTAGTCATTTGTAAATGTATATAAAAATGTAGTCATTTTTTGTATATATTATATATTAGATTATACTCTATAATATTTTCTTATGTATGTATGTATGTATGTATGTATGTATGTATGTATGTATGTATGTATGTATGTATGTATGTATGTATGTATGTATGTATGTATGTATGTATGTATGTATGTATGTATGTATGTAATAGTTGCATACATACACAAGTAACTATTAATAAGTGAGATTTTGAAGAGGATTTACAGCAGTTTTGGTGGTAAAGCTTCTTGTGAAAATGCAAATTGAGGAAACCAGCAAAACTGTTTACACAGAACAAATTACGGCTGTAAAAAAACTGCTGCATGCAGATTCGGTTTTGTAAATACAGCATTCTTTTATGGGCTAAACGTCATAAAATGTTTAAGACGTTTACATTAGATTGCACATAAACATAATGGGTGAGGGATGTAAACGCACACAACGATAGCTACAGTATGTCAGTAATGTCAGTATTCAAAACTGATACACAGCTATAAATGTTACTATTTCTATAAATAGTCCAGATGCTTGATGAAATCATTGCTACTGTATTTATTTCAGAGATTTCCTTTTCATTTGCCAGACAGTTTGGCAGTTTGCCCGTACTCACAGCTGGATTGGCCAGGCTTTTAATGTGAGTGTTGGGGGATGGAGTATGGATGTCTGGGATGGGGGGTTGAAAAGGGCGATGGTGGCATGGCTAGGGCACAGCAGGATTTTGTTTTTGGTGCTGGTGCTCAGGAGCTAAGTGAATTGCATCCAGTATACGACACTGCTTTGTCTTTTATTTGAACATTTTCCCTCTTATTTAAACAGAACCGTACAGAAAGCAAAGCATGTGCCACGAGCCAGGACGGAAACTCATTGCCTGAAGCACAACCGCACTGTACGTCAAAGCACTGCCAAAGTTTTAATTTCATGTCAAGCTGGCGAACACAAAAATGCTCGCAATTTCACCATGTGATCGCCAAATGCATTTAACTTGGTAGACGGCTTATTAAATATTAATGGCATATTTGATTTGTCTTGGAATCGATTCAGTGAGCTCAATGCATCAGCTGCGCACTTGAGCTCAGAGTTATTTTTTCCCCACTGCCACATTTGCTTTCCTTCATTTCCTCCACTAACGTTGCCATATCGGTATCACTGTTCCACTTAACACTCGATATTGTCTAAAATACTAGGTTGAGTCCTATTGACAACTTCCTGTTAAATTGGTCGTGCACAGGTCTTTGCTTTGTGCTGTAAGAGAAGACAACGCCGTCAATGTGAAGGTCTACCCCAATTTTCTACGAGTCCTTCACTATTGTGACAATAATAACACGGGCTCTTTATGCAGTAGCTATTACTGCCCTGAGCAGCAGGAGATCTTGCCAAGACCGAGGCGGCGGGGATGAGAGCATACGGAGGGGGTTTAGTTGACTCCGCGAATGCTACTTTCCCTCCCTTCCTCCTCCTTGAAGAGGGCCGTTCCTGCTTTGCCACTTTGCCCTGACAACTGACTGCTTAAACGAGTGCATGAAAATAGGTGGCTTGCTGGTCTCCATGACAGACCGCACATAATCAGTGTTGAGGTATGTAATTACAGCTGTCAGGCCCATCCGCTGTAATTGATGCAAGTGCAAGCAGCTCTTGCTGCCAGGGCGGCCTCTAGTTGCACACATGGCAGTGACTCTCTCTGGCCTTCCTCGGGAGAGCAAAAGAGAAAAACATTACCTGCACAATGGATGGATGGCACGCATTAACCAATGCCAAGTGACACTTTTTCTGTTAACACTGACAGCCGTTTTTTTTTTTAATACTCCTGGACGGGTTTGTGGCGTTCGATTCTCAGACTCGGTTTGATGTTGCTGGGCACATTCACAGATGGTGAAGGGGGGTAGAGGGGTGTGATGAAAATGCTGTCAAAGCCACAGACGCTTAAGTGTCTCCAAGGCGAGGTGGTCTGTCTGCGGGGTGTCTGTGCTTGGCTTATCGCTGTTGGCTTTTTAAATGTTTCAATTCCTGCCATCCAGTAGAACACACGGCGCACCATTTAGCTTGACTGAAAAAAAAAAATCAAATCACTTGAATCTGACTTCTTATGCTGCTTCATGCGCGAAGAGGGGGGCATCAGGGTGAATATAGCGAATGTAGTGGCTTGAGCATCTTTGGCTGAAGGTTGAGGTAATAAGTCCTCTAGAGAACATCCAGTATGAGGACCTCTCTGGCTACAAAGCAGGAGTCTCTCAGGTGCCTGAACTACGCCTGGCTGTTGTAATATTGATCACAGGAAGGTACGCTTTCCTCTTTTGGTTCTGCTGAGGATTGATGGTGGAGAACCAGCACAAGAGGATATTTATTGATTTGGCTTGGGAAGTTGCGGGTGAAATAACCTGACAACTGCGCTCAAATGCAGTCCTGGAGGAGCTTCGTTTAATTCTCGTGTTTGTTTAGCCGTTTATTGATTTTATTATTTTTTTATCAGCTGTTACTAAAAACTGTTCATTTTCCTTGCCATCAGGGTTCCCATTTGTTATAGCATGTTTCGCATTTACATTTTTGTCTCAGGACCAGGAACGAAAAAGAAAACATTGCAATGCTTGCTAAAATGTGCTGCAGAATTGTTCACACTGATTTTAATTTGTCCTTATGAATTCTTATTTTTGTTTTACATTTCTAATTGTTTAATCGATTAAAAGTACATTTCTCAGATGGTTTGGCACGTAGTACACATTACCGGAGTATTTATTCTCAAAGGATGCGTTTCAGCCCATTCCCTGTGGTTATTGCCAACATATTCATGACTGTCTGTAAAAGGAGTAAGATGACTGAGTCTTCACCCTGCTAGCCCTCCCTCCCATATGTTCAACTTGCAGAGGCAGGCCACCGGCGGCATCTCATCAGACATTCAAATCGACAACAATTTCACTCCACTGACATGGCAGTTTGAGGGTAATGATTCAAGAGGTACACCGCAGTCTAACTCTGACAGATCTGACATGGAGAGTCCACATTTACGACTGTTTTATATATAATTCATATTTGCATGCGTTCTACATTTTGAAGCTCGTCAGCAATAAGCACATCTCACACAATAATTGTATATCAATTATTTATTCATCTGTCTCCTTCATTTATCTACACTAAAAAATAAATCGGTAAAATTTACATGAAATAATCTGTGCTTGCCAGTATTTCACCGTTAAAAACACGGTACAAACCGTAAAGGTAATTTCTCATTTTTACAGTAAACTACTGTATTTCATAAATTTTTAGAGGTGACATGTCTGTATTTTTGTACTTTCTGTATTTTTCTAAATAGTATTTTGAATCCTATCTTTTGTTACACAGACAGACACTGTCAACATGCCCATATGCAGGTGTTGATGTGAAAGTTACATAATGAACCAATGCTCATCACACAAGCAGAATAGTGTATCAGTGTATGGAAGGTGCTCAGTGTCATTCACATGGCTACTAAACACCGATATGGTAACATGCATAAAATTAAAGTCATGAAATAAACATTGTTTATCAACATTATATGCAGCATAAATCTCTAATGTGCATAACTGATGGGGAAACAACTAAAAAGATCCATAGTAATGTCAACTAAAAGCATAAAATGTAATGTGCCATGCAGGGAATTCTGGGAAAGTCAATTTACAGTTATTCGTATATATTAAGGAAACATAGTTAACCAGGCTACGGATTTTTACTGTAGCATTTTTACATTTTTTTTTTAAACCATTGAAATCATGGCCATTTTTACAGTGTTTTAGCTGTCTCTTTATCAAAATTATAACAATAACTTCTAATCTCTACTTCTAATTTCAGAATTAGAATTTTAGTTAAATAATTGGCTGTAACCATGAGAGTAGGACAGTGTTTTACAATTTAAGGCACTTTCCACACAAAATCTTTTATTTTTATCATATCCCTTTATTTTGTGGAAATCAAAGTGATTCAGGTAAATTAGCAAATCAAAGTGAATTAGGTAACAGTTAATTTTGATGCAAAAAACATAATATTTTTCAATGGCTTCATCTGCAGCCACTGAACACCACTAGTCTCCCCTAAGGACATGACTGGTCCCGACTGGACATCACTGGTCCCTCCACAGAACATCACTAGTTTCTCATAGTATCTCACTGGACGTCACTGGTCTCTTGCAGTTTCTCACTGGACATCACTGGTCTCTATCATTGTCTCACTGAACATCAATAGTCTCTCACTGCCATCACTGGCCTCTAGCAATCTCTCACTGGACATCATTGGTCTTTTACATTCTCTCACTGGACATCAATAGTCTCTCACTGTACATAACTGGTCTCTCACTGCCATCACTGGTCTCTCGCAGTCTCTTACTGGACATAATTGGTCTCGTGCTGGGCATCACTGGTCTCACACTGGACATTATTTCTTTCACAGTTCATCACTAGTCTCACATTGGATATCACTGGTCTCATATTGGACATCATTTCTCTCACAGGACATCACTAGTCTCACACTGGGCATCGCTGAACTCACACTGGACATCATTTCTCTCACGGGACATCACTAGTCTCACACTGGGCATCGCTGAACTCACACTGGATATCATTTCTCTCACAGGACATCACTGGTCTCATACTGGACATCACTGGTCTCCTGTTGGACATCACTAGTCTCCTACTAGACATAAATGCACATGACGTCACTGGTCTTACACTAGACCTCTCACTGATCATCATTGGTCACTTGCACTGCTCTGCTGTGACAATGTAATGATGCAATATGGAAATCACAGATTTGTAACGACCAACTTCTCCGGCTGTTACTGAAAGGATCAAACTTTTAGCCTTCATCTGGACAAAACGGTTGTCTGAGGGTTTCAATAACTTAAGAATGGCTCTCCATCTTTAAAAATCAGAAAAAAAACGGGACAGTAAAGCTGTCAGTTAAATAGAGCTTGTCAGATAATTAATGAAATTGCCACGAAGTGCCAGATTAACACCAATAACTGGAATCTCAAGTGCTCTCTAATTTTGATCAGTATTCCTTTTAAATGGGTGGTCCAGAGTGTATTTCCAAGGCTTGGCTGTGTTTATGGGGTGCAAAGCTGTGTGTGCTCATGCTTCATTTGTAAAAAATCACATTGTTTTGTCATATATCTTACTTTAATCATATACAGCTAGTCAGCTAACATGAACCTCAAGAGATTGGTCAGCTAACATAATGTGCTGTAATTCGCGGATGGGCTCCACGTCACCCGGAAGCACCATGCCCCTACTAGCATACGCTTTGCCATTGTGTAAATACTGTGAGTCAGTGTAACTGTTAGCCGCAGCAGTTTGAGCATGAATCAGACAGAGAATGAAAAGGACACAGCTGAACCGCATGCCTGCTCTCTAAAATAAAATCGGACAAATGTCTTTTACATACATTCGGAATAAGCATGTGTAAGTAATATAAAACGCTCACATATCTTTTGTGAGTTCATTATTTGAGATTTAGAACGCACTGAAAGCAACCACATAAAGAGACTTGCTGCACTGGTGAAGATTGTGGGTGTTTACAGGGGTTTGACAGATAAGTATGAATTTGTAGCTAAATTGTTAACGGTGGCAAACAGCATTTGCCATTGTTTACTTCCTTGTTTACATCCTTGCTACAACATGCAGTTAACAGTAAAAACTATGCATGTCATTAATCAATTTTAACAAAAACAAAATACTTACAGGTTGTAGTGCACAATCCACAGCTTCTTCTATAATCGTTGTACTCCTTTGTTGAACTCCTCTGTAGTTTTTAGCCAAATTCAACACTGAACTGGAAGAGATTGTGCAAGCTGTCCTTTGTCAAATGCTAGAGCTATATCTTTTTTTTTTAATCCTCTGGAACATAATTAAAATTAATCTGCAAGCACTTCTCTCTCTGTGTCGTGTCCTTTGGATGCCCAAATACTGAAACGGGACAAACTCTGTGGAAATAGCAGCATTTGGACGGCATTTTAGCTTTCTCTGCTATAACATTACGGCGCCTCTGGCCACACCCTGTTGCTGTGCAGGGTGTATGCGCTTGGTGAATGTGTGTAACTGGAAGCATTTGTGATCTCACTAACCCAAATGTATTTTTTTGTAGTCCCCAAACTTCGTTCGCTGCAGGCTTTGCTAAGCTAGCTCTGTAAAAGCCAAAGTCTTCCTTTGCATTGAACTTTGAGCATATTACATGCAGACGCTGTTTATGTTCACACAGCTACAAGACACATCAACTAAAGTTTAATAATGATATCATGTTACTCCTGTAACGATAACTTTAAATAGGACTAAGCAGAGACCTCAAAATATAAAACATTTTATTTACATTTACATTATCTATCTCTCTTTCTCTATCTCCCTCCCTCTCTCTCTGTTATCTATCCTGAACTCAATTCAAACAGTTTAAAGTACATGACATATTAACAATGTTTCATAGGCTTTGTTTTGACTGTATTTGCAATGACACATTTACTGTAGTCTAAAAATACTATTGAATATGTATATCAAAGAATTCATTTGATTGGAAAAGTAAATTATTGCACCTTATATAACCCTAAAGGCTGCATATTAATGACTTAAAGGTACAAATTAGTATGTAATGGTACGTATAACCACCTTTTGAAAATGTGTCATGGTGAAAGCTTTTATACCTTTATTCTTGGAGTGTATGACATGCATTGATGTCACTCCAGCTGAAATATACCTGGTCGCCACACTGATTTACTTAAGAGTAGTGCAGCTCATTTGACAGAAGCGTGCTAACAACTCACACTGTCTGGACTTCTCTAAACTCTAGTTTGCACTAGCAGAGCTTTCATTGTCCACTAATATGTTTATGTAGTCTGCCAGCACCTTGCCTGACAGGAAGCATTGGATTCAATTGGATTAGCACCAACTAAATATATCTCCTCACGTAGAATCCACAATGTGGAGGTGCCGTTTTGAACGAGTCTGGCTGCAAAGCTGTTCCCAGACCTGTTTACCGCAGACTGTAGGAACACAAGGTGAAGTGTGAAAGCGGGTAAAGCTAATCATTGTGTAATTACAACTGCCAAAAGGGAGCCATTAGCTAAGTGTTATCCAGTAACGGTGGTCTCTGACGCTTTGCGCGAGGACTGAGAGTGAAATTGTTGACAATGGTTGAATAGTCCTCCAAGGCCCCGTGATTTGGCCAGGCAAGCCTCTGAGTTCCATTGCTACTCATTAGCGACTATGTTTGGTGCACTGCCGTGACAAATCATACCCCAATGTTATTAAACATGTCGAAACATTGTTTGACAATTTCCCTGCTCGCCTTGTAATTGGTGCGCTCTGTGAATAGACTATATAAATATATTTATGAGCTGAGAAATTTAGTGCTATCAAATCAAGGCCGGGTCTAATGCATTTTTCAGAGCTGTAAATTTGGAGATAGTTGATGACTTTATGAGGATGTTTATGAGGATCTACACTGTTTATTTTCATAAACAGCTCAGCAGATGCTGGTGAGAGCAGCTGTGGTGGTTCGTAGTCTTGTGAAAGTGACAGGGACAGCTGTTGTGCTGTACTTACTGGAGTTTAGCACTTGCGGGTTCCTAATTCTCCATAATGGCGCTTAAGTGTCATCGACCGATGGACAGGTTTTAGAGCAGCATAACTGTGGGTATTTTTGTTCTTTTGTAAATTTATTTTTTACATATGATCAGGCACAGCCATTTGAAACTTCAGTGTATGAGGCTTTAAGGTTTGCCTGTTTCATTTTATTTATGCTTCTTGAAAGTGGAAACTGGTATTTGTCGTCACATTTAGTTTATTGTTGCAATCATAAATGCATTTAATTTATACGTTGACATAAAAGTTTTTTCATTCGTTTGTTCCTTAAAGCCAAACAATCTGTTAAGGTTTTAAAATTGCTTAAATATTATGAAATTGAAAGATTAAAAAGGTTTATAGCCCTTTATGTCGCAAGTTTTTGAGATTCTTTACCCAAAAACCTCAACCAAATCTATTATTTATACTGGCAAGCAAAAACTGAAATAAAAATAAACAAAAATAAAGCTGCAAGCAGCAATTTAGGGCCCAAATACTGCATATCAGAACCATAGTGGCAGGCTAAGTAAGAATGGCAGGGATAATTGGAACAGTATAATGAAACTATATTCCTCTCAACATCTGCTGATTTGTAAATATTGAATATTGTAATACCAATATTCTCTTCCTATTTGCCTAAATGGTTTTCAGCATGAGAAATATAATCCAAAACGGCAATGAATCAACAACCTCTGTAGGCATCCTCTGTAGATATCGAATACATATTAGAATGTGTAAACATACATTCATTAATTTTCTTTTCGGCTAAGTCCCTTTATTAATCTGGGGTCGCCACAGCAGAATGAACCACCAACTTATCCAGCACACGTTTTACACAGTGGATGCCCTTCCAGCTGCAACCCATCTCAACATCAATACACACTCATTCACACACATACACTATGGACAATTTAGCCTAGCCAATTCACCTACACCGCATTTGTCTTTGGACTGTGGGGGAAACCGGAGCACCTGGAGGAAACCCATGCAAATGCAGGGAGAACATGCAAACTCCACACAGAAACACCAACTGACCCAGCTGAGGCTCAAAACCAGCGCCCTTCTTGCTGTGAGGCAACAGCACTACCTATTGTGCCACTGCATCGCATGTGTAAACATTATTTTGTACATTTTTATATATTTAATATATTTTTTATATTTGTGGTGAACTATTTATCAACGGTCACCACAGTGGAATGAACCGCCAACTTAACCAGTATATGTTTTATGCGACGGATGCCCTTCCAGCTGCAACCCAGTACTGGAAAACGTCCATACACACTCATTCACACACATACACTACGGCCAATTTAGTTTATTCAATTCACTTATAGCGCACGTGTTTGGACTGTGGGAAAGAACATGCAAAAATGCCAACTGACTAAATTATTTTATTATACATTTTAATTATTGCCTTGTAGAAATATTTGCTACAAATTGTTTAAACCTAGTGGGTGAATATTATTGATAAAGTAAAAAAAGAGTGATCTTTAAATGATTTCTGATCTTTGGGTATATCGCTACACTGAATGACATTGTGATGTTAATGGCAAATTATTAATGGTAAAACTGTGATACTCATAATTTTTGTAATTATAGGACACAATTTAATGTGTGGGGGGGTTACAGCAGGATTACACATCTTTTTGTTGTTGTTGTTGTGTTTTTTTTTTTTTTTTTTGGTTTCTGACCCACAACATATTCTAGATTTATGACAGCTATAGATGAAAAGCTGTTCTGAGAGCAGGTTATCTTCATCCTCACAGTATGTTGGCAAAATGTGTGTTGTTGCAGGCAGGATGAAGACGGTACTTATGTGTGAGTATGCTTATCTGCATGCAGGTCCGTATCCGATTGCATCGCCTCCAGAAAGAGGAGGGTTTAAACTCTGATTGAGCCCTCGAGACACCTCTATCAGAATGAGGTTCACCCAAAATACCTCTGACTACAATCATGCTCTCAGCTGAAATCTCGCTCTGTTTCATTCCTGCTGGACGAGTATCTATAAGAGGGATGGCAAGATGGAAAAGAGGCTGCACATAAGTGGGCGTCTAGTGTCAGGGGGTGTGTGCACGGGCTGCTGAAGACATACGAATGAACGCCTTGATGTTTGTGTAACAGCGTTAGCTATACTGCATAAACACATATGCTTGCATACATTTCTCTGCATGTTCTGTTACTACACCAAAGAGAAGCTTTATTTCCCCTCCCAGCATGTGCCAGTCTGTCTGACATCAGTCTCTTTCTGACACTAATGCACGTGCCAGTCAATTCAAGACCAGGCTCTTGACTCGTCAGTGTAGCATCATGATCTCACCATGTGGCACAGGAGTGACTCTTCAGCTCTTTAGTGACTCTTGGCTGTCACCGTGCGCTCCGTGAAGAGCAGCGGGCATGTCTCCAGTCAGTGAGCTGCTAAGTGAGGGCTTGGCCAGGCAAGCAAACACAGACAGCCGACAGAGAGCGTGCAGCGTGCTTGGGTTGCATTAGATGGGACGGCTGATCTCTCGCCACCTCTACGCCCAGGTCTTTGTCTCCTTTGCTAATTGAGCGACCCGACTGACCCCAGAGTAACATGTCACCATAGAGGGGTCAGGGCCCTGGTGTCATGTGACATGAAGCCTGTGACCTGATGTGAAGGCAAGGGCCAATGTCACAGATCTAATCCAGTGGAACAGCATTCACATATAATTTAAAATGAAAATAAAAATCAGTGTCTGTTTAAACCTGTATAAAATGATCATGCATGTTGGCTGCTTACCTGATAGATTGGCAAAAAGAGCTTTTGTGTAAACAAAACGCAAACAGTCAGCTCAAAAGACATTTTTTTTCCTCTCGCTGTTGCACAACAAACAAAAAGACTGATTAGTATGTGCCATTTGTTTTTCATGTGCATTATTTGCAAAAAAATAGCTCTCTTTTATTGATTGCACTCCAACAATAGTGCTTTTTATTCAGGCAGGACGTTCATGCTATGTTGCCTAGTGACATAATGACATCCATCAGGAAGTCAAATGTCAGTCCTTTCTTGCTCTGACATTTAGTTTCGGGTACATATGGAGTCATTGTTTTTGCTGATGTTGGAACAGCATCAAATGGGTTATTTTGCGCTGCTTTGAAATGACCAATGAAGTGCATCATGAAAGACTGAAGTGGATTCAGAATTGGCTTAAAAGACAAAAGCCTCAGCCTCAAGGGCCTTTCACATGGAGCACAACAACATGATAAAGCAAATCACTGACAAACCGTGCTTTCACACTGAACACGAAACAATCAATTGCCTTCAGCAAATGTGTGCCTGCTCGCAAGGTGGCGCTGACAACATCAATGCATTTTCTTGGCCTTCCCTCTATAACTTTTATCTTCAGCTTCTCTTCCCTTGCCTGTAGTTCGCATCTTGCATTTCCCCCCATTTTTCTTCTCCTTCATCCACTGCACAAAATACAACAGTATATTAAAAAATAAATGTGTACCAGAAATGCAAATGCTTTAGCGTGCCTTCAACTGGAATATATTTTCTCTGCATTTTCTTGCCACATGGCTTCTTTAGTTGATGTTATTAGCTCTGCTGTGAGTTTTATTGGAAAGATCTCAGTCACCAAAAATAACAAGCACTTAGCATATATTCTTTTTCACACACTTTTCTTCTACATTGCTTTTCACAACAGCTTTCTGTGCTATATCTACATGAGTCTTGTCCTTTTGTGCAACTGCAGCAGTTCCGGGCACATGATGTTAAGCTCAAATCTAACTGGACAGTAAATTTTGTATTCAGACTGAACTGAAAATATATGAGACAATAGTCGAAAACCTCACTTTGTCTTGCCGCGCTTTATCGCACCTGGTGTAAATAGCTCCATAGGGATCTATTGTTATAATCCAAGAGCGTCATTTCATCCTACATTTGTGCCGTTTTATCACATTTAGTGTGAAAGAACCTTTAACCTACCAGTCCCGGTAGTATAGTCAGATATTACAAGAAGGTGCAGTGACAAATGTATTTCAATGAGTATGTAATGTATGGGATTGTGCAAGAGGGACATCTTCCATCACTCAAGCCACAGGCTTTTCTGTCGGGACTGGGAGAAGACTGACAGGTCTATTTACCCCTTTCCAGTCAATCAAGCAGCCTCCTTAATGTCTGCAGGCCTGTTGGCTTCAGATTTGGGTTGCAACAGAAATCTTTTGTGGTGATGAAATCGCTGAGCTTCCTGTCCGTTCTCAAGTCTGAAGAAACCGAGGGCCTTTGTGGTGTTGTAGAAAGAAGCCTGCTGTGTTCGAATGGATTTGATGAATATGTTTTTGTTGCAATGATAGTCTTATGAAGTGTTCTGCTCCTATGGTTGGAGGTGCTATACTCTATATGGTAAATCAATTCCCAGAAAAAAAGACATTTCCAAAACAATATATATGTGGCACCTGAAACCCTATCTTTGAAGTGTCCATTATTTCAGGTTCAGCAGAATATTAGTTTGGTCCTATTTGCAGAAGGTAATATTTGTAACTAGATTGGTCCATCTTGGTGCTTATTGGGGGCTTCGGCTAAAAAGTGCCAAACTAGTTTGGGGGGTATCTGTGAAAAGGTTCCCCTTAATCCATTTTATTTGCTCTGCTACCTCAAAACCATTTGTCCACACAGCCCAATGTCCCCCGCTGGCCCTTTCCTCCCGCTCCTTCCAAGGATTGAAAGTAGAGGTGCAAGACACAGACTGTTAAAAAAAAAGCCATCTGGCCAGAGGAAGAGGTTGAGGTGGGGGGGTTGCTGAGGGTGGAGGGAGTCATGCTGGGCAATCAAAATGACAGACAGCAGTGAAAAGTGTTTTGTGGGCTCCCACATATATGTGAAGTAGGCTGACTTGTGAGCTTTCACAGCTCCCTTTGGTCTTCAGGTAAACACTGACTTAGCCACGGCGTATCTCTTTCTGTCATGCGCCGCCCCGTCTCATGCGTTGGAACAATTGCACAAGCGTTTTGCATAATCAGTACAACTGAAACTAGGCGATCCGATTGTTTCCTCCAGAATCGGAGATGCCCAAATTCGGCACAATCAAAGCCTTCGCTTTCTCCAAATATTATAATCTCTTGTTCGTATGCATTCATTTTTACCATCCCCCATTGTGGCCCCTTTCTCCCCCTTCCCAAAAAAACCTCTAAATGTGTGGAGGCTTCATTTTTCACTCTCCCCAAGCGGCTCTGTTGTCAGAGAGGAACCCTTAGGAAGTCTTTATTTCTGCCAGGCAGGGCCTCTCGCGTTCCTCCGGCTTCTCCGGCCGTTCTCATGGCTGTCCCCCCACCTGCTGGGACCCTGATCCCAGGCCGAGCTGCGCTTCAGCAGGGGACAATTACTATCCCGCTCTGCCTTTGATCATCTGACCACATGGAAGCACAACAGCTGACCACATGTTTCAACAGACAAGGAGGAGGAGAGGGGAGAAGAAAAGGGTGAAGAAAGACGAGAAGAGGGAAAAGCATTTGCCTTTCATTCTCCCTTGCACACTAGAAAAAAGGCCCATTCCAGGAGCGGCGCTTGTAGTGCTCGTATAATTCTCATGATCTTTGGTGTGCGGTAAACGCCTGGGCTTTTTATTGTCATGATTATGTCTTTGGATCGGAGGAGAGGGCTTATTACAGACATGGGGTAGCCGCATGTAAAGTTTCTTTTTGAATTTGCCTCGTCTCATTTGCTGAAGCTAGTGTGGAGTGCTAGAGAAGTAATTTGAGGCTGAGCTTGTAAAAGTGAGTGCTAATTCTTCTGTCATTGTCAGCCAAATTGTCTCGGAGCCAGCTGGGCCTCTGCATAAATGCTTGCTGTGGTCAATATTGAAAGCGCTTCCACACAAAGTCAAAGCCACAGCTAGAGCGCTCTCTGTCTACTAATGTACTTGGCTGTCCAATTGTAGCACTTGAAAGGCAGGAACCCTGAAATTAAAATTATATAGAAATTTAGGTAAGCAACAAAAGAGTGTATATAATAAAGAAAAGGAGAGAGCTTGCTTATTCATTCATTTATTCATTCATTCATTTATTTATTTATTTATTTATTTATTTATTTATTTATTTATTTATTTATTTATTTATTTATTTATTTATTTATTTATTTATCTATTTATTCATTCATTCATTCATTTATTTATTTATTTAAAAATCTAAAGCTGGATGCACTCTTAAGAATGCAGACCTTTCGTTCCACAAATTTACAATTAAGATCAAAATGGTTCTTTTAAATGTACAGTTCACTGAAAGGTTCTTTGTGGAGCCCATTATGGCTCTATATGGCCTCACAGCAGGGAGTTATATTACAGTGTTTTTGAACTTTTAATTACATTTATAGAGGGTTATTAATTAATATTAATCATTACATTTAAATGTACTGTTAACAATACATTAAGTAGTGATAAAGGAATTCTGACATTGAACATTGACAACCATTACATAGTAATTTTATAAAAAGTAAAGTAAAAAGTGAAAGTCTGCACATATTAATCTTTACATTTTATGGTAAAACTATGCATTTATTAATTGGTGATTATCATTACTTTTGACCACAGCACATTGAATACAACATGCTATATCCTGAACTAACCTTGCAGTGTCATGAGAAGGTCAAAATATTTGACATTTTAATAGACTCGTTGACCTTCAAACAGAGTCACGAAGGGTCTGCATGCGCCTTCTTTATGAACTCCTGTTTTTTCAGGATAATTTTTTCAGTATGTTAGCCTAATCATGGTTCATTGCAGAAAAAAGCAGTCATTGAGTTAAAGTTTACATTGAATTAAACCAAATTAAAACATCAAGTTGAACTGTGAACCATTTCATAAAGTCTTGACTTGTTGATCATATGCTTTTTGCGCACATGACACATGACTTTTTCTGACGAAGATTTTCATAAGATTTTTGTAAAAATAATATTAGAGATCCTACAAAAATATTAAGTTTTTTTTTTAAACATTGCAGAACTGAAAGAGTGTGTTCCCTGGAAGAGCGTGTGAGCTCAGCACATTCCCTCCGAGTATAAAGTGTGGTTGCATGTGGTATGTGTGTTATTTGTCGCAGCATGTGTTCGTGTTTTATTTGTTTGTGGATGTTTGTGTGCATATCCAGTAACTGAAGGAAAGTTTGTATGCCAACTGAAGCAGACCTGAGAGGTGCTGGGATGTGTTCGGGGGGCCGGGGGTGAGGCAGTCGGGCCTGAGGGAGCTGTTTGTTTTGGCCTGTTTGCTGGGGATGGCCTCCTTGAGTGTCCCTATTGTGCAGCAGATCACTTTACCACATTAAGGGCGCATGAAAAGAAGCTCTTCACTGGCACTTGGGCCCTGGCTGGAATAACAGGCAGTGTTTTGACTGGCTGCCACCTTCTATTCTGACCGCTCTGCCGCCCAGCAGACGGATCCTGTCGTAGAAAAGCCTGCGAGGAGAAATGCACAGACAAGACTCTTACTCAGCAAACAAACTGCTTTGTTAGCTTATGGGTATCAAAGGCTGGCTCTTTTCTAATTTTATTCTGTGACAGTTGTTGTCTATAACACAATTATTTTATTATATAAAAAAAGTCTTATTGGTCACACTTTATACTGAAAAAATCACTCGTTGACCTACTTTTTTTTTTAAGGTACCTTTACAAGCAAGTTTAAATTACATGACATTAAATTGACTTAGAACAGCTGTATAACTTAGAAATTTAAGATGAAACATGGTTAACTTGTTTTAAAGTGTATTTTAAAGACCATTGCTTTACCTTTAACTAACTATTAACTGGATCAAACATCTTATTTACTGCTGTTGGTAAAATAAAGTTTAGGCATGAGGTAGATTTAAGATAAAAAAACTTTTAAAAAAGCATTAATATGCAGCTAGTTAAAGTAAGATTTGGTTCCTAAACAAAAGTGTTTTTCTTTAATTTTACCTTTAATTAGCACTTTAATTTGCAAAAATGTAATAAAAAACATTACGGACGCCTGCATAAGATGCAATGAGTTTAAGGGTACATTATATAATTGCATATGGGAGTGTGGGGAAAATTCGACATTTTTGGAAAGAAGTGAAAGGGATGATAGAGAAGATACTTTGTTAACGGTGTACTGTGACCTCTGATTTTTAAATTTCATATATATACTAAAGAAATCAAGATTAAAACACTGAATGTATATTTATAAATATATGTGTTCTTCGAGCTAAACTTATTATTTCTTTAAATTGGAAAAATGTGTATGCATCAAATATAGGACGGTCGCTGAAAGACATGGTTACAAACATGACAATGAAAAAGATAACACGTATTAAAAGATAAAACAAGATTTTTAAGGGAGTTTGGGGACCTTTTAAATTGTTTCTAAAATGTGGTGGAGTTGGAAATGTGTTGATTGATTGAATAAGAACCTGGTCATCCTATTGATGTGAAATACTAAGAAGTTATTGTTTGTTTGTTTGTTTGTTTGTTTGTTTATCTGAGGGTAAAGGTAAAATGCAATAAAGAAATTTAAGAAATAACATTTGAATTTTGGGACCAATTTCATCATGAACTATTTTTTATGACTCCTCATAAATTGTCTAATTTGTAATAGTAAGGTAGTTGTTACTTTTAGATATGGGGTAGGATTAAGGGATCTTGAATAAAGTCATGCCGACTTAATAAAGGATTCAATGCACTTTTTAATACTAATAAACAGCCAATATGCCATGAACTTGAAAAAAACAAACAAAAAAACTGGCCCACAAACTAAAGTGTTACCCTTTTATTTTTAAAATGATGAAGAGTTTCTGCTTCCTGGACGGTCATGTTGTTGACCAAACATCATTACGTGTCTCACTCACCCCCTTACAGGCCCTTTGTGCATTTCTACCTAGTTCATAATCATTTTATCCGGCAGTTAAAAATAATTAACAAGTCATGCTCTTTTGTCGTCCGCCATTATGAGTCCTCCGTCTAGCAATGAAAGGCTTTGCCATAAGCACGGTCACATAATAGTGTCAAAATCTATTTTAAAGTGCAGTAATTCAAGGGTTTACAAGGCTCCATAAAACCCCAACATGCCCCAGTAATGAGAAGCATGAATGGAAACTTGGAGAGTTTCTGCGTGGCCCCAGTAAAGGCGGGAGACCAAATGCAGGACACAAGGCACAAAGCACAGAGGCTGCAACAAAGAAAAGCAGGATAGACGGAGCTCTCGCTGGGTGAACACAAGCACACGTTGCAGATCTTACACTTACAACTTGTTGCATGGTGGAAGTCATATTTATCCTGTTGTGCTTTCTGTCAAGTTCTTCTGAATTTTTTTCCAGTCCTTAAGAAAGAAAAAATTTTGTTTTACACTTTGTTCAATACTGACACGCACAAAAGTGTATATGCATTACGTGACCACACCCCAAAACATGAGACCAGGAAGAGAAATACACAGCCCTCCCTCACCAGACTGCATATTTTAAACTGCAGTTATATCAGATAACCTGGATCTATTCTTTAAATGTGTCATTACCAAATGTCTCTTTACACTTTTGCATTGTTGGATTTGATTTGATTTGATTTGATTTGATTTGATTTGATTTGATTTGATTTGATTTGATTTGATTTGATTTGATTTATAGAAAATTATTACAAAAAACACAGAAAATACAGTAAAATAAAAAATAAAATAAAGTAAATTTTAAAAAGTCAAATAAAAGTCAAATAAAATAATTTTTTGGAGAAAAATCATTACTGTTCAAATAATTGATTTAGTTACTGTGCTTGCATTTTATGAAAATAAATACATTTATAGAATACAGAAAACATTTAAATAGGAAACTTTTACATGAGTTTTACCGATATAATGTAAATTGTACAGTTAAAGCTGGCTGATCTCACGAGAAAACAGTTTAGTGGCTAATTCGTACGAGTTCAGTCGTATGAAAATGTACGATTTCAAAAAGGAGGCATGGCACCTAACCCCACCCCTAAACACAACCGTCATTGGCTGATGAGCAAATCGTACTGAATTGTATGAATAAGATCGTACGAATTCATACGAATTAGCCACTAAATAAAAAGTTACAAATTGCCGTGAGATAGCGTTGGTTAAAGGTATGGGTTCAGCAAGTTTTTTTTTATTATTATTATTATTTTATTTTTTTCTAAAGAGGATTAATTCTTCTACACAGCCAGAATCCATTAAATGGATCAAAACTGAGCTAAAGATGTTAACAATGTTACAAAAGATTTTACATGAATGCTATTTTATTTCATTTTCTAATCTAAGAATGAAAATTGTTTTGCCTTCCACAAATACATTAAGCTAATATTTTTAACATTGAAAAAAATATATATAATAACAATAACAACAATAGTGGCTCAGTGGTTAGCACTATCACCCATTGCAAGGTCAGTTGGCATTTCTGTGTGGAGTTTGCATGTTTTCCCGTGTTTGAGTGGGTTTCCTCCGGATGCTCTGGTTTCCCTCAGTCCAAAATCATGTGCTATAGGTAAATTGAATAAAGTAAATTGGCCGTAGTGTATGTGTGTGACTGTGTATGGATGCTTACCAGTAATGGGTTGCAGCTGGAAGAAAACATACGCTGGGTAAGTTGTCGGTTCATTCTGCTTTGGCGACCCCTGATGAATAAAGGGACTAAGCTGAAGGAAGATGACTGAATGAATAACAGCAATGACAATAATAATAATAATAATAACAAACAATAACATTAAGTGTCTTGAGTACCAGACCATCATATTAAAATGATTTTTGAAGTAGCGTGTGACCGTGAAGACTTTTACAATCAGAGGAATAAATTGCAAATAAAAATATGTTAAAGTGGAAAAGTTGTTTTAATATTTTTTTTCCATTATTACAGTTTTTTTTTACTGTATTTTATTTACTTTATCTGTTTTAATAAATAAAGGCAGCTTGGTGAGCATACTGTAGGCAAGTTTAAAGATTTTTATATGTATATCTATTTTTCATTCACACTTTTCCACCTCATAACTTTCCATTTCTCTTCAGGATTTAGCAAGGATTCAGAAAGAGCTGAATGCAACCGTATAAAACCTTACAGTCGTATTTCAGACTCCTTGCTGAGTTTACACTTGCTAGAAATCTCATAACTCCACATGTGGTCGGGTCAGGGTTAAAAAAAACTGTGATACCGTGTAAAGTTCAGATTGTACACACCTCTCTACTGTTCCCAGGACCTGTACATGAGCAGGTCAAATGCAAATGTGTGAACGGTTACGCTCTGTGTGCTCTCATGAAACACACTTCTTCTGTGTCTAAGATTCAAACAAATCTATTAGGTGCTTTCAGAGTTTAAGCACACGGTGGTGCTCTCTTTAAAAATAAATGGAGGTGTCATGATCTATGAGTGCTGAGACGGGCTAGACCTGCACTCCAGCTCTTGTCTATTGGATGACCCCCAAAATGTCTCCAGAGACGCGTGCCTTGAGACATAAATATGTGTGTGAAGTGTGGATGCTGCACTTTCTCTCTGCTCTATTGTGGTGTTGCTATACTGTACAAAGAGGATTATTAGATTCAGACAATTCAGATTATAATTCTACTACACAAGCTAATAAGTGTTGTACACTGTAAAAAACGAAATATTTGTTAATTAACAGTTTGTGTATGTTGTGATTCACGACTGTTTTCTGTTCATTTGCTGTTATGAATTGCATTATAGGATCTTGATCTCTGCTCTGTCAACTTTTAATGTTGAAAATTCAACTCTACAATTTAGCAAAGTGACTTTTATTGACATTTTAGTGGTTTAAAATTATATATTGTGTAAGAAATAAACATAGAGAGAAATATGTCTGTAAAATAACAGAAAATGTACTGGTGGTTTACTACAAGGTCTTTGCAGTGTAATATATACAACCCCAACCCTGATTATATATCAAATATACTATTATAAATGTTAATAAAAGTCACTTTTTTAAACTTATCAATGTTAAACGTTGTTGGAAGAGAGATCAAGGTCTCATAATCCAATTCAAAAGGATAAATAAAAGGGGAAAAATAAACACTATAACATGAAAAAACTGTAAAACTGCTAATTTACGGATACTGTTTACAGTATGGCCAGTGTTTCATTTACAGCCTGAAATCCATTGTAATTCTCTAGAGAGCAGTCAGTTTCAAAATGTTATTACAGGAACATTTAATGTTATTATTGGAGGTCATAAATATTTCACTTTCAGTGCATCTTGGCAGCCGTTTCTGTGTTTTTGGCTGTTTGACTTGTACCGCCATGTTTCTAATGGCTAGATCCACTAAAACACTGGTCCAAAATGGATTCATTTAAAATAAGTGTGATATTATGTTATACATCTTTCCTGAAACCGAATGTAATGTAGTGACAATTTGACCCATAGTAACTGAGTTGTCAGAAATACTAAATACCTAATCTTTTTTTTACCCCTTTTATTATTTTGCAAGGCAAATTGAGCTGTAAACAACTGAGTTAGCAGTATTTGTGTAATTACGTACTACTTTGAATTGGTACTACTTTGAACATTCTTGCAGTGTTGGAGAAACTTCTTTGAAACTGTTGCTTGATGATAAACTACAAGCTATTACTCATTAGGAAAATTACTACTTAAAAAATATTTAAAAAGGTAGGTAGCTACACTACAAGTTATTTCTTAAATGTAGCTAATTACACTGAAGCTACTAAACAATGACATGTATTACAAAATGTGAATCAATATTGAATTTCAAACTGTTGTTACTTTAAAAATATTATTTACCAAATAACAGTAATGAATTAATGAATATATAAATGATATTTAATCAGGTGTTGCTAGACAAAGCTCTACTAGGGTCTTACCTGGCTTACCCACCTCTCCATTCTGCTTCACATGTTAAAATAGTAGCCAGTAATGTTTAGTCAAAATAAGATCATTCATTCATTCAATTTCTTTTCGGCTTAGTTCCTTTATTATAGTGTTGTCGCCACAGCGGATTGAACCGACAACTTATCCAGCATATGTTTTACGCAGCGGATGCCCTTCCAGGTGCAACTCATCACTGGGAAACATCCATACACACTCATTCACACACATACACTACGGACAATTTGGCCTTTGGACTTGTGGGGGAAACCAGAGCACCTGGAGGAAACCCACTTGACCACGCGGAGAACATGCAAACTCCACACAGAAATGCCAACTGACCCAGCCAAGGCTCGAACCAGCGACCTTCTTGCTGTTCTTGCTTGCTACCCACTACGCCACTGTGGCGCCCCAAAATAATATCATCATCATCATCATATTATTATTATTATTATTATTATTATTAAGGAACTTTAGTTTTGTCCAGTGCTTTTGGAAGAGATGGTACAAAACTGCTGGGTTACACCCATTCGGGGACTGGTGTGGAAAGTATGAGAGTATAAGGGTGTACTCACCCTAGGTACAGTTGCCTTAAACTGTGCCAAAGCGTGATTGTTGCCTCTCCCCAAATGACCTGCACCCACACTGCATTTTGCCTTCCAAATCTGAGCATGCTTAACAGCAAGAAAAGCGCTCACACTCAGTACAGTGGACATTGCTTTAGTTATATTGTTTTAGTCATTTGGGATGCAGTGACACAGTCAAATATTTTGCTGAACAGATCCACAACTTTTCATTCATTTATTTTCTTTTTGGCTTAGTCCCTTTATTAATCAGGGGTTACCCTAGCGGAATGAACCACCAACTTATCCAGCATTTGTTTTACGCAGCGGATGCCCTTCCAGCCGCAACCCATCTCTGGGAAACATCCATACACACTCATACACTATGGACATTTTAGCCTACCCAATTCACCTATACCACATGTCTTTGGACTTGTGGGGGAAACCGGAGGACCCGGAGGAAACCCAAGCAACCACAGGGAAAACATGCAAACTCCACACAGAAATGCCAACTGACCCAGCCGAGGCTCGAACCAGCAACCTTCTTGCTGTGAGGCGAACGTGCTACTCACTACGCCACCGTGGCGCCAGATCCACAACTTTTGACGCTCATAAATGTGCATGAAAGTCCCCGTGCTGCATTGTATTAGGTTTGCTGAAGGTGCAGCTGACGTGCAGCAAGGGGTTTGTGTCTTTAATGAACTACGACAGTTTGTGTTTATTGAAAACTAAGAATGATTAATAAATCCATGTGAAACAGTCCCTTAAAAGTAATGTCGCATCTTCAGTTTCGGACTCAGACGTGCTTTGCGCTCACACCACAAACGTACCGCACCAAAGCTTAACTGAACAGTTCTCCGGCACACCTCTTCCAACCAGACCAGGGCCAGCCAACTGAACCGCGCCTAAGCACAATTCGGAGCACTCACACTTGGCAAACAAACCAAGGTTTGGATTGCATACCAGCCCCATTCTAGCATAGGTTTCATCATTTTTAAAGCCCCACTCAAATGCATTCTGACCACTAAGACTTGTTTAAGACCAACCTCTGCTGCAATCGAACACCTCCGGATGGAATGCTCACTCTTTATCCTTTGGCTTAGTCTCTGATTTATTGCCACACCAGAATGAACCGACAATTTCTCTGGCATATATTTCATGCGGCTTTATTCCAGACCAAGCAAGACATGTATACGTGTATGGGAAAACACCCATACACTCTCTTTCACGCACATTCAGACACTATGGCCAATTTAGTTTTACCCAATTCATCTAGGGGGAAACCAAAGCACCTAGAGGACTCGAACCAGCAATCTACTTGCTATGAGGTAACAGTGCTAATCACTTAGGTACCGTGCTGCCCCTTATTCTGGGATTGCCGCTTTTAATTAATACACTGATGTATAAAGTTTTACTGGAGCACAGCAGATTTTTAGCAACGACTCTGATGTGTGATATACCAATAGATGGCTGTGATGCACTGTTATAGCATGTGATTTTGTAAAGTGTTACTTTACTGCTTCAGACCATTGCAGGTTCACTAAATGAAATGTAACTGTTGCTACTCCACTACTCCTCAAAAAAGTATCTAGCTACTGTAAAGGCTACATTGTATCATAAGTAGCTGAGCTGCAGTCAAGCTACTTAAACTGTAACTATTTGTAGCTATCTACAACAGGGCTTGCAATCTATAACTTGTAGTGTGAGCATAGGTAATATATTGGACATTTTACACTGTAAAGCGGGAAGAATGCAATCTAAATCATATGACTGTATTGTTTTTCGGTTCATTAATATGCAGGTAAAGTTTTGACACTGCAGAGTTGTGGAATGTGCATTAAACGTTTTGTTACAATTGTGATGTTCATATATACATTCACCTTTCATTCATTCATTTTCTTTTGGGCTCAGTCCCTTTATTAAGCAGGGGTCACCACAGCAGAATGAACCGCCAATTTAGGCCCCGTTTACACTAGTGTGTTTTAGTTTTAAAACTGTGTTTTAGCATGAAAACGATCCGCGTCCACGCTAGCGTTTCACCCAGCGTTTCTGAACATATCTCCGTCTACACTACTCCACCAAAAACGCATATCACGTGACCATTCACGCACTCTGGGCATGCGCGTTCAAGTATAAACAGGAAGCATGTGTCTCGCTTGGCATTTGGTTAATCGCTTGAAACGTGAGCGACTAGCGAGTGCTGGAACAGTAGCTTGCCTCTTGCGAATATATGTAGCTGTTGTAGTAAAAAAGGTTTAACTGCACAATAGCGCCTAAAACGGACAATAGTGCAAACAACGCTCCCGTTCCTGTGTCCATGTTGTTGTTTGCATTGAATGCTTGTCTGCCGTCTTCCGGTGGCGTTATAGTCATGTGATAGGGGCTTGACGAATAAGGGAAGGTTACGCAATGACCCAAAAGCCCCAATCACGTAGAGAATCTTAGCAGCCACGCCTCCGTTTTCAGACATCTCCGTTTTCCCCATCCACACTGAGACGGAGCAGCAGCGTTTCAGAATGAAAACGGCCTCTCCAGCGTTTCCAAAACGCTTCGTTTTTGGGGCTCGAAAACTCCAGCATAGTGTGGACGGATGGTGTAACCATAGCAAAACCTATGTTTTAATACAAAAACACATTAGTGTAAACAGGGCCTTAGCCAGCATATGTTTTACAAAGTGTGTGCCCTTCTAGCTGCAACCCATCACTGGGAAACATCGATACACACTCATCCACCCTCATACATTACGGACAAATTAGCTCACCCAATTCACCTATACCACATGTCTTTGGACTTGTGGGAAAAATCAGAGCACCCGGAGGAAACCCACGCGAACATGGGGAGAACATGCAAACTCCACACAGAAATGCCAACTGACCCAGCCGAGACTCGAACCAGCGATCTTCTTGCTGTGAGGCAATCATGCTATTCACTGTGCCACAGTGACACCCTTATTAATTTACCAGCAATTTGTTAAATATATTAGCCATGTAAATGAAATGTGAAACTAGAATCTGAATATAACATAATAGAACTTTACCTTTAACCATAGGGTTATATAAAGATATAATGTTTGTTCAAAAAAAGAAAAGAAATTTGCTGTTAATTTACTGACTCTCAAGTCTTTCAAGATGTAGGTCATTTTATTTATAACATATACCATTTATTTAAATTAATAACCATTCAAACGCTTTGGATAAATTGTAAAAATGTTGTAAAAGGCACTCAGCTCCTTGCACAGTTTTATTTCATATTAGGTTTCTGGAGATATGGGTATTAATTTTGTTTTTTAACCAGTCGCCGTTGACTTGCATTTTATGAATCATGTAGGTCCACAGTTTCAGCTAAAAATATTCTTATTAGTTCAGTTCAAGAAAGAAGTCACCTACATCTTGGATTTTTTCCCTTTTAAGAACAGCCTGTATTTAACAGGTAAGGGTAAGTCGCCTTGACCCAGTTTTCCCCCTGAATCAGCAGAATACAAAATGCTGTCTCTAACAGCCTTGTGATTGTTATAGCGCTTATTGTGTTTGTTCAGTTAATGGCTACTATAGGCAATAAATAATTTACTTTCTGTACATGTGAGAGTAGTAATTACGCAGCTGTCCTTTTCTCTTCTTCGGGTCCCAAGGTGGTCTCGATTAAGATCGTGCCATTCCATATTAATTTAAAGCATGTCAGTCAGTCTTTGTGGTTTTCCTGTCAAACTTTCCACATGTTATATAGGATGCTGTTTTAACGTCTGTGGCATTGAGTGCTGCTGTTTTTGTGTATGGCTGTATTTTTTGACTCTCCCGTTCATTCTGTATGCAACATCTTGCCATTGGCTCAGAACTAAAATAATGTAAAAATAATTTAAATAATAAGTGACTTCACGCAACAATTTCTTTGTTCTGCCAATCCACTGCCCATCAAAAATCATCTGACATAGAGGGGAAAAAACACTTTAAAGAAATAAATAAAACTATGAAAATAGCCAGGCTTTTTACTCATCAGCGTTTGATTGCTTTTAATTGGAGAGCAATTTTCTGTCCAGAAAAGAGGAGTATGTGTGTGCAGTAAAGGAGATGACAGGTCTAATGGTTAATTGAAAAGAAAATGTGTCAAGCAGAACTGGAGAGATATAAATGCACGTCAGAATGACTGAAACATGCACAATAAGGGCCAACCATGTCAGAGCAGAAGCTCTTCAATCTTGTCTGTCCCGTGTGTAACATCTTAACCAAATGCTCCATAACATCTTTAAGCTCTGTAGGTTTTACCTCCGGGTCTCTTATATGCATGCCGTATCTATTTACTTCCACTGCTCAAGAAACATTTCAGTCAACCAAAATGATGAATATAGAAGTACTTCTATACTCTAGATGAAGAAGAGGACATATAAACAGTTCACTGATTTGGGTAAAATGGCATTTGGAGACCCAGTGGGAGTCTGGTTGTTTCCTAGTGCACGTGACATGCAGACCAGTGAGAAGTGAAGCTGTTCAGACTGCAGCTGCTGTTAATGTATGTTATTAAAGGGTATAGTAATTTTTCCTGTAGTCTTGCAGTTGGGGGTGATTGGTATTTCTTGTTTCTGTGTAGTAAAATGCAGAACTGTACTGTGCTTCAGTCAGAAATTGGTATTAGTAAAACAAATTGATCATGGTATTATTTATTTTTGTTAATAAGTGGTTTTAAGAATTGGAATCTGTATGATCATTTTTTTCTAGACTTTAATTAAAAGGGTTTGTGACAAAATAACATCTAAAGGAACAAAAATGGCTCACAAATTCAAAATAAAGAGGCAAAAAACCCAGGTGCAATTAAACTAAATCTTTTATGGTGTTGTGATTAACATGAAGTGTGGGAGGAATGAAAAGTGTCTGTTTGCTGCATTACATTTAGATTTGTGCATGTTGCATCAGTCTCATCTTACATTTGTTTCAGAGCTGAGCATTATAACCTATCACATGCATGTCTGTTGTACTTATGAGTGCTATGACCAATCAGATCTTTTTAGATTAGTCACTGCTGAAAATGCTGTGACTTTATGTGTAAACATGTCTCCCTGGACTATGGCTATTTTTGTTCTGAAAAAGCACTGTATTTGGCTAAATGAACCCTAGCAAAAAAGTGACTTTGGCTTCTGTCTGGAAATTTAATTGATTGATTTTTTTTCTTACGGATGAGTGGTCTTATGGATGTGTAGTGGACATCTGCTTTCCTTCAGCCAAATCTTACAATGGAGGTTCCCACTCTTCCACTCTCAGGGGGAGGCTGGAATTAAACCTGGATTAATAATTGACATGGATTAATCCTTAATCTACATGTTCTGTCTGTCTGTTCAGACAGTAGTCTGTCTGCTGAACTGTCCATGACTCAGTATTTAAAAACCCACCAGTTTTTGAGAAGCTTATCCTTCACAAATTGTAGAGATGAGTTATCTTTGGTTTCAAGATCTATTTATGCTGCTTAGTATTTTAATTAGTCAAATGATCTTTTTAGAAGTGATTTAATAAACCAGGGGAACAACACTCTAATATCCATTTGGTTTGTTTTTGACCAAATGTGGGTAAAATCACCTTAATGTTTTGTTTATTTTTTTAAACAACTTTTGGGTTGCTCTCAAATTAATATGTATGCAAATTAAGGTTAGGGGGGTCACTGTGGTACAGTGGGTAGCACGATCGCCTCACAGCAAGAAGGTCAATGGTTTGAGCCCCGGCTGGGTCAGTTGGCATTTCTGTGCAGAGTTTGCATGCTCTCCCTGTGTTCATGTGGGTTTCCTCCGGGGGCTCCTGTTTCCCCCACAAGTCTAAAGACATGCGGTGTAGGTCAGTTGAATAAGCTAAATTGGTTGTAGTGTATGTGTGTGAATGCAAGAGTGTATGGGTGTTTCCCAGTGTTGGGTTGCAGCTGGAAGGGCATCCGCTGTGTCATAACAAATGCTGGATAAGTTGACAGTTCATCCTTCTGTGGCGACCCCTGATTAATTAAGGTATTAAGACAAAAAGAATATTAATGGATGAATGAATGAATGACAAATTTAGATTTTATGTTTTATGTTTTAGATTAAATGTAAATTAAACTTGGCATATATTCTGTAAATGCTGTGTGAGCTTTTCTTCAGGGCTTAAAAGGGATGGTGAAGAGAGTCTGTAGAATCTCTTGAAGCAGAGGGCAGTGTTGTCGCTTCAAAAAGTAGACTTGAAACGCATATCTGAGCAGTTGCAAAGTAGGACTAGTACACACTGGTGAGTGAAAGAGTGCGACGAAAGCAGAGACTTAATAGGGATTTTTAACAGGAGTTTTAAGTGTAAGCAAATTTTAAAAAAGAACACAAAGAATAAAAATATATAGCTGAATACACATATACCCCTTTTAATTCAGCAATTATAAAAATGTTCTTCGAATGTAGCATGAACATTAGCCCCCTTCTGAGCTATTATGCTGGCTGTCTGGTGTTGCAATTTTACACTTCACCGACTCCGACAACCACTCTACTTGAGCCTGAATGCCCCAGATTTTACCTTATTTAGGTGATGTATCGAATTCATCAGGGCGCAGAAACATTTGACAAAATTAAAGCAAAAAAAATAAAAACTCAAACTCAGACCCCGTTTCCGATATGAAGGAATAACGAATTTTATAGCACAAAATTGCTGTCATCTGAAAGCAAACGCAGTCCTATATTACCATTTTATTTTTTCGCGTTATGTTCTCCTTAAATTCACAGTTGAGTGTGTAAAATGTGATATGAAACGTGACTATGAAATATAGCCTACTATATGAAATGTATTTCCCCAAAATTTGCTTTCTACAAATATTCATCGTCAAATGAAAGGGTATGAATAGGTTGGTGTTGTTAGCAAAATAAAATTTGTTTCGTTTGTCAAGTTAGCATAACGTTTAGTAGACATATCTTTTAGCACAGTGAGCGCCTTACTGCACTTCCCTGCTAATTTATGATGCAATCATGTATGTAATGCATGAATGGCGGCATATTAAATTAAACAACCAGACAGGCGACATGATGTATTATTAATTACACGAGTAAAAAAATATTTCTGATAGGTTATTGGTTAAAATTCATCCAGTATACTTTTTTTTGATAAAATTTAAGTTTTCTAAAACTTTCTATATCAGTTTTGAGTGACTTTCCTAAGGGTGTGATTGCACAATATCGCCTATTGTATGGACAATAGATAAATGAAATTAAAGTAATTAAACGAATGTCCTTTTTGGCTTCTAACAAGCATATGAGGACTATGAACGTCGCTTCAGAACGGTTAAAACAGAGCGCTTTGCATCACAACGCTCCATTCTCTGGTTTTCATTCATAAAACACTTTCGAGCTTTTTGAGACATGGAAATTGCAGCAATCTGACCTATAGTACATGATTGAAGTTTCTTTGACATTCATTTCGAGTGAGTTGCTCAAGGACTTGCCAAGTGAATTGTTAACTCTGTGGTCCGACTTTTTTTTTTCCGTGAGAATTACAAGCCAGCCAGTCTGTGACAAATTTACTTTAAAAAAACGCTTTAATTATAAACATTGCATAATGCTTAATATTATATTATATTATATTATATTATATTATATTATATTATATTATATTATATTATATTATATTATATTATATTATATTATATTATATTATACGAGTGAAAATTATTATTGTTAGCGTTAACTGCATAAATGTTTAATGATTTTGTTAAACACACTAAATCGCATTATCTGTGAATTCGACTTGTGTATTAACGGCGCATGATGTCTTTTTTTACATTATAATGTACCGATTTGTTGTTTTGCATACGTTTTAGATATAAATATATATGTGTAATATATGTTGAAACAATAAGTGTTTATTAAGTGTTGTGTTGAATACTTGTGTCTTCCACAACCTATGTAATACTTCGTGGAATCGGATATTTTTTTCGACTGAGCTGACTTCACTTTAAATTGACATCTTCTCATTTCAACGTCGTAATTTGTGAACTATTAGACGACGACCCCTAAACATCTTGATGTTTATAAATTTGCTAGCCTGTATAAATGGTGGTGATGATAGTGAGTGGCACACGTTAAAAGCACATGAACACGCGAACATGAACTTGAGCTCTCTTTCTTTGCCTTTTTTAAGCAGGAAAGTATATGATCCGTATTCTGTAATGTCCCTCAAAAAGGAAAGCTGAAACCGGAAAAACAATTACAAAGGAGATTGGCCCTAGGGTTTTGAGAGGTAAGCAGCATGAGGGGTTGGATTGACTCTGGTGCACCCTTGGACCTTGCATTATCCTGGCATGAGGTCTCTTTGGCAATAGCCAAGCAATTTCCAACAGCACCTGGCTGCCCACCCCACTGATAGCCTCTATACCTGTGTGTGTCCACCCCGCCCCCCGACCAAACACACAACTTTTAAAGTGTGCATAATGACGTTTTGTGAACAAAGAACCAAATGTGAATGGAAGTAACATCATAAAATAAGTAATTACTTGTATGACGCAGTTAATGTATGACTCCGTAATGTTCGAGGAGTTTTTTTAAACAATCAGTGATAGTCATGTTATGTCAGCTGGAGGAAAGGTGATACTGTCTGTCGCAATAAATTATGCCTTTTTTTGCATTGTGTTACTTTAGTGTTAGTATATATAAATGCTTCCTAAATGACCAATCTCTGGCACCTGCTCTCCCGCCCCCTGCAGTCCCTGACCCTTGTTTGCAGGTGCTACTGATTGCACAACTCATTCAACCTTATAACTTACTAACTCCAGTAATTTGACAAACGACTTTTATTATGGTGGTGTTTGTTGCTGTTTGTTGAAAGTATACTTTGTGTTGTTGGTAAAGTGTTAATAGCTTATAAGGCCAGGAGGATTCGAATTGTAATGCATGTTATGTAATACGATTTTTCTTAAAGCTTAAACAATTTTTATGGCAAATAATTACATGGTTTTCCTGTTTAAAGTTAATAAAGACCATTTTCTTTGTCATTTATAAATGTATTGTTTATTTTGATTATTTTTTCTGCATGGTAAGCTTTTTTTAGAATATGCCGAAAAAAGAAAACGGCGCTTTGGAAGTGATCAGGGGTAATTTCTTTAGGGCAAAAATATGAATGCGCCTCTTTGGAGTGTGAAAATCAAGAAGTAAATAATTAACAATAATATAAGATAAAAGAGCATTTAAGAAAAAGATACGAGTGTAGTGTATGTTGACATTTGTGCTGAACCCGTCTCACTTGTTTACGTTATATAACAGATTTGTAGGTTTAAGAAAAACTTTGAAAGAAGACATTCCTTCAGTCTAAGAAGGCTTGATTTTAAAAGCAGCTGGTGAATATGTTTTAATGTGATAAACTGTAGCGTTCTTGAGAATCTGCAAAAATAGCCTTCTTTATTAGTGTGTACGAACTGCGCGCTTGATGAAGGGGATTGATGTTGTAGTTATAAACTTGTTAGGGTTCATACAAGTCCCTATAACTATCTCTTTCCCTCTCCCCCTTTTACTATTTCTATATTATATTTCTATTTTTCCCAAGCACCAGAAATACGGTATAGCCTAATCTCTAATCTTGCTAAAACTTGATGCTTCATTTCGTGAAGGTGTCTTAAACATGTTAATAGTCGACGATCATGTTACGTTTATTTGAATATTGTTTTTATGGTTCCTTGTTTGGTATTGAAATTAAAACGGAAATAAAAACATCCTTTTTGCAGTCCATGCATGCTTTTTGCAGTGCATTTGCAGATACATTACAACTTAGGCATCCTAACTAACTAACTAAATAAATAAATAAATAAGTTCGACACTTGTTGGATCTCGTTCAGTAAACAAGTAAAAAAGTATTGTTTTATTTAAAGATCCAAATTTCAGTGGGGATGGGAAGGGTAAATTAATTTGCACGCAAACTTTCCGAATCATCAAGGTAAATGATGGCTCCATTTGCCTTGGTTTAACATTACAATAACCTGCGGTACAGCCAAAGTAGATTTTGAAAGGACACATCCTGGATTAACAGTCATATTGATCACCTTTGCATATTCATCGCTTTTCTTAAAGGTGAATAAGCATCAGCGGAGCTCTCTAAAAGGGTTAATTGACGTGCAAATTGTCTCCATCTTACACATCATTGTTGTGTTGTGAGGTAAATAGAGGTTACAGACAAATACATTTCACGTCATTTCACGTATAGCGGGATGTCCACAGCTTGTGACGTTTTTTCGTCACATTTTTGTATTTGCGGTTGTTGAACGCACTGAATTTGTTTGCATAACAGGGCTGTTTTTAGCACGCGTAAGTGTGACTCTCTAATGTTTAAAGAGTAAAGTAGGCCTAATTATGAGGAAACAAATAGTAGAGATGTTCGGGATTAAACTATATGGTGTTTATGATGATTGCGAACTCAGTTGCGTGACAAAAGGCGTTTGGAACCTGCTCGTGTCGCTTTATCCTCTTAGACGGTGCCACCCCGCTTAGCCAGCAAAGCTATGAGATTGAGTGTGGCTTCAGGGAGGACTAGGGAAAGGACCCTAAATTAGTATTAGCTAGAACGCTCATCCAACCCAAAAATACTTGAATTCCTCAGTATTTTACGTAATAAATACAATATAGCCTAGGCCTATTATGCGGTTATAACATTCATCAGCGCTGCACTATTTTACTTTAAAGACATTTTACTTTAAACACTCTTAGCTTTTTTTGATTGGACTGCAAATGTTCTGTCCGAAATCGAAAACAGATTAATTACACCTAACCCTACCTCGCGACTCATACGAACTTGTGTAAAATCCAGCACTTTATTCACAGCAGATCTTTCATTGAGTTTTCTTCACCCACCTAACAACCGCTACCTTTCATGCCACGTGACTGCAGAAAAGCATGTTATTCTTCTAACAGCTATTTCCCGAGCACAAGCATCTACTTATTACTTGTTTAGTTCAAAATTCCAGAACAAAACAAACCCCGTCTGCTCATTTAGCCAAACTCAGCTGGTGTTTCTGTGTGCCTCAGCAAAACAGCCCGCGCCATATTGTGACGTCACCACGTATGTCAGGCTCTAGCCGATGGCGTGAGGAGAAAATGCTGTCTGAACTAGAAAAAATACTGCGCTTGCGCAGAAAACAGACAGGCTTCAGTTTAAATGAATTTGTAAAACTGTTTATATTCGAAGGTGGGGGTGGGTTTTATATGAAGGTGGAGTCTTTGGGGGTTGGGCTAAAATATTGCATGTCAAGTGAAGAAGCGGTAAAGAGACCGACAGATCCTCAAAAATAATAAGGTTGCCTTGTCCTTGCATAAAGCGTAAACATCTATCTATCTATCTATCTATCTATCTATCTATCTATCTATCTATC
>CAIGQQ010038942.1:9312640-9325095 GCA_903798035.1 Danio albolineatus
ATATAGGTCGAAATAATTTAATTATTTCTGCACACGAAAGCAAACATAACTGGCGTATTATTTTGACATTCCGTAGAGGCAGGGCCTCCGTATATGTGATGTAAAGAAGACTCTTTAAAAGTGATCCATGAAGTTAATAATACGTAAAATCTTTTGTAAAGTGCAGCTTTTAATTTTTTTTTTCTGTCACAGCATAAATGTAGGTCGAGGGATCTTACAATTAAGGTTCTCGTTTGTCTTGATGTTTGTGAAGTGAACCCATCAGTGTACGAGGCCTTTAGCTACAAATTATTTTAAGATTTTCTCATCACATCACAACTAAGTGCATTTTATAAGTTGATACGTTTGTGGCAAATGCTGAAGATGTCAGTCCTCTTCAACATAATTCAATTGTTTAATTAAGATTGTACTGTATATACTGTACAATTAATTATGCATTCGAAGTTTCATTAAAGTATTTCTATTCTCTTTGATCAGGCGTGTGATTTAGCTCTATGCTTTTCAAAGGAAATGTGTGAGTGTGTGTGTGTGTATGTATATATATATATATATATATATATATATATATATATATATATAACGCTTTTGAAGTTTATATGCATAGCGTATTTGTTTTACGGAGACCTATACGCTTTTTTGGATTGATATTCCAAAACCGAGAAACTTTACGCGTTTAGTGACATTATGGCTTGTCAACAGTGACCAAAATAATGTTTTAAAAGTTTAAACTTGAATTAAGTACTTTCTCCCCTGAAAGATTACGCGGCCGCTTACCTTTACCTCGAATGAACTCCAACAGGTTCCAGCTTTGGCGTCGTTTTATCCATCTCTGCGTTGTTTTATGCTCACTCTGTCACGATATATTTTTACTGTTGATTTTATTGCTTTAACTTTGGTGCATGACGGAGCATGAACAAGGGTTTGAGCGAGGATAGGCCTTAGAATGACACTGCAGCGAAATCCAGCCTACCTATGCTTAATTTACAATTTGAATGTGCTAGCACAGTCTTTTCTGTGCTACAATGTTATCTTAATCTACAACAAATGATAATTTTCGCAAATCCTATTGTGTCAACTAAAAGCTGTAATCTTAGTACCGTTGTTACGAACTAAAATACAGCATACGTTGGCTGGTCAGAATGAATCGATAGCTTTGAGAAATTGTGCGCTCGAGGACCACAACTCTTTGGTACACCAGTTGCATGACCAAATGCATATTTAATATATTTAGTTTTGTTCCTATGCTTCACAAGTTTATTAAAGTAATTTTTAGTTCATTACATATTCTGAAACATCTTAACACAACTGTAAGGCTGTAAAAATCGAATTTGGACCATTTGGTAGAGATCTGCTGTTTGGTTTCAGCTTTTTGTTATGAACTCACAGCTTGCACTTGGGGATTTTAGGTTCTTACATATTTTTGTGCTTGTGTGTATGGTTTTGTGAAATGATAGGATAATGTAGAGTGTCATATCTTAATTTGTAATGTGGAGAACTTGGCTTTCTAACACTATGTGGTGAAGCTGAAATGCTAATGACCAGGATATACTGCATTTTATAAGACTAATTTCTTTCCTGGTTGGTTATTACAAAAATACATTATATTCGCAGTTTAAAAGCCTAGTTCCCACTGTCAAGAATGGTGCCTGAGGCACCAATCATTAGAACCTACTTTTGGAGAGACACTGGTGAAAAAAATCGGTGACCAAGGAATATAGAATTACTTTTTGGAGGGATATGTGAGCAATGAGAAAAAGAAAGCCCAGGTTTAACTGGTAATAGGACTGCCAGTGCTTTTTAACTCTATGGAGCTTCTAAGTTTTTTTTTATTTCATTAATTAATTTTGCTATCAAGAAAAACCTTAGAAAGGTCATGTCAAATGTCAGTCTGTCTTCACATAAAGCTCATATCTCAGCCGGACTTGTATGAACATAGCATGTTTATAGGAAGTGCAAATGAGAAGTTTGAAATATATTGTCCATTTCTATTTTGAATACGGATGGATCATTATGAGGCAAACAATGTACATTTCTTGTTTTAGAGAAATATTTTAAAATGTGTTTCTGTCGCTCAGTGAGCTATGATTGGACCAGTGTGTTTCGTATAACTGTTTGTCATTAGATAAGTTGCTTATATAAAATTAATGTTAGTCAAATGCTATGGAAAAACAAATTTTCCTAATTTGAACTAATCTGGTCTTAGTTGAAATATATCAGCTTAGAATTATTCCTCTATAAACTTTGATACCTTTAAAAACGCTAATGTTAAATCTTACCATCAATTAGAATTCTTAGCAAATTATTTTGTTTTTAGAATTACACTGGTTTACAAAACAAAATTATGGATATTTTGTGTTAAAATATTATGTTAAAACAGGAAATATTGTTAATAAAACTGGCTTTGAAGTTACCTGAGAAGTATAACCAAAAACAACTGAAATCACATTATTGATCACATAATAAAAGCATTTCTTTTAAAGCATTATTTTTTTCTCTAGCATCACTTAGAATTTAACATCGGAAAATAACATTGCGTGTACTCTAATGTTGCCACTTTTATTTCCTTGCTTTTCAACTAACGTGATTTAAATCAAATAATAAAAGTTGCGAAGACTTATTGGTTATTATCGCACACCTTCTTGGTAACCTCACAGCATTAGCAGATAATGACCTTCTCAGAAACCCTGTGATTATGCGGCGCTTAAGGTACTATTTTTGAGCTTTAATGTTAATTTATTTAAGGTTAAGATCTTGTTGGGATTATTTGCAATATTTTTACAAGTCCGATGTGATGCCATTACTTGGCTTAATTTTTTAATTCTTGCAATCACGTTGACCTAAATCCAGTATATATCCAAAATATGAAGTAAATGTTTATTTAAAATGTACTTTGACTTTATTGTTGTATTAAGACCAGAAACCTTCCCCTTTGTATGCTTTTTTTTATAAAGAAAATGAGATTTTTGTTTTTTGTTTTCCTGCGTAGATTTAATATTAAGTCATCTCTCAGGATAATTGTTATATAAAAATATTTCTCCTTGAATATCTTTTTTTTTTAGCTTGATGCGTATTTACTTTTTGTAAAGGATCAGTCAAAATTAAGCTCTCCATCCAAAACTCTTGAATGTCTGTTGTTTACCTTTGTTGAAAGTAGTCAGACTTCACTTTGCCAATGGTATTATATAGAGAAATTGTATTTCTTTGTACATATCTGAATTGCAACACCCTTTAGCAGATTACGAATATACTTTCTTTACTGTAAATGAATCACGCTGACATGTCTCTGCCAGTCTCTACCACCTTTGTTTTCTGCCTAGCAACATAGATGTATGGCAAAGGTTAGTTTGGATTTTTGACTGTAATCCTAACAGCATGCAACTAGATTCAACTTTTCGATGCATTTATACACTACTGCTACAGAAAGTGTTTGTCGTAGACTCTTTCACCACTATTGCATCCTCAAAGTGTGACCAAGACTATATGATCTCAATGTGTGCTGCGTTCCACCTGCTCGAAATGACACATCTCTAGCAGGAGCAGTGTGAAGTTGCGTCAGCCTGGTGAGGGGGTGGTGGCTGTGCAGGCCGATGGGGTGTGATTTTAATTGGATTCCTGCCTTTTCCAGTCGTCCCCAGGTCAAGCCAGTGGTGTTGGTGCTCCCTGACTTGGGCTTCTTTTCATCCCAACCCCCTCCTGTACATTTCAGCCCACTTTTCGCTCTCTCTCATCTGCTGCTCTGCCGGTGCTCCTGGCTACCCTCTTCTCCCATGACTCCCCTACACCGGCCCCTTAATCTGTGCCACAGTTTGGTCCAGTGACAGTGTTTTATGAACCTCAAATCACAAAACTCACCTCATTTGATCTTTCGTCCTTCAGATGGTCCACTGTCGTCCACTCGTGCTCTCTATCTCTCTGCCGCCTTTTTCGGTCATCCTGCATTCTCTTCCTCATTTATCTCTTTCCAGACAGGGTGTGTTTGGCTTTGAGGGGTTTTGGCGTGTGCACGCAGGCGCTCTCCCTGCTTACCCAGTGTGTAATGAGAGTGATGCTACAGACACAGGCAAATTGATTTCAGAGGTGAGGCTGTAATGAGGCTATCAAAAGCAGGAAACGTGAGAGTCATACTCAAAGATAGTTTTGTTGTTGTTTTTAGTTGAATCTAGTCATGTGTTTGATTCATTAAACTGTGTGCTTTACAACCGAAAGTTAATAAAAAGAAATTAGTTTGGCACTTAAATATAAGTGAAAGTTTAATATATCTTATGGATAACAAGTTACTAGAGCTTGAAATCTGAACTTGAACTCATTCTGTTGTGGCAATTTAAGATTTCCAGCAGACTGCATGAGGAGAATAAATGCTGAAATAAGTGTTATTTATTTATTTTTTTACATTTTTGCACAATATATTGTGACAAATATGCAAGATTTGTTGGGTTACCATTGGACTGAGGATGAGCTTATTGCGTTTTAAATGAAATTAGCATTTAACCATGAAGTTTTGCATTAAAATGTTGATGAGAGCACATTGTTTTACTTTAAAGTTTGCTTTTTAACATTAAACTATTTTTTGAGGTAATCCAGTTTCACTTTTTTAGGGTGTCCACGGGGTCTTAACATGTCTTAAATTAAATGAAATATTGTGTTGTAGACCTTAAATAATTTTAAACAGGTCTTAATTCCTTTGTCCAAGTAAAGCTACCCAAACAGACCGACATCCAAACACCAATGATCCATCTAAACTTTTTTTAATATGTACGTTTTTTTATTGCAAAGAAATACAATTTACAACAACAGTTAGACATTTTAACAGCAAATTCTCCAAATTAAATCCCATGACTGGGGAAAGAAAACTAAAGTAACACATCCTTTTACATGGTGTTTTATTAATAAAAGCTACTTACAGGAGTAACTGTGCCATTAGAAAAAATCTTTAGTGTTTAACTCTCTATAAGTCTAAAATTTCTGTCTGAATGTTGTTGAAGGATCTTAAAGTCTTAAATTTGACTTGAAGAAACCTTTAGAAATCCTGTTTTTTATAGTCGTAACTGATTTGCTTTTGCAGTGTGATAAGATGCCATTTTGACTATAAGTGACCTCATTTACCTAAAAATGTTATCTCGCATGTCTTACTCTTGTGTCATTCCAAATGTTGTGGAACATAGAAGAACACATTTGAAATACTTAAAATTCTTCAACGTAACATACAGTCAGTATGTTCTTAAAATATTGGAACCTCACGTTAACGATTCCTTTTATTGTGGAAGAATTGTAAAATTTATAATAATTATTTGCATTTAAAAAAACACATTCAAGCTTTTAGATGAGTTGCACTGCTAGTGGTGCAGTCAGTTGATTGGTTGGTATTCTTTTCCATCTTCATCCGCAGTGCAGTGTTCTCGAGTCAGTGGTGGCGGTGCCAGCCCCCTGTGTAGCTCAGCTGGTACCACGGCTTATTAAATACCCATCTATTCACTTGCCGGACATTCCGTTCTCTTGTCAAACCTCAGCAAGTCCACCAAAAATGAGGCTAGAGTGGTTTTGTGCGGGGATTTTTTTTCTATGGGCTTTTCCATTTAGCGCAGCTGCGGTTTGGGAGTGGGAGTAAACTCCGCCCAGCCCAATATCTGACGCATTTCTGTCTTTTGATGCATTTTTAGGGTTGCAATTCACCCCCATGGACATTTCTTTAAAAAGTCTTTTTTTCACACTCTTTTTCATTCATTATCCATGCCTTACATAAGACATATCTCTGATGATGGCGTCTCAGGACAGCAGGGAAGACAGTAAAGGTCTTCGCTCAGCCAATCAGGTGTGGCTTGCTTCGAGTTATCTTGTGGCAGTCTGCACTAATATTTCAACCGATATGGCAACAGTGACCCTTGTGAGCAACAAAGCAGATATTCTCGTACCATTAGTCCCTAAATCCACTTTAGCGAGTGTTGTGGATTTGCCCCTTTTGAAAGGGGGCGACTTTGAGGATGCCCCGGACTCTGAGCACCAGTGCTATGCTTTCAGAAGGGTGACCATGGCCATCACCCAATTCCTCTGATCTCGCTTCCAGATCCTTTTCGGTAAAGATCAACTTGGAGAGCGTATACTGTGTCCTCCATGTCTTGGCAAGGGTGTTTTTGGCAGCCATCATGCATGTGAGGCCAGCTGAACATGCTTAAAAAGACAAACTGGAGCTTATTTATCCAGTGTCGCAGCCTTAAACAAGGAGATTTATAATTTCATTTAATTTTTTTACTGCTACTTCCACCCATAAAAAAACTACAAATGTGAATCCATCTTGAATGTTTGCAAAACAGACGGAGCAAAAGAACATGCTTTGGATTTAGGAGACCTTTTTAGTTCCCTCAGCACCATCACGTTTCATTAACAGCAGTATTGGACTCCCTAGAAATATATCACATTTGAATTTTTAATGAAAAGCATTGTCTTTCATATTGTGGTTTTGAGTCTGAAATCACACTGATCAGGGTCCAGGGTGTTTCAAAGTAGTGTGTAATAGTGGGTGTTTAATTTCATCTGTAGAAGGATGCATCACAAGGGGCTGTGTAATCAAGCCTGTGAACTCCACATCTAAAGCAGAGATGGGCCTTCTGATCACTTCCCCAACTGAAGTTCAGCCATCCTCTGAGCCTGCAACTATCAACGCTTTTAAAATAGCACGGCAGCTGAATTTAGGCGTACCTGTAACCACTTCCATCACTGTTGTTGCATCCAAAATCGCACACTAAATAGGCACTATGCATACAAATTTACAATGTACATGAAAAAACATGTTTACGTGTTTAAAAAGTGTGTTCTATATGCACTCTTGAAACTCTGACGCTCTTGACTCTTCTTTACTGGCATCAATGGTTCCATGAAGAACATTTAACATCCATTGAAGAGTTCCTAACAGTGGGAAAAGTTCATTCATTCATTCATTCATTCATTTTCTTTTCAGCTTAGTCCCTTTATTAATCTGGGGTCGCTAAAGCGGAATGAACCGGCAACTTATCCAGCATTTGTTTTACGCAGCGGATGCCCTTCCAGCCACAACCCATCTCTGGGAAACATCCATACATTCTCATTCACACACATATACTACGGACAATTTAGCTTACCCAATTCACCTGTACCGCATATGTTTGGACTGTAGGGGAAACCGGAGCACCTGGAGGAAACCCGCGTGAACACGGGGTAAACATGCAAACTCCACACAGAAATGCCAACTGACCCAGCCGAGGCTCGAACCAGCGACCTTCTTGCTGTAAGACGACAGCACTACCTACTGCGCAACCGTGTCGCCCATTGGGAAAAGTGTTCTAAAAATTTCCCATTTTTATTTTCTTTAAACTAAGAAAAGTGGTTAATTTACGTTCGACGTTGAATTGAAAATGATTCCTCCATGGCATCGCTGTGAAAAAACTGTGAGATTTATTTTGAAGACTGTATCATAGTTATATGAATGGAATTTAGATGTAGGGCGACATGGTGGCTCAGTGGTTAGCACTATCGCCTGACAGCAAGAAGATCGCTGGTTCGAGTCCCATCTGGGCCAGTTGGCGTTTCTGTGTGGAGTTTGCATGTTCTCCCCGTGTTCGTGTGGGTTTCCTCTAGGTGCTCCGGTTTCCCCCACAGTCCAAAGACATGTAGTATAGATGAATTGAATAAACTAAATTGAATGTGAATGAGTGTGTATGGATGTTAACCAGTACTGGGTTGCAGCTGAAAGGGCATCCGCTGTGTAAAAACATATGCTGGATAAATTGGCTGGAAAAGGAAAATGAATGAATTAATGAATTTAGACGTTCTACATCTGTAGTGTTTATCATATCAATCTGCATCAGTTGTGTCACTTCCATTCATAAATCCTCCCCTGTGGCCTTGTGGGAAAGCAAAGTGTCCATTAAAAGCACATTTCAGAATCTCAGCAGATGTAATAAGTCATCTGTGTTCCTCTCGCCTACTGTTTTTTGATCATGAACTCGGGCATACTACTTGCCTCAAATACTGTTCTTCACCCACTATGTTAGGGCAGCATGCTATGCTAGACTGATGTGTACGTCACATGTCCACATGACCTGTGAGCCAGGTAAAGAGAAACAAGCGTGTGCTCGTCTTTAAGTTGATCTCACTGTTAACCTCACAGCATTACACCAGCACCTTGAGGCCATATAGCGAACAGTGATGGATGGTAGAGTGGATAAAACAAGCTCAGGGGGCCAACCGGGGCTCAGCGTTTCTCCCCAAGCTATTTCAATTACAGATTGAGCAAGCGTACTCTCTGTGATGATATGTAGCTTACAGGCCGTGACATTAATGGTTGGGACAAATCGGATTTGGTTTGGTGCTGACCCGCCACTCTAGGGCGCAGAAATAGATGGAAGAAAAAACATACCTCTGCTGCAAAATACGCTCTGCCAACAGTCAGGAAGCTAGATAATGTAAAGCAACTGATCAAGGTTTCAGACTGTGTAACTTACATTTAGCTCACCAAAATATATATGTATGTCAAAATAAGTTCCTCATTAGCTGGGTTAGTGCCTGGATCAATTAGGCTTTGCGGGACTCGTGGCTTTGATTTTAGTATTGGTCAGATGATGTTTTTCCCGTTGCAACATGCACTGACAGCTTTATGTACTATGAAGGTCATTTCACACTTAAATCATGGACTGTTTTTAAAACAGAATAAGAAAGATGTAGAGTTCCTATCATTCACTGGATGGAGCTAAATAAATCCTGGTTTAGATGTATCGATTGGCTCGGGGAACAAAAAAATCTGTGCACATGAAAGGATTGAATGTATTTCTTAGAATTCTTTAGCCCTACATTAGAGAGGGATAGAACCGAGGTAATTAACACATCCATCACTGGCTTATCCTCTGTATCTCCTGAATTAGCATAAACGTGAGTTACGGCTGTTGTAAATGTAACAATTTATTTCGTTTTCTTTGCAGTTACGTAAGTGTAAGTTATGTAATTGAATTTTATAAGGGGCTCAACGTATGCCAAATGAATTAAAGAAAGTCACGTCTCGTGAAAATGAAAATGTGAAGACAGCACAAATCCCATTTGGTTTTGAGAGATATCAGGTCACTGCAGTCGCACATTGAGATTGGTGGAGCAGTTTCTGGAGGGAGGGGCAAAGAGTGAATAAAGGTGGGCTTGGGTGAACCTTTACCCATGTGAGAATTTAAGTGCTGCATGATTTTGCTGCACGGCTTTTACCGCGACAATTACTGCTCGTTAGGACTCAATACTGGCCATCTTAGCAGCTTCAGCGAGGTAAAGGTCAAGAGATATTTTAAGCCAGTTTAACTATGTAGCCATTATGTAAAATCGGAATGCATTTTCTGTATGCATAACATTTGCGTGTGCATGTTCCTGCTGGATAACACTATTATGTTGATCTTTCTGATTTTGGAAACAAAGTATATTGATAGCTTTGTTTTTCATTTTACAATGCCTTCTGTGCAAGTCAGTGGCATTTTTTGTTTACAATGCGTAATAAGACAAATAAAAGCTGGATATAATTAGGCCTGCTTGTGCGGGGCCATATTCCCTTTCAATCAGTTCAGTTAATTAATCTTCAGAGCAGCTACTTTCCCCAAATAATTTCCTTAATAGCTACTGGGTTCCTTAGATCTTTACTCAGCACTGCATATTTTTTCTCTTTATTTATATTTCTAGTTTTGTTGTTTGTTTTTCCCTCTCTGTGAAATCCTAGTGACCCATATATTTTAAATCTACAACATGAAGTACACATTTCGTTAAGGAAGACTGCAATGCGCACAGTATAGACAGTGTTATTAGGTTTTTTTTTTTTTTTCATGAGGTCTACTCTGTTTAGACCCGGTAAAGTGGTTTGCATATTTCCCAAATGAAAACACCAGCGCCTCATTTTGCTTATTTGGAATTTTATCACCTATAGTTGCTCTCAGAATGCGGATAAGAAAACAAGGGAAAGCAAGGATGCATTATGGAAGGATTGCATTGTGCGGTCATGCATATAAACATGACTCTTTATACACATCAGATTGTGATTTATCCTAAATGCCATTTATCATCTCACATCCTATAAAACACTCTCCCTCTCAATCTATTACTCAGTGGTAGCTGGTATTCAAGCTTCATGTTACCCTTCAGCGTCTTCATACATGTCAACTAGCAGCCCTATACCTTGAGAAGCTGATTGGAATCAATAATCAAAATAGCAAGACACTGATATTCAAGCTGAGATTGTAATGTGCAGTGATCATATTATTCTGTGGTGATCAGAAGCTTGAGCGTGTGATGAGTTATCAAAACACGCAACACTATTTGGATTAAATTTCAGCCTTTAATTGGATAGATGAAAGAAGCAATTAGTTGAGCTCAAGTCAAGAATGTTTTCTTTCTTTCATATGTCAAACCTTCCCTCTATAATGGATAAGGAAAAAATGTATGTCTCTAATACGCTTTGATTTTTTTCTCACCCTTTTATACTCGGATGAAATGTAATTATATTTATTTATATGCACTTCACTCTCTTTTGATCTTGGATTTCTTGTTGTGTGCTTGTGAGTAAATGTCAATGAAAATATAATGTTGTATTATTAGACTTAACGATAAAGCTGTTAACTGGAAATAAGACCCTGTTCCTTTGAAACATATTTGTATGTAACACCTATAAATCCATACATATACATGAGGCAACAGCTTTGAGATGAAGCAAATGAGAGTGATGATGATCAACTGTGATGTAATGTCACAATATAAGAGAGATCAAGTGTGTTGTGTGAGTGTGTCTTAAGAATAATAGCATGCATCAGCACTTTTCTCCAACAGTTTTCTATAAAAATATAAGTTTAAAGGGAGTCCATTGAAGTTTAAACCACCCAGTGGAAAATATTAAAAAGCTGCAAAATTAAACATTGCAAATTGTTTATTAACTAGTGTGTTCTGGTGTGATTCTGTGAGCATACTGCATACACTGCAAGTTGTACTAAAGGCTAAAATTTGCTGAAAAAAGTTTTCCAAAGAAGGAAAGAATTAAAAAAGAAAGAAAGAAAGAAAGATCAAACAATTAATTACTAATAATGAAATGAAATAAAAGAGCCTATGTGGCTAACATTTTGTGTAAAACGATTTGTAAAAATGTGGCATGAAGTTAAATAAATGAAACAAATAATACAAATGGATCCAGACTTGAAAGATATTTTGATGAAAACTTGTAAAGATGTAGGCCCCCTGTTGGCACCCTACTTAAATGCTTTCATACTGTCATCTCAACTTGCTTTTCTCCAAGCAGCAGAGATACTAAACTTGGTTAAGTGGATGTATTTACTGAGTGAAGTGCACTTTGATGTGGGTCACCGGGCAAATGAACAGTGTGAAATGATATCATGACAGGGAAGCAAGGTGTGATAGCTTTAAAGAGGATTCGGTCAGGACAGCGACCTGTAATTCTATCTTGATATCAACCTCACTCCGCAGTTTATTCCAGAGTCGATGACTTGTTTCAGTAGTTTGCACACACTAACTTCTGTAGCTATTGACATTGCTCTGAGAGATGAAAGCAAACCTGACTTGAGCTCTATTGATTGTTTTGCTGTGTTTTTTCATCTTTCATGCATTTTCATATAGGCCTACATTCTGTTCAGAAGTTCTCATCTTTTATGACTATTGATTAATTATTGGATTGTCCTGCTTGCACAGGTCATGTATTTATTCATTAAAACATCCATTCCTGGAGACCAAAGTTTTGTACATGGAAAACTTCCCAACTGGTACTTTGTGCTTCTACTACAAAAGAATCCTAAATCTTCCATACGTGTTTATGAACATCTCCACCATTGTGGCGGCAACTCTATTTATTTAATACAATTGAACTACGAACAGAAGAAAAAATAAACAGACTGACTAAACATACTAGTCGTCGTCTTTTTAGCGAGTGAAAACTCTGTGTACGGACACAAAAGGGGGACGTTTTCACCGCCGGAAAGTAAATTCTTTTGAAGTGGAACTAATCATCTGAGGGATGGTTCTCGTTGTCCTAACAACGCTGCTGAATTGGAATGAGCCTCCCTTTTTGTTGTATATATGTTTTCTTTCTTTCATTCCAAACTGATGATGATAGTAGTTTCACGCCCTGTCCACCCACATTGTCAGCCAGAACTTTTTTTTTATAGATAAGTCCTTACTTAGAGACGCGTACACGGCGGGTGACTCTCTGGCTGTGACGTCAGCTAGCCGCACTCGTATGTCTACAAAGCTTTACACCTTTTATATTAAGAAGAAATCTCACACAGCAGAACTGATTGGAGGTCAAGGAACTGAATATTAAAATTAATATATAATAATAACCATTAGGCTATCTATCTATCTATCTATCTATCTATCTATCTATCTATCTATCTATCTATCTATCTATCTATCTATCTATCTATCTATCTATCTATCTATCTATCTATCTATCTATCTAT
>CAIGQQ010038942.1:9332193-9351228 GCA_903798035.1 Danio albolineatus
ATATATATATATATATATACACACACACACACGTTTTTCTTAAAACGATATAAAAGATATAATAAATAACATATTATATCTCTCTTGCTTTATGCCATGCATTTTAAATGTACACTACTAGTCAAAAGTTTGGGGACAGTTTTGTTTTTTAATTATTAATTTTATTTAATCCTTTAAATAAAATTATTCTGTTAATCAAGAAGGTCGCTGGTTCGAGTCCCAGTTGGGTCAGTTGGCATTTCTGTGTGGAGTTTGCATGTTGTCCCCGTGGTTGTGTGGGTTTCCTCCGGGTGCTCCGGTTTCCCCCACAAGTCCAAAGACATGCGGTATAGGTGAATTGGGTAAGCTAAATTGTCCGTAGTGTATGAGTGGGAATGAGTGGAATGTTTCCCAAAGATGGGTTGCAGCTGGAAGGGCATCCGCTGCGTGAAACAAAATGCTGGATAAGTTGGCGGTTCATTCCGCTGTGGCGACCCCTGATTAATAAAGGGACTAAGCCGAAAAGAAAATGAATGAATGAATGTTCAAGGCGGCATTTATTAAATAATTATTTATTAAATATTTATTTATTACTTATTGTATGTAGTTTCAAATTAAATTATTATTCCAGTCATTATTGCTTTTATTACTATTACATTAATAATAATAATAATAATAATAATAATAATAATAATAATAATAATAATAATAACAATAATATTAATTAATATTAGAGTAATTTCTGAAGAATCATGTGACTCTGAAGACTGGAGTAATGAAGCTGAAAATTCATCTTTAAAATCACTGGAATAAATAATTAAATAAAATTATTAACTATGTTTGAACATTTCATAATTTGTACTGTATTTCTGATGAAATAAATGCTGCCTTGGTGAGCAGGAGAAGCTTATTTTAAAACATTTTAAAATTCTACTGACCCCAAACTTTTGACCGGTAGTGTAAATATTCACTTCAGCCATTCAGGATGCTTCAAACTGTTTCAAATAAAATGTCATCAACAAACTTTTGAAACAATTGAATTTAAATTATACATTTAAAGCAGGATTGCAAAATCAACATTGCTATTGTTTTTGTGTTTTGGCAAACGTCATATCTCAGCTACTCAAATGTTGGTCGCCGATATTAGTCAATTAGCTTTTTCACAAATAACTGAAGCTGTAAAATCAATGAGTGTGCAGAACAGTGACCTTCTGCACTCAACAAAAACCCGGGTTTTCAGCGATGACCAATCTAAAACGCTCTGATTGGCTGCTGCATGCATAATTGCAACAGAAACATGTGTGATTGGTTGTAATGCTCAGCAAATGTAAAAGAAGTAACCAGATGCAATGTGCACAAATCTGAATGGAATGTTGCGGAGTTATGATGATTATTGGTGTTTACATTTGACTTTAACTGCAGTATTAGATTTTAGATTAGGTTTATTGTGCATGTGCAGTTTTTGCATTGGTAATATTTCTAAAACTTTAGTTCATTTCTGCCCCTGGAAAGAATACATTTAACCTGAAAAATGGCTTTTAGTCACATGCGTTGTGTTTTAAATCTGTATGATTTTCTTACTTATGCAGACCACAAAACAAGGTATTTTGACAAACGTTTTGTGTTTGAACCCCTACAAAAAAGTCCCTTGGGTACACAGCAGAAAAAACAATACAATTTTATCATTCATTTCACATTCAGAGTTCTGTATAAGTAAAATAAATCATATACAGTTTTGGAACAGTGTGGATGTGATTGAAAATATATATATATATATATATGATTTTATCCCAATAACATTAGCTCATGTGCCTCTTTCCCCACTGTAGGTTGCTTCAAAACTGATGCCCATAGACATCTTCAGTACCAGTGTAAGTTAAGTATAAAATAAAATCACAGAGCAGCAGCACTAGTTGCAGTAGAGATGAATTGTTTTAGCCGTCTTGACCCACCAGCTCTCTCGTGTCCGTCTGCCACAAGCTAGGCATTCCAGTTTGGCTGCTGAACGCTGGCCTCGATGAACTGCAGGGTCAGCACACCTCCAGCCCTACTCCAGCTTGCTATTCATCCTCTACCACACTGGGGGCACCTGGCACCCCTCCCTACCATGGCAGGCCAGATCAATGGTAAGATTCATTCGAGCAGAATGACCGGAGGTCGGCATCAAAGGCCCCCTGCTTGTCTCGCTGCCACCTGGAGCTCTGCGAGGGTCATGGGCCGCCTGGGCTTCCACTGCCTCCTCTCCCCTTCAGCTGGCTGGGTACGCCGGGCAGGGAATGAGCTGGCTCTGCCCTGGCCCAGCAGCCCACATGGGGAGAGGGCCAGAGGTCAAGCCCATCAGAGCACTTTGCTTCATCTGATGAGAGGATCTGGTCTGGTTTTAATGAGGCAACACTGATTCCATGTCTCTTTATGCATGTGAGCAGGCCTAATGCGTGGATTGTGCTAGACAAGAGGCTGCGATTTTCGTCTCAATCACAGGAGGAAGAGGAAGTGTGTCTCAGCTGTTTACAGGTGTATTCAAATGCTTGTTGCATATTTACATTGTGTTCATCTTCATGTTCAAGCAGCAGTGTAAGATGCCAGAATTTTGTATGGAATGAGGATCAAATAAAAACTCACCCAACAAAAGAAGGTTCTGTCATACCTCCACACCTCCACACTCTCATCCATTCACTTTCTTTTTGGCTTAGGCCCCGTTTACACTGGTGCGTTTTTGTTTTAAAACGCATAAGTTTTGCTACAGTTACGCCATCCGTCCACACTACGCCGGAGTTTTTGAGCCGTAAAAACAGAGCATTTTGGAAACGCTGGAGAGGCCATTTTCATTCTAAAACGCTGCTGCGCCGTCTCAGTGTGGATGGGGCAAAACGCACACATCGGAAAACGGAGGCGTGGCTGCTGGACACACAATTAGGAGCGTTGGAAGAACCAATGTCCGTTTTAGGCGCTATTGTGCAGTTAAACTCTGCCTTTTTACTACAACAGTTGCATATATCCCAAGAGGCAAGCTACTGTTCCAGCAGTCGATAATCGCTCGCATTTCAAGCCGCTTAAGCCCCATTTAGAACACTGGTTTTTGGTAACACCGGGAAGAACCAGCGAGATGCATGCTTCCTGTTTATACTTGAAGCGCATGCCCAGAGTGCGCGAATGGTCATGTGATATACATTTTGCTGGAGTAGTGTGGAGGGACATCTGTTGAGATACGCTGGGTGAAACTCTAGTGTGGACGCAGATCGTTTTAATGCTTCAAATGCCGTTTTAAAATGAAAACGCACTAGTGTAAACGGGGCCTTAAAACCATAAGTTTTGCTACGGTTACGCCATCCGTCCACACTACGTCAGAGTTTTTAAGCTGCGAAAACGGAGCGTTTTGGAAACGCTGGAGAGGCCGTTTTCATTCTTAAACGCTGCTGCTGCGTCTCAGTGTGGATGTGGAAAAACAGAGACCTTTGAAAACGAGGCGTGGCTGCTGAGATCCGCTATGTGATTGGGGCTTTTTGGTCATTGCGTATCCTTCCCTTATTTGCCAAGCGCGCATGACTATAACGCCACCGGCAGACGGCAGACCAGCCTTCACTGTAAACACTGTATTTTCGATAGCCATAGATGTTTTATATTCATTTGTTACTTTAAGTAACAACTCGACCTCGTCGTCTGTCCTCAAAAAGACCTCTCTTGCTTTCTTTGCCACCGTGTTCATCGTTCAACCAGCGTTTGTTGACTAACAATAACCAAATGCCGAGCGAGACGCGTGCTTCCTGTTTATACTCGAACGCACATGCCCAGAGTGCGCGAATGGTCACGTGATATACGTTTCTGGTGGCGTAATGTGGACGGAGATCTGTTGAGAGACGCTTGGGTGAAACGCTGTGGACGCGGATCGTTTTCATGCTAAAACGCCGTTTTAAAACTAAAACGCACTAGTGTAAACGGGGCCTTAGTCCCTTTATTAATCAGAGGTCGTCACAGTGGAATGAACCACTGTACCTAACTTATTTAGCATGTGTTTTACGCAGCAGATGCACTTCCAGCCACAACCCAGCACAGGGGAAATACCCATAAACTTTTGTGTATTTAGGCCAATTTAGCCTATTCAATTGCCCTATACTGCATGTCTTTGGACTGTGGGGGAAACGGGAGCACCCGGAGGAAACCCATGCGAACATGGGGAGAACATGCAAACTTCACATAGAAATGCCAACTGACCCGGCCGAGGCTCGAACCAGCGACCTTCTTGCTGTGAGGCAACAGCGCTACCCACTGCACCACTGTGTCGCCCCAATCTATACACTAAAAAAAGTTATTATTTCAATCCAATTTGAGTAAAATAAAAACAATCCCACTGTTTAAATGAAAATTGAAACCAGCGGTCATATTTTACCCAAACTTGGGTCGAAACTTTTCAGCATTTTTTAGAGTGTGTTTGATTGAAGAGTGTGTATGTTTGAGGAACATATTGGGAAAAAACCTTTATACAACGTTCCTCAAAGCCTACTTTCATAAAGATTTGTAATAAGTAAAACAACGACAGAATAGTCATTCCTGCGTGAACCATCCCTTTAATTGAAATCACCATAATGCTTTCTGTGAGATTTCAAAATGATTCATTTGAGCAGAGTGTAGACGGCCAATTATTGTAGAACATATATTTATTCATACAACGTTTCCCATATGAACACTGTGGCTCCCTTCAGCAAAATGTTGGTCATATGGTGAAAGAACAGGCAATTATTTTCATGCAGCTGTCAATACTCTGAGCAGGCTAATACAGTCTAATTAAATGTCATTTCTTGGGCCACTAATGAAAATGAACAACTCTGAGGGGTTTTTAATATCACCGCGAAGCGCTTCAACTGCCGGAGCCCTGCAGTCGACGACTTGATCCTTCAATGTCCCTTACTTGTGTGATGAGGGATGAAAGGGGACGCATTGAGAGACACAGAGAGAAAGAGAGAAAAAAAGGCAAGTTTGGCAAGTAGAGGAGTGAAGGGGGAGACAGATGGCGTGAAGTCTGCATCTCTTTGGCGTTGGGCTCATGGCGCTAAAATCCTCCCTCTCACACATTCCAACAAATCCAACCAGGAGGCTCAGGAGTATGTTCCACTGCTCTCGAAATGAAGCATCTGACCAGGATAGAGCCGCACACTTTCTCACTGTCTCTCTCCCTCTTTCACACACGCGCACACATACATTCACACACTGTCAGTCACCCGTAACCTATCCAGAAGTTTACATTTTTATTAGTATGTCACCCGTTCCGGAGTTTATTGGCTTGTTAAAATCGGATGCCTTGGGAGCTGGGGGAGAGAGAACATGGGGCCATGACTGGAAATATTGCAGTGGAGAAAAAGAGACCAAGTGCCATTCAAGTGTAAAATCTCATCGAGTAAACATGGGGCCAAGGCATGGAAACAAAGTGCGTACAATCCATTCGCGGCAGAAGAAATGAGCTTTGCAGTTAGTCACGCTAGCCACCACATTAGCCTGTGCTCCGGATAAGTTTTCTGCCAGTGACTCGCCGCCAGTTTGGCCTGAAGTTAAACGTCTTTTTTAATTGCCGTCTTAAAAAAGATGCTATAGCCTGCTACGCGTTACATAAGATCCACCAGAGCTTCTGTTCTGTGCTTCCATAGCCTATATATTAACCTATCGCTATATTTTATTTGTCATTTAGCTGAAATGTGGCGCTAATAGCTGTTGACATATAAAACGACCATGTGTTCCTCCTGTCAGCCAGATGCAAAAGGCACAGATGGGCTTCTTTTTTTCCAAATGGAGCTCTTGATAGCAGACAATTAATGTGCCTTTGATTGCGCTCTACAGTACTCTCCCATTGATTCTGGAAAATGTATTCATTGAAGGCATATGATCAGCCACGGATGAATCTTGTCAGATGTGCCAAATCACAAATGAAACGCTTTAGTGCCTCTCCCTCCAACCTCCAGGGCTAAGAGCTCTTGCGTGACACGCGCGCGCGCGCACGCACACATACACGCGCACGCCGCTCTATTCCTCTCTCGCTCGCTCTAGATGGATGGCTGAGTTCTGCCTTCTGTTTGCGCTGCCATCCTAATGAATGAGTCAGCTGGGAATATGTAATACTGTGAAAAGGTCACCGGAGGCATGTGTATCACATTACTGTTAATGATAATAAAAAGAACAATCTGTGCAAATCCATCTTTGAAGTCATTTTTATTCCTTCCTACTGTGAGTGATTTTATCTGTCATTACTCTTTCCCTCTCTGTTGTGGGTTGGTGGATGTGCAATGAAAGTGTAGTGTAAAACGATCACGGGATTTATCTCTCATTGCATCTAATCCACAGTTATCGGCAGAGTGTCGTGATGAAGACGAGGATCATCGGCCTCGTTCATTCCGCAAAATAGGGGCAGTTCACCCAAAAATGAAATCATTTACTCGATGCTAGTGTCATTATGAGCTTCTGCAGAACCTCAGTTTGTGCATCAGCAGAACAATCTAAATCAGATTTATTTTTGGGATGGGACTGTCCTGTTTAAATCAATGTCTTTATGGTTTTAAAGATAGGCTACAATACCTTCCAAATTTCTGTCCGTGATTATGAAAGACATCACAGGTCCAAGTTGATTGATTGATTTTATTTGACAATTTTGACAAAATATACAAACAAGTCCAGTTCGACTAATTTATGCATATTTTAAAAACTGTCGAGGATAAAATACACAAAAAAGCCATTTTTGGTCATTTCCATTGTAGTCCTTGATATTCTTAAAAAATGGACGAGCAAATCATAAATGGAGTGCAAACATCATCAGCTCAACAACTCTACACAACAAAACTCCTCAACTTTAACTGTAAAACAACCATTTTTAAATTTCCCTTCTAAAAACTTGAATCTCTTTAAAACTTCTAGGCAAAACATTTCAAGCAGCAGAGCTGGTGCACAAAAAAGATTCACTCTTAAATCTACAGGGATAAATACTCCTGCTACTCGCTCTTGTAGAATGACAGTGCACCTCACTAACTGAAACATAATAATCAAGGAAATATGGAGGTACCACTTTCTTTAAAATCTTAAACATCATCACTAATTTTAAAAAGTGACCCTTTTTTCAACTTTTAAAAAATTACTTTTACTATAATGTTCATTATTTAAATGTGTCAGTGCAGGGACTTTTATAACAGTTCTACACAACTTACTTTGGGTCGTCTGCAATTTATTTTACATTTTTTTTTTAGAACTACTGCTGTACCAAAAAGCAGCAGCATAGTCAAAATACTGTATATCTGCACTAATGCACTAGCTAATATTTTTAAAGTTTGGGTATTTAGGAGCTCCACCTGTCTAGCTAAAAACTTCATTTTAGAACAAACTTTTGAATGAACTATAACAGCCACCTTCTCACCTGTCAAATTACTGTCTAAAAAACACCCTAAAGATTTAACTTCATGTTTTGGTGTAATCATTTGATGTCCTACTTTTACCACTGACCTGACACATTTTCTCAGTTTGCAGCTGAACAGAATAAAATAAATTCCGTTTTACCCAAATGTAAGGACAATTTATTAAAACAAAACCATTTAGAGACTTCCTCAATTTGTCTACTTATTTCATTTTCAATAAATTCCTTCCTTTCATGAGACACAATCCAACTGTGTTCAGTTGGACATATCAAATTCTCTAATCACAAGACAGCCTAGATGTCCATTAACCTTGTCCTCTAAGTTAGTCATTTATTTGTGGGAACTAACACTGTAAAAATGGTTCATGTTGTCCCAACACATATTGATTAAGATAACAAGTTAAGGTGGATTGAACATAAACAAATATGTTTTCACACACACACAAACTTGAGTTGTTTCAACTCATTTGAAATAAGTACTTTGAACAAGCACCAAAAATGAGCGTAGAAGTAAATGACAAATGCTCTCTAATGAATCCTGGGTCTCAACTTCCATTAGGGCAGAATATGGACAACCCCAAAGCAAAGACTGCTAGCATCAGTCATTATGTTTTTTGGGGGGCAAAAAACACAATTGTTGTTACATAATACCATTGTTGTGGTTAAATGCCATCCAATAGCTTTGGCTATTAACAGTGTTTGGGGTGAGGGGGGAAGTACCAACTGGAAAAATACCATGTTACTTTTAATTTACAAGAAAACACAAGTTACTTTTGAAAAGAAGTGATTTTATTTACCCAGCTAATGACTCCCAGCACTCGTGTGGTCATCATCTTTGAGTAATTGCAGAGGCATTGTGTGTGTGTGCTGTGTGAACGTGAATGCGCATTCATTCACTCATTCTTGTTTTGAAGAAGAGTGTCTGTAACACTTTACTTGAAAGAGGTGTTCATACGACTGTCATGATATAATCATAACACAACACATTTCATAAATATATGAAGTTTTATGTGTAATTATGACGTGTCATTAGCTCAGTTTTGTCATTTTAAATGCAAAGGTGATCATGTCTTTTTGACAACCTGACATAAATAAATACACCATAACCTCTCATGACGATGATTTTCATAAATCCATTAAAATTGTGGAACAAATACTCTGTCAAATAATATTAGAACAGCTTCATTAATATTTAATGACAACTTCAATTTGTACCACTGCAGAAAAATCTTAATGACGGTGCTATAAAATTCAACCTTAACCTATAATGGCCTCATGACACTCATGTTTATGACAGATTTATGACAAGTAATGTTGTCTTGGTAATGTCAAATTGTCATAGCACCAAGTCAAAGACAGGTTGTGATGCATTTGTTTCTCAAGTTGTCATAAAAAAGACATCTCAAACAGTGTATTAAAAATGACATATCTGAGTTGTCCTAAAATCCACAAAATCTGCTTCATATTCAGAACAAGTGTCTTGTCGTGATTATAATGAATATAAGACAGTCTTATGAAGAGCTCTTCAAGAGTGTTGAACTTTCTTCATGCACTTTAGAATGGCAGCACAGCTGTAAGTTTGTTTGAGCTGAACTGTCTGTACAGACATGAATTTTCATTTCCCTCAGCCTTATTTATTTCACTTTTGGTGTGAAAAGGTTCTTTTATTTGCCAAAAATGAAGCTTTCTTACATAAATTCCAAAAAAGCAATTCTAGCCCAGATGAGATAAAGTAGCGTAACATTTGCTACTGATTCCTTTTTAGGCAGTAATGCAATATTGCACATTGCATTATATGCAACACTGGCTAGTATAGAAGACTGTTTGTAGTCTTTTTATGTCATAAAAAGCCCTAGTGAACGCAAGTTATATTTACCACAGGCCTTACACTACTTATGAATTGAAAAGGCCCATTATAAAAACATATAGGGAAGTCTCAAGGGAACCGGTGGCAAATTAGTCCTGCAGGTTTTGACGTCACAGCTCCACCACTCAGTTCTGAGCCTTCAGATCATTCACACACACATACACACACACAAACACACACAGGCCTCCATGCTCTGTATCTTCAAGTATGATCAAACATTGGCATCATCCTCTGTGGATGATGGAAGGAAGGTCACACATCAACAGTGTCTGCTGGATGAATCCTGCAAGCATAAAGCTTATTTCACTGTATTAACCTCATTCCCGGCTGAAACTGCAGCTAAAACCACAGCAGACGTCCATCAATCACAGCTCACGTTCACAGACTACAGCACAAATCTCTTTAACGCTCATCATTATTTCATCTCTCATTATGGAGGAAGATGTATGTGTGGTAAGCCTTCTCGAGCTATTACAGTTTATGGTGGTCAGGGTATTGCTTTACCGATTTCCTTTACATTACAGATGGCAGCAGAACTGTAATTGTGTTAAATGACTCGACTGGAGGCGGCTTTTGATCTCCAGCTGGATATGGAAAGCCGTGTTGCATATAAGTCATACATTAAGCAGTTGGTCAGTGATTGAAAGGTAATTGTAGTGCTACACATTACGTTCTGTACTCACACAGCGAAGGCTGGGGCCGATAAAAGGCTTCGCATCTGCATATGTTATTTCAGCTCTCTCTTTAACCCTTCTGTTTTTCACTCACACTCCTTCTATATCACACTCTTTCACATTCTGTCCTTCTTTCTCAATCTGTCCCCTTCCCCCTTCCATCTTTTTCATCTCTTTCTCCCCCACTAACTGTCCTTCTCTATGAAACATACACCCGCGCACACACATAAAGACCACTGTCTCTGTACTCTTTCAGGTTCTGCTGTTTTTTTTTTTTTTTTCGTCCTGCCACGCTGACCTCATCCCCGGAAATTGAGCACTTTCTGATTGATAATAGTGTCTGTAATTAAGAGCATTCACTATTTGTTACCACTTGGCATTACATTAGTATGCAAAGCTGGCAGCCGCCTAATCTGGGGAAAAACGTTTGTTTCCTTAATTGCCCTCTTAGGACAAATGTGTGGGAGGGGAAATGAAACACTAACGTGCCATAGGAGGAATGAGGCTTGGTGTGAGTCGAGGATGTGGCTCCCTGACATTGAGGTTAAACCTTTAAACCCAACTAATGGGGCCAGAGACAACACAGACACACACACACTTCTGTATAGGCTTGAATAGAGAGGAAGCGGCATTATTTGACTGTTTTCATTCATACAAACATTGTGAGATGAAGCTTCATGAGCTTTTATTCATGACTGGAGAGAACATGGCAAAGAAATGCACAACTATGTACTGGAATTAAGTGATATTTGATCACATTTGAGTCATGAGCATTAACCAAAAAGACCTGACTCAAAAGTTCTGTCATCATGTTCTCACCCTCAAACTGTTCTAAATCTGCTTTGAGCGTAACACAAGAGTGGCTTATTTCCATTTGTGGAAATGTTATTTTATCTATCATGTTTATAAACACACTGGTTTGTCGCACGGTTTTACTGTTTGCTGCACTTTGTTTTTAATCTAATAGTGGCTTATGGTTGCTCATTTCTGTGTCGAACATAAAGTGTATAATAATGAAAGGAGAAATCTTTCATGCAGTTTTTCAAAGCACTTTTAGCCCAAAATTGGTTTGAAACAATCCAGCATTTTTAAAGTGTGTGTGAGGTAGCATCTGTGCAGGAATGGCAACAAATTCACAAGAATTTCTTGCTGTGGGTTCCCTCTAGATTTTCCAATAGGGTTTTATCATGAGGATGTTCAATCAATGAATAAAATTAGGACAGTTTTAAGCATAACGCTATGCTACTTAAATGTATAAAATTGCACAGACTTGCACCCTAAAAACGTTTAGAAACTTCTACACACATCAGTCTCATGCTTTCTAATTAACGCTGTAGAGTAAAACATTTGGTAGGTTTAGGTTTAGCACTCACATATTACTTCATAAGTTAAAAAAAAACTCATAAACACCCACAGGACATTTTGGAATGGTGAAATATACTTCTGGGTTTAGACATCATCCCTGCATCATTTTATTCTCCTCAAAGTTCAGCCACTGAATACTGAAACTTGTTACATTCTGCCTGTCAAGAACAGCTCACAAAACACATCTTTCTGCAGCAATGTTACTGGCATTTAAAATATGACTCTTTTGTAATAATCTGGAGGAACTAATCGAAAAGAGAACCTAAGTGAACTAAATTAACTCTTATTAACACATTTATCATTGTGCTAATAAAGTCAGATTAAAATACTGAATGTTCATGTTGAATTCGACATGAAATATTATTTTCAGAATAGATCAAATTAAAGCACAGGAAAACTTTCAATCTCCCACTTTCTTATCACTGTGCATATGCAGTAGATTATCTGAAGGATAGCATTACTTTTTAAACAATTAGTTTGAGTTCTTTTAAACGTGTATGACAGGTTTTGTGCTTTTTGTATTTTATCACAGTGCTGAGGAGACAGCCAATATGGAAGAAGGGGTGTTAGGATTTACTAACTTTTTTTTGTTGTTCTTTATTAGACAGTAGAGTGCAGAAGAGAGATTGGGTAATGAAGGAGAGAGAGAATCCAGATTAGGACTTTTTTCTAATTTTTCAATAATTGGACACGTTTTTGCACTCAGTCTGTACTGAACAATGTACTCATGTTAAATTGTTGTACAGTTCACATGTAGGCAGTTTTCTTTCCAGTTTGTCAATTTGGACAACACATCTTTAAGTTCTGTTGACCATGCACATAAACTGCTCGAAGTATGAGATTGTTATGAGAATGAGTTCTACATTCAAATCATCGAAACAATTCAGAAAATACCAGAAACTTAAAATGCATGCCTGAAAATGCAAAACAAAACATCTGGGACGTGTAAGAGAAACAGCAGATTCTACAACCTGATGTTCAGAGAGTGTGTTTCTTTTCAATAGGAAACATCCTGCCACAATTTCCTAAAACATTATATATGTTGACAAACTCTTTAACAATTTGTATTTGTGTACCTAGAAGCAACTATGGTCATAAGGACTTGCGAATACACAAATCAATTTAATACACTTTGAAGCTTTTTTTACAGATCCTGTCTAAAAAATGTTGACTATAAAACAGAAGCTCAAATAACAGTTTATAAAATAATGAGCAGAAACAACAAATTATCTCAGTTTGAAGGAACTTTTGTTCATCTTTTATTAATAGAAGGGCCAATATTATTTTAAAACACCTCTTGATCTCAAACCTGCATAGAAAACACATTTCCATCAAACAGGCTTTGCACAAAAAGTTCACAGAATATTTGTAAAAAATAAAGTTTAAATTATTGGAGCATTTAACGTCAAATCGAGTATTTGTTGAAATACAACAACCTTGTCTTCCTGAATTTTATTATTTATTAAAGCCTAAAGCTAATAGTTTATTCCTGGTTCACGCTTTGAATTGTTTTTGAGCTTACAGGATCAATGTCATTTTCATTTGTAGTGGGAGCCATAGACCATATTTAACAACTCATTCACCGTCACAACATTTCATCAAATGCAAACTCAAAACTTTTCCACGAAACGGTCCACATATTCAGAATATTTGTGTGCACGAGTTATAAATATTGGACAGTAACGTGCTTTCCTACATTTAGACTACGTTAATGATTTCAGTGGGTTGTAATGTAGGCATGTTCCTGCGTTCAGTCTTTTTGTGCCCATTTCAAGTTTTCATCGATGCAGGCCCACAACTACACATACAACACAGACATTTGGCAACGCGGAACGTGTAAATCCTCTAGAGAGACAGGCTACTAATTAGCGGACCTTCTTGGACTTCAGTCGAGTGTTTATGGCGGACCCTGACAGATCCATGCACGTCTCCTCAATTTGTGTTCAGTACCCTTACTATTTCAGGGACAACACCTGCGGACTAGATTCTCATTAATTTACTTTTACTTTTCGAAGCATTGGCCATAGCAAACGAGAATAAATTGCAAAGCAGGATGGAATAAACTAAACATGCGGATTCTCTCCATTTCATTTTATTTCGTTAGGTTTTGAAAAGTATTTTAACTACTCGTAACATTAAATAACAGAAACGCACTACAATAAGCTTTCATTTTGAAAAAAAGGTGCAAAAAATTATTTTATTTTTGCAACGACACCACTATTTTGGAGAACAGTTTTGACGAAGATGTAATCAAAGGCAGGGGTTTCTTAGTTTGATGTACAGTGTAAAAAAATCTAAAGAACAATTTGTGAAATAGAAAGTTTCTCGTGATGTTAAAGGTCCTTCATGGAACCATAAATGCAAAAATAAACAAAAAATAAACAAATAAATAAATAAATATATAAAATTCAAGAGCACAGGTGTTTGGAAGTGCTTGCGATGTCCTGTTATGTTTGTAAAAAATTGACTTTTTAGTTTGATTATGGCTGACATGTTTTCGATTTCTAAATTAAAAATAATTTGAATAAATTAATCTGTGGCGCATTTGAACGTTTTGGACATTGATCAAACTTTCCTTAATTCGCTTCCGTAACCCCGACCTCTAAATTTTAACTCCAAATCTTCGTCAGTGCTTGGGATTTGTGGCATTTATTATGATTGTTGCTGTTGTTGTGTCTTGTTATTGTGCTTTTGCTCCAGACAAGTAGTCTAATCGAAATTATTCCTCAAATGACGATTGATTTCAGACTAACACGGTGAACTAACTCAGCAAGACAGAGTTTGACAAACCAATGAAGATGTATTTGATTATCAGAAGAGATTTGCCATCATACCCGGATTTAGGCTGCTGGAGCCCGAGGGAAATTTAAATAAACAACGTGAAACTTTTGAGCTGTTCAATTCGCACAGCAAATATTTGTCAGTTGTCTGTGTGCTCTCAGCGTAAACAACTTTACTGTGCTTTTCGGTAGCTGAGTAACAATGCCACTAGGGTGAATGCAAATAATAAATAAATATTATATGAAATAATCTTAAATGACACGCAGAAAATGATGTTCTGGACATAGCCAAGACTGACAAATAAAGTCAAATATTTTCCAACAAATAGTCATGTAAAAAAGCTTTTTTTTCTTCTGGATAATACGATGTTGTCTGAATAATGAATGGGAGCGACATGTCCTTAAATTTAGAGGTAAAAGTTAAGCTCGAGTGGCTTGAGAGAAGACTTGAATTAAGTCTTGTGTGTATTTTGAGGGTCCACTGTTCTGCTTACAAAGGCAAGATAATCCAAGTAATTTACACAATGCATAGGGCTGTGTTGACATGGTGTAAAAGAGGGCCTTGTCTTTTATCTCCTCCCGAATTGAAGCATCTTATTAAATCGAAACGGTCAATTATACGTTGACAGAAGACTTTTTTTTCTTTTAAGCAGTGTCATTTACAGGGTCCTCTGACCTGATCAACTTCATTTCTAACTATTGGGTGGTTTGAGGAGTGATTCAAGTAAAATAAACTGTTTGATATTTGGGAAACTAAATTACCCTGAATAAAACAAAAGTAATGCGTTTAATTTTAAATTATTATTATTATCAAATCATTATTATTTTAAAGAAAATATAAGTTAGCTATATAAATTACCGTCACTATGATGTCCTCTACGAGTATTTATAGCAATTTGGAACATTTTAAAATTGAATCCCTTTGTTTGATAATGTCAGGAAATTACAACACTGTCTTACTGAAAAGTTGCTTTAAATCAAATAAAGGCTATGATATTTCATGAATTTTTCACTCCATGAAAATTGTTTTATTTGATTGCTTGTCCTCGTGGGAGTTAAAAAGTATAGCAATATTTTGACAAAGGACCATGTTAGACTCTTTATTGATCTTTTCACACTTTCAAAAGTAACACTTCTGCAAAACAGATGACCGACAAAAGGGATACAACGCTAGTTGTTGTTTTTTGTTATTTGTTTTTAAGAAAGTGAAAAGCAATTCCATAAGTATCCACTCACAAAACATGCTTTAATTAAAACGAAAAATCTAAATTAACAAAAATATGTATGGTTTTATTTAATAATAATAATAATAATAATAATAATAATAATAATAATAACAACAATAAAACATTTTAAAAGACTATATCACCACCCTCCCTTAGATGTATCATTTACTTTCGAAATCCTTGGTTTAAATACATTACAATAAAAACCAAGGACTGCAATGAAAAACTAATAAGATAAAACATAACTGGTAAATGCTTTTGTTTTCCAGACACCAGCTTACATTTGTTCATAACTATTGATAAAAAAAATTAAAGCCACAACTCGTATAAAGAATAAAAATATAAAATACAGCTTATTTTTATTATTTGATACATTATAACATAAAAACAGCACAACTCGTATGTTTATTTGCTTGTCTAAGCATATTTTACAATACGCTTTTCAGACATCTGCTATACTGAGTTGTCAAATAAAAAGATTTCCTACCCTCTTTCTATAAATTCAGCTCATTATCGTGTTTCTGTCATGTATATTCAGATGCAAAAAAGTGAAATGTCCTCCCTAATGCAGGTGTCCCTGCATGACGCGCGCAGGTTGCACAGGTGAGGTGAGCTGCGCTGTGGGAGAGCGCAAGACATGCTTCTTGTTGATACAATAATAAAAAAAGATGTCATATATATTATTTTCCACAGGCCTTTCATATATTTGAGATGCATATTTAAACTAATTAAACTCTCATTACAACGTAACACGGTAGCCTACCCGAAAGCATTCTTTAAATAGAGGATATTTATTCACACAATCTTTTTTTTTCACCTAAATTAGTACAAATAATCATGTGTTCTATTTTCACACAGCTCTTTTGCACTTCTGCGTAATAATTTTAACCAAACCAATTTCTATGAAGCACTTATACAAGTGTGCTTTAGGTCTCGTGAAAAATTGTTTTTACACAGCGCAAAATGAAAATAACTCTAAAACAACAACAATAATAATAAACAATATAAAACTGCCGAGCAGGGAAATAAGATGTCACAAAAGGGGTTCATTAGCAGTCAGAGGACTGGGGTTTTCTCACTAGGCAGAGAAGGGTTAGGTGGAGCAGAATGCTGAAACCTGCTCTCTGGGGGCCTGTACATCAAAGAGGGTGAAATCACACTCCCAGAGAACTTTTACGCGCTACATTGACAACGGAAACTCTTAAAGCGTGTATGTCATTTTTGTCAACCCGACCCGAGTATGGCAAACTGCGACTTTAAAACACCTGAGCGCACTGTGGCAGAACAGGCGCGATATTCTGTCGCATTTATGCACACTGTCTGAAATATACTCCAAGAACAGTAGGCGACACACCACATCAGTGTCACCTGGCGAAGACTCGGATAAGAATAATGTAATTCAGGTAGATCAAGTGCCAGTCCTGCATCTCGAAATGGGTATAAGGACACAGTGAGGACAAGGAGATTAAGGTAAAGCAAAATCTGAGCATCCTGGTTAAGCGGTAGCTCAAAATGCCCCTTTAACAGCAGGACACCTCGGCATGCTTAGTAAGAAATGCGAGCATTTGATCTTTTAAAACTGTGAGTCTCCAATATAAAGTTAAAGGACTTGACGAGGTAATGTTCCAAGCTGCACTAAGGTTTTTGGAAATAGCTTAGCCTATAGGTCCCCCGGAGTCAAGTTCAACAGGTTCTATCAAGTACTCTCTCTGCTAACTTTTTCCATGGCGCAATCTGATAGCCTCCCCAAAAATATTTCTGCTCCTTCAACATTTATATCCTGTTGAGCGATGCGAGCTCAGTGCTGTCAGTCTCAACATCAAACTCTGTGATTGATTTTTCTTTTCTGTTTTCTTTTTAGAACTTGATATTTTTGTTTTAACGGGAAGTAAACAAACACGTTGGCTAAGGAAAAAGTAGAGATAGCCTAAATGCAGTAGCTTTAGAGATCGACACAAAGCACAAAACCAATAACAAGATTAGGGCTACACTAAAATTATAGACTGCATTAAAATTAAGTTAATAATTGTGTTAAAAAACAAACAAACAAACCTTCAAATACTATGATGGAGAGTAAAGGTGAGTTACCATCAACAATTAGAAATCACAAAATGTGAAATCATTAAAAATAAAAATAAATAAATAAAAAAAGCACCATCCTCCTGAATCGAGAAGTGTGTTTCTAATCAAACTCAGTTTGAAGCAAGGAAGTTTGTTTTCTTGTATTTGGAATTTGATTTGTGATCAAATTAAAATACAGATCCGAATCAGTAGACTTGATCTTTGTCGATTGTTAATCTTATTCTAGCTAACACATAGTTTAAAGTAAGCTAATGAGTGAGTGAATGAATAAATCATACCACACAAAATAAGGGCTGCAACTTTGCAGAACGTTTATTAAACTTACAAAATAGGACAATCCACAGGCCACATTTACGAGAAAGACATGTTTACTTCCCGTATGTTATTGTATTTTATTTATTTATTGCTTTCCATTTTTACCTATCTGAAACTTTCCCCATGCGTTTAATTTTTAAACTATTTAGCTTGAAAGATTATATTTTAAGAATTCATATTAATCAATTCATATTAGTTTAACAACTCCATTTGAAGTTGTACTGCTATAAAGGTTAAAGAATTGTATATTTCTACATTGTCAATATATTTAAATAATTTATGAAGGTCACAGGTTTTAGACAGCCCAAACACCTCTTATTAAAACACATCTCTTTTTCGTTCCAAAGCGTTTGTTTTCCTCTGAGCTTGCAGTTATCTCGACTTCTAATCAATTAAAAATAATAAAGTAAACAATGCATTTGCGCTGAAAGAGGCTTCTATTTATTATTTTTAAAATCATTGTCGGTCATTTCCTGTTGTAACGTCAGCAAGACTGTTTAGTTCCCGATTGCTTTCAAGTCTCCCTCAAACATACAAGGCAAGTCTTTGAAAATGTTGTTTTATCAGTAGATTTAGTTGGTTAAAAAGTGGCTTTTGCTCATAAGACAGTACGAGCCTCATCTGTAAATATCTGTAAATTAGCGGGATTTTTTTCTCTCAAAAACACTGTTAACATTTTGGCTAATGTGAGAGAAATTTCAAATCCAACTGGTGTATGAACCAACAGATGGGCGTGGAGACGTGCACTTGGAGAGGTGACAAGTGATTTTTGAATTCGCGACTGACATGAATTAAAAAAGAAAGAAAGGAAAAAAGGAGGCCAATAAACTTGTCACTCAGTCTTAAAAATGTTCGGTCATATCTAAACTGTTTTCCATAACTGTAAGTCCACATTTGTGATCCTCGCAGGGTATTTGGATATTTGGCTTTGCACTAAGGGTCGCAACCCTGCAGGAAATATGGGCTACCATAGCAACAGAAAGATGGCCTCTAAAGGCTTAGCATTATTCAGCCCTAATAGAAAAATAACAGCGCCAAATCCCGTCCTTAGTGAGGAAGCTTATTTGGTAGAGGCAGACTCCCACCTGTGATCCATAGTTGCCACACCACTGTGCAAAGACCAAAGGGAAAAAAGGCTTTTTAAAACGCTGGGGTCGGTGGGATGTGTGCCTGATTTCTAACCAAGCCACAGTCTCTATGCAACTGCAAACAGCACTGCTTCAAAAGTGAAGCCTTCAAGTAAAAAAACAACAACAAAAAACGCTAGCTGGTCTGTAAACAAATACATGACGCCATTTGCAGTGACAGCATGACGTACACTGTAAAAAGTAAAGGTGCTTCAAATACCCTGTTGAGTACT
>CAIGQQ010038942.1:9356228-9424215 GCA_903798035.1 Danio albolineatus
AGGAACCCCAAAAGGTGCCTCCAGGAACCTTTAATTTTTACAGTGTATGTTAACAAGTAGGCTACAGTAGTATTGGTTGTTTGATTTAATTTGCATTAACTGAAATATGTTTATTGAACCCAGCTGTTGCTGTAAGAGCGCTTTTCTTAAAGGGGTAGTTCACCCCAAAAAGGAAAAATGCTCCCAACCTTTACATACCCACTCTTGGTTCGAAATTTACTTGTGTATGGATATATTTTAGAGAATATTGGTAAAACTGTACATTAACTTTCAAAATATCATCTTTTGTGAAAAGATGGAAAGAAAAGAAAAAGTCATATTTGGGATTACTTGAGGGTAAAGTACTTTTTTTTTTGAGTGAAGTATCCCTTTAAAAACTTTCCTTTTCTGTGAATCAGTTGCACTTGTATAAGTCTTTCCAGTGTCTTTCAACATGTTATGATCTTGTTAAAGAGTCTATTATTGTAGGGTAAAGCCATAAATATGAGATATCCCTATATGTTGTGTCTGTTAATTAAACATATTTTTGAAGCTCATAGACTGAAACAAGCTGTGTCGTTCTGTCATTGAAATCCTTTTCTTTTTGTCCTTGTGCTGAATCTGTGCATTCAAATAAATGGAAAGATTAGCAAAGGCACAACTGCTGTGGAAAACAATATTGTTTTCCCAGAACATTCATAGCATTTCCTTTTGTTGTTGTTTTCTGAAGCCTCTTTGATTTTTTTTCGGGCTGTGATCATGAAGCTTGGCTCCTATTGTGGCTTGATTGTTTTGAATGTGGTACGACAGTCGTAACGGGCAGCATCAAGGATTTCTTTGGACCACGCACTTCATTCTCAGTGTAATTAAATCTGTACAGTATGCACAGTTGACCAACGAGAGGGCAGCCTCCCCTGCTGATCACTGAAGGGAATCCTACTGAATCTCTCCCAAAGCCTCCTGTTTCAGAGCCTTAAACTGGGCACCTTTCCACATCAAAGCACTCCTGAGCGCCTGCTTCTCAAGGACTCACGTCTTCGGGAAAGAATGGCCTCTACTTAGAAACGAACACCGCTGGTCTAATTTGCCTTGCATGGCCCTCCCCATCCCCCTAGTGTATGTGCAGCCTGGGCCTGATCTGACACAGCCGTGGCTATCTGACGAGATCACATGGAGAGGTGCGGAAACTTAAAGGCGAGGAGTTACTCTGCATCCTACCAGGAGCCTCAAAAGGACTGTATTAAAATGCGCTCGATATGCCGGTAAGGGCTTTCAAAGAGCTGCGCACCCTCTAGCCCCGGCAAACTCAAAGGGCATCTGTGAACCCTTGGTAAGGGGAATAAGACCCTATTAATTTAATGAATCCATGGCATTAGTATGCCTAACCAGCCTCCCATATTTCATCTTTAGTCAAGTTCAGTGCAGAAACGCTTGGGTGTGACAAATGCAGGTGGATGTTAGATGAATTTTTGCTGTGTGCACAACTTTTTTTTTTTTTTACATAAGAATCTCAATTTGTTGCATAATGTTGGACTCGTCCTTCTTTTTCCGAAAAAGGAGGTTACGTTGAGGCGCTTACAATAGATGTGAAAAGGGCCAATTTTTGGAGGATTTAAAATCAGAAATGCTGGGAAAGATTATAATATTATAAAAGGCCATAATAGAAATCTTAGGTTAAAACTTGTTTGAGCTGTAATGCTATTTAAATCATTTTACAGCTGTGTAAGCATTATGTTGTCATGACAATAAAGTCATCAAATCGGATATAACTTTACTCTGGAATCATTGCTAAGCAGTTTTTTTTTTTAATAGTTAACATGATGTCCATGACTACACTGTTGATTGAGGGACAGCCAGGGCCTCATTCCTCTCAGTTTGTCCTATGATTGCTTCAATTTAACCCAATATTTTAGTTTCTTTTTACAAAGGGAGAGACATTTTTATGGTCAACAACATTATACCACAAATACAGTCGAATGAGCTTAACTTATACTAATCCTGAAACAAACTGCAAATGCACAGAATAGCATGCCCTGTGGCCTTGTGAAAGTTCGCCCCAACATATTACCAGCCTCAAACCTACTAATACTAATATTATAGGGTAATGTTTAAGAAATTGGGCCATCAAATTTGCCAAAAGATGATAGACTGGAAGCATATATTAGCATAATTTCACACCCGCTTGGCTGTAAGCTGGGAACATGCTGGTCGTAGTGATGGAACTGTGAATCTTAACCATGTCTCACTGCAACTGGGCTGTGTTAGCTCAGCCTCTGTGCATCAGACTTGTTTGTGCCAAACAGAGGAAAGCTTGATGTGGCGATGGCTCCTCCCTGGACATCGCGCACCTGAGAGTGGCGGCTGATTTTGGTCTGTTTGTCACAGCCACCTGCAAGAGATTAGGCAGATAGTGGAGTTTTGGTCCAGGAAGGGAAAGCTGCTGGACCTAATTAAAGGCACAGTAACAGAACCTCTTGCAGCCCCACATCAAAGGTCTCAGACAACGTCCGTCTGCAGGCTCATCTTTGGGGTGTAAGGACCTGATGTGACCGAGACTAGTTGCATGCTGGGCCACAAGCCTGACCCCTGGTCTAGCAGCTCGGTCGGGGCCAGGCTTACCTGTGCCATGCTGGCGAAAGGTGATGCGCTTCATCTGTGTTTGTGCGACGACTCTGACCTAGAGTGCAGAAAGACAGAGAGCAGAGGTGAGAGGTCAGCAGTTGAGGCCACACTTAAGAGAATCACACATGGGGCACATTTACCAAACACTGTCTGAAGGTAACATGCATTTTCAACTGATATCGCTCCTCAGGAGCTCATGAAATGTTCACAGTGCCTTTGTACTTGCCCCCCTGACCTCAGTTAAAAGAATGAAAAAACTGCTGCTTTGATTGACTGCTTGCTGATTTGCCATGATAGTTAATTATCCAGTTCAGTCATTACCAAGACAGAGGGGTTTTAAAATTTCAAAGCCAAAGTATTGTTCACTTGATCTGGAAAATGCGCCGAAAGAACATTTTAACCCCACTGTTGCTGGAGCACATTTTCCCCTTTATTTTGAAATTAATTAGGGCAGACAGTGAGAGAAGGATGCTCAAAACGTAACAATTAAGCTCTCTCTCTCTCTCTCTCTCACACACACACACACACACACACACACACACACCTTTTAATGTATCCTTCTTTCACTGGAACCTCATGAGTGCCTGTCAGGGGAACCATAAACCTGTTATGCAGTTATCTATCACTTCAGCCTTATTCTGTAGTGATGTTATCTGAATCAAAGGTGCCACAAGTCAGCGTTCACTCATGGTGATGCAAATAGTTTGACATTGTCTGCAGCACTGCCTGCTTCTGCTTTATTGTTGTCAGACATCAAGTGCGGTTTTCCCAAGATTCTTTGTCATTCTGATTTCTATCTAGCATCTTTGGTTTTCCATGAAATAGAGGAGCTTTCAGTCTTACAGTTGCAAAAATACGTATTTGGTGTTCCATTTGTGAAATTTAGAAATGATTTTTTGACTTTTGCTAGCTAAATTAAAATTAAGTTTTGCATCTACTACATTACAGATTTCAATGTCATGGTTGGTCTGAGAAATTACACCTGTGACAGCCCTGCACCATGTCAAAAAGAGTCAGACAAGTAGCCCTCGCCTTTTTTCCAGGTAAAATCTTGATTTGATGGCATTGTGATTGCTGCAATATTTTGGGAGGCCGGATTTCAAGAGAGGGCATGTGGTTGAAGGCATGGAGTAGTGACATAATCTTATTTATACCCCCCCCCCCCCCCCCCCCCCCCCCCACACACACACACACCCCTAAGCCCCCTGTTTTGAAATCTTTCCCCAATTTCTGTTCAACGGAGAGGATTTTTTAAACACATTTCTAAACATAATAGTTTTAATAACTCATTTGTAATAACTGATTTCTTTGCCATGATGACAGTACATCATATTTGACTAGAAAATTTTCAAGATGCTATATTCAGCTTGAAGTGACATTATAAGGCTTAACTAGGTTAATTAGGTTAACTAGGCAGGTTAGGGTAATTAGGCAAGTTATTGTATAACGATGGTTTGTTCTGTAGACCACCAAAAAATATATATAGCTTAAAAGGGCTAATAATTTTGAGCATAAAATGTTTTTTTTTTTTTAAATTAAAAACTGCTTTTACTCTGGCCGAAATAAAACAAATAAGACTTTCTCCAGAAGAAAAAATCCTATCAGACATAATGTTTAAAAGAATACATGAAAAAGGAAAAATAAAAAATAAATCACAGGACGGCTAATAATTTTGACATTTATTTTTGGATTAGCTAAGCAAACGAGTTAGCTTATAGAGAATTAGCCTATAAACATAGGTAATAATGATTGTGGCACTGTCCCTAAACTTGCAATATCAGATGTCACTGTATACATGTTCATTGAAGCTGACAGAATTTCAGCTAATTTGTTTTAGCTAATTTGTTTTATCTAATTTGCGGCAACATTTTCATTGGGTAACCACATTGTTTTCATTGTAAGCTGTCACGACACCAATCGCTCAGTCCATTTACTTTTGTTATGCTGCTTGTTTTATAATACGCTCTGGTTGCATGCCTACATTTTATAGTTGAATTGGGAACCTCATTCTACAATGACTTAAGCATACTTGAAATCCATTGAGATAAGCAATATCTGTCTGTGTTCTTATCAGTGCAACTGAACTTTACCTACTTCTTGGTACATTAATGTGTTCTTCATGCCCTGTCCTTTTGGCCTAAAAGTTTAGAAAACAGATAAAGTCATCTGTCCTGTTTTATTCAGGCAGAAAAGCAGCCCATGTCAGGGAAGTGTTTGCCTGTTGAGTGGGAATAGAAATAACATGTCAGCTGGTTTTCATTTTATAATGGTATCTGCCACTCTGGCCGACCAGTCTGTGTTTTGTAGAATAGTGCAAGGGCATTTTTGCGGTGGTTGTTGTGCTGTGTGGCACCCTGCTTGGCAGCAGGTTGTGTGGGAGCCTGCTTCAGGCTTCTTCGGCAAGCAGTCATGTGGTTCAATCTCGTTATAGCAATTCTCCACCAGTCTCTGCTTGAGCAGGCCTCCCCAAAGTGTGTCATCAGCAGATGTCTTTATAGAGCAGACCAGTGCCGAATGGAAAGGAGAGGTTTCTTTGGCAATTTTAGTTTTCCTGTGCCTTTTCCCGCTTTAGTGTATCAAACCCAGCAGACATTTCAATTTGTTTTTTGGTCTCCGCTGAAGTCAGAAATACTGCTTGCCTCAGCAGGGCAGACACAAGACTGTGGTCCAAAAGTACAATTCACTTCGCCTGATATTTGGTAGGCCCGTAACTCTCACGTGGATTAAATTTTAATAATTCATTAAGGTCCTTAACTCCACTCAAAAGGGTTGGTTTAGGCTTAAATTTTGATTTTAGTGCCATTAAATCACCTCTTTTCAATTGAAAAATGATTGTTCAATGGGAAAAACCTGTGATCTAATGTCAGTAAAACAATAACACAGGCCGACCTACTACAATGCGAACTATTTATTCATACATTTCTTAAATACTGTGTTTAAGTGGTTAGTTTGACTGCACAAAACTAACTCTATACTGTTTGCTTTATTTTGCAAGACACGACAAATAATTAAACTGAATCGTATACAATCGCACGTTTAATACGGCTAACAGGTAAAATGGTTTTGCAAATAAACTAGATGAGCTTGTCGCATTTTTGCATGATTTTTTTTCACATATAGCTGCGTAATTATCTGATTTTTAACTATGATGCAATTTGGTTTATAATTTTAATACTAAAAGCTGTCCGACCTTACCAGAACACTTGTGTGTCTTTTTTTCCGACTGTCGGTACTTGTTCATTTCAGTGGTAAATTGCACAAGACAGACGCCGGTTATAATACTTATTTTAGCCGCATAAATCACAGCCGGCTAAGTATAGGTGAGATGAAGTTAGTATTACAAATGAAAATTAGCTCATTGCATATTCACATGAAGCACATGTATTAACTCCAATATATAAACTGTGATTTTAATCAGCATAAAAACGAAGAAGAAGAAAAAGATAAAGTACAAATCAGACATAAAGACTGATAGAAAATTACTGCACAAAAGCTGTCCGTTTTGCATCGATTTACAATTTGGATTAATTATTGTTGTAAAATCGTTTTTAAGAGCACATTATCTTCAGCATTGTGATACAAATGTTATCGTGAAGGTAATATCATCGACATAATCTGAAAATCATCGTGCCTGTTATATAGTCTCGTTGCAATGTTTATTATACAAAAAACAAGCAAAGTCGGTAAAATATATATATTTTTTTACTATTTAAACCCTAAGACGACAAATATCAAACATCTCCCACACAAATAATGGAGTAAAAGTGAGTCAGAAGTGACCTGAAACAGCATGCGATATTACACTCGAGACCCACAGTCGCGATGTTTTCCCTTGAAAATTTCCAAAATAACATGGACTACGTAAATGCAAAAGCGAATACGACCATAACAGAAACAGCCCCAAACTCTCTCTGCTGTGAATTCTCTATTTAGGCCACCATGTTGACAATAAAAGAAAGTGATAATAACCCCAAACAACCTTTTTATGATGAATGTGCTTTCACACCTCAGCTGAACACCTTGATGTGGCACTTTGCATTGTGCTTCACACTACACGATAATGGCGCCTTCCCTCTGCATTGTGTATAATGAAGCCACGCTCGTGACTTTGCGGAGTGAGCAGAGGTCATAGCTAACTCTTCTTTGTTGTCGAGTCTTGTGGGCAGGATTCATATCTATTTGATATCAGTGGTGTGGCCTCCCAATGCTCATTCAATGTTAATCTTGCATTAACGTGCCGAGCAACTGTAAGGTAGTGCTAACCCTTCCCCCCTCATCAGCCATGTTTGTTTTTGCTGGCACTTCATTATCAAAAGGCTAACTGCTTTACAGCGCCTCCTGCTGCTCCCCCCAGAGGAAACTTGGGCACATTTGGAATGCAGCCCTCAGATTAAAAGGTAATCAGAATGGCCGGTCTCAGCATGTTGAAAAATGTGAGCATTTCGCGTTCTGTTATTTAACGAAACGGACCGCGGTCAGTCGAGATTTATGCTCATACTCTCGCAATCCGTAACCGTAAATGCATTTGTTAAGATTTCTGAGCGGTCACGATTTTTATTCTGAGTATTTGAAGATTTGAGCATTTAATTCTTTGCCATTTTTTTAGTTTTTGTGGAAAATGAAGGACTTTCTCCAGACTTTAGATAGGACTCTCCTTTCCTGTAAGTAAACCCTGTAAGTTTGCCTGCATTTTTTTCGAGTTTGTCCGTGTCGTACCCAATTAAAGCTGTGTCCGCAGACGAGTGTGGTGGCTTTGGTGGGAGGCTGTCAGCTTCAGGCGGGCTTGGAGGTGTTAGGTGAACGGGTGGCTTTAGGGGTCCTGGCCACAGTTTCTAGTGGCATGAGGTGAATGAACAGAATGCCTGTGCCCACCATGTGTGACCACTAATGAAGACGCTCCCTGACAGGACCCTCTCACCCTGACTACAAGATGTCTCCATAAACAAGCTGCAGGACATTGGCAGGCCACTTCCTGGTTGTATAATGTGACCTGCTTTTCTCTTCTAAGGCAGATCACAGGCCTGACTCAGGGGATGTGAGCAAATTTAGGAGTCGTAGAAAAAACGTAGAAATAATATAACCCACTTTTGTTGCCCTTAAACATAGTTTTCCCCTAAACCCCGCCCTCTTTTACTTTTTGCTCTGACGTCAACACTTGTCCTCATTTGCCATTGTCCTTGATTGCTTTAACATGTTGCTTCAACTTTTTTTATTAATTTTTTTCCGAAAGTGCGTCTCATTAGTGTATAGCCGTAAAGCTGCATGTCAGTGGTCCACATGCATCTTCCTGCAAGGGTTTTAACATCTTCCCCTCAGCCGGTTTACACTCTGACTTGTCACCTGCTAAACACAAAGTGCTTGACAACAGTGAACCATGGGAGATGCGTTTTTGACAAATCTAACAGACAAATCATAGCATCTGCTGTGAGGAAATATGGTAATACAGTTAAGATGGCTGAATAGGCGGTGCTTTTGCCAACATATCTTGCCTTTGACTTTTAGCAACTCGCTTTTAAAAAAGGTATAGATTATTATCAGAAAATGTCTTGTTGAAATAATTGTTGTTGTGTGCATGTCTGTGTTTTATACATTGATATGATTTAGTTTTATGTGTGCGACGGATGTGCCGAGGACGAACATATTCATAATGCGGTATCTATTTTTGTTTGAAAGAATGTTATTATAATGTTAACGAAAATATTGTGATTTTCAGTGCTATAACGCATGAGCATGTTACTTTTTCTTTTAAATGAACGACATTTAATCTTTAGCAATGTTTTTGATCGTGTTGATTTTTCAGTCACAATTAAAACATAAAGTTAGAATATTATTATAATAGCATCAAGTGAATTTATATTAAACTTGTAGTAACGAAGCACTTGTGTAGTTTTTAGCCGTTTAAGCTCATTTCCTTGTATTTGCACTCCCCTTTGTTAATGACGATTTTTCATTTAAAAAAAAAAATGATTAACAGTCGATGTATTAATTGAATATTTAAATTATATTTAAAAAAATTAATGTGTAAAAAAGGTTTATATCTGGTAAAAATAAACGAAAGCAAAAACACATTCCGCAATGTACCATCATTATAATATAAAGTTTATGATAATTTAAAACACCGCACATTACTGTGTGATACACAAGCCAGCGTAGATAAATAAAACAGAAATAAACAAAACTATAGAATTATGTTAACGCCATAATATTTATGTCGTCTTTAAATCAGAAAAAACTAAATAAAATGATATAAAGAAGGTGAATTAATTAGTTTGTAAATGTCTTTCGTGATGGTGTGTTTATAGCATTGATCCATGTTATAAACCTGCCGACGAGGCCGTTAACGTATTTTAAAAATATTATCTAATGATAACTTCAAATTGTTAAATCTTATTTTGATGTAAAGCTAAATGTAATAGACATTTTCCAGTGTTTTTCATTTTCAACATTTCAAAAAGTACTGTTAAAGTATTGTTTACTGTTAAAGTAATGTTGTCCTGTTTTTCTTTTTGTGTACACCAGTATTTTAACATTCATTTCTAAAGAAAATTGCTACGCGGATCTGTTTTGTCGATAGTGACGACAACATAAAATTAATTATTTTTAAAATGTTAATTGTTGTCAAGTATTTGGAATTTATGTTTAAAAAATGTAAATGTATAAAATCACATTATGAAAGACCGCAAAACACTTTTTTTCCTTTTAAAGGAATAAAATAAATTCAAGGAGATTATGACATGGGCATATTATAAGTAGATATATAATAAAACTAAATTAAAATAATGTGTTTTTAGATGCAGTTTCATTAATTTGAAAAGTTTTATAATGCATGTCATACAAGTTTCCTAAGCTTGTTTTCTAGTTTTAATTAGCACAAAGTTTGTTGTTCGAATTACAGACAGTTGAAATTATAGATGCATAAAGGACTTTGAAAACAATGAGTGCCCATTATCTTTTTTTTTGTGCCATGAATGCATTCTCAGCTTGTTTATTTAGCGTTTTGATTTCTCCATCTGTTTCACAGGACTTTGTCGCAGTTCTTGTATTGTTTATCTTGTTGGTAAAGTTTACTCGCAGCATCAAAAGCTGGCTCGGTTCATTAGGTATTTCATGACAGAATCTAATTGGCAAAACTTTCTTTCATTTCCAGTCCGGCTTTTTACTTCTTCAAGGAGAGTGGTCATGAATGGTTTATACTGAGTCATAAACTAATCATACTTAATGATAGGAGGGAATCGAAAGAGGCGCAGGCCTGATCAAAACTGCTCTCTTATTCAGATGGTTCCTCTGTGTGAGAAGGGAAACACTAGGAGAATGCTGAATGAAAGCACACCATCTGTTTTTCACATGTTCCTCAGTGTTGGGGACATCAGACTCTGTCATCAGCTCATTTTACACTTCTTCACTGAGTGCCACTCAAACTCTGTCTCCTTTAATTGATATTTACAGTCATCTGTTCCTTCTCATCATATTATAGCACACCATTACATCTGCACTATTTAGCGATATGCTAAACTCTCATCTGCTAAAAGGACAAAAAGTGTATTTGTTTAGTCTCAAGCAAGCTGTGTGGGCTGTAGAATCTGCGTGTGTAATTAAAATAAATTATATGAAAAAAATAATAAAAGGTAAATAATAATAGAAATTAATACATGCAAATAAATATTTTTATTTATAAATAACAAGAAAAAACGAGTACATTTTTATTGATCACAAGAAAACGGCAAAAAAGTCATATTTGGCAATATAATACATTTGAGGTGTCTGCGTATTGCATATTTTACATCCCGTTTGATTTAGAAATTTTGTTAAATGTCTCATTTTGTCCATTAACCGCTGTCAGGGCAATATATTATTTTAACAAATTAAATTTGCTATTTATTATTTTTACAGTCATTTTTACTCCCGCTTTAAATTGAAATGCAACATTGAGTATTAAATGATGTATATTTGAAAACGCACGTTGACCTCAATATACTTAAAACAAATCCCAATAATGTCACAAATAAACATTTATTAAAAAAAGGGTGCTCAGTATTTCACCGCAAAATGAATAAACAAGGACAACTACATAAAGTTAGCAAACAACAATCTCATAAAAGTAACCGCGTAACTTATTCTTGATGCAGTGCATGCTGGGAGCTTGTGAAACTTTAAAAAAATAATAAGTGTTTTTATTTATGAAAAAGTTTCTATAAATCAGCTTGGGGCATTTGGGGGGCATTTTTTTGTGTTTCCGTGTGCATTCAAAGAATTTATAAATAGGTCTATCTTTGGTTTAAAAAGTCCCGTATTGTGAAAAAATAAATGCTGTTTCTGCTTTTTTAAAGATATTTTTCAGTGTATATCGAATGGAATGAAAGAATGTTAGTGCAACTCCTCCATATTAAGTCCACATGCCGTTTGTAGTGTTTGGAATGAGTCCCTTCTCTGTCCGCTCATGAAAAAGTCCAAAAGCAAACATTGAGTTCGTACTGTGCTGCCGTTCCCATTTCTCCAGTCAAGTTCTCTGGACCTGGGAGATTTGGAAAGTGAAGAAGAGAAAGTTACCTTTCTCTTTCTTCTCTTTCCAAATTGCAGAAAAAAACCCTCTCACATGATCCCAAAGTTAACCTTACATACAAAGAGAAAAAGAGAGCGAGTGGATGGGATAAAGAGGCTTTTTTCTTCTCTTTTTAAGCTTTAAAGAACAAAGACTCAAAGAGACTCCTATATGAGGCTGTCAAATTTTACAAACAAATAGGTCTTAATGAAAGTTAGTTTTTTAGCGTAAGAGATGGATTACTCCACGATGTCCCTGTAGCCTTAAAGACAAGCTCCATATATAATATTTTCTTCAGAAGAATGATGCAACAGTGTATGTTTATGGTTTAAAGAAACTCGTATCTCCTTCATTATTATTGAAAGGTGGAGAAACTAAATTTATATGGATCTCCCAAGGAAGCAGGCAAGCAGAAAAGGAAATAGTTGCATGAACATAAAATGGAGTTGCGTTAAATTTATATAGCAGAAGGGGTAAAGTTTTAGTTTCAAAATAGGACAAGTGTTACATCACCAGCACCACCCGCCCCCCCACTCAACAAAACAAGGTACCCAAAATGTGGGTGGGGTATTGCGGGGGTGTGTATCTGCGGGAAATAACATCCTGGCTGTGGATAAATCAAGAAAGCAATGATAGATCTTCCTGTCATTATGTAGAAAAACACGATCTATTCATATCTGTGTGCGATTACTCATGCGATGGGAAATGCGATTTGCACTGCGTTACTACAAATATCATATCACTTACAGCTCTCGCTCGCTAGCGCACAAAGAGGCAGCCATTTTGTCTGGCTCCCTCTCAATGTGCCTCCATTCGTATTGTAAGCCTCGTTTTATGCAATGTTTATGATGCCACACCAAACACATTCCCGTTTTGTCCAGAAAATGCACATTTTGAAGGAATACCTAAGATTCCCATCAAGACACTATTGAGTGATGGATACGCCACATGCCTGCCTTCTTTTCTTTCTTTTTTACGCACACACACAAAAATGCAGCAAAGCGCCCAACATGGGACAAGATGAGACTCATTGAAGAGCCAATCTCACACCTGCTCCCCCACCCACCATGTCCACACACACACACTTTCGTTTGCTCTCACACTGAGCTTGTTGTCCAGAGGTGACTTTATCCTGAATTGACAAAGTCAGCCAGAAGTGAAAATCTAGGTTGGACAAAAAAATGTTAAAGTGAATAACTAGTCAAGTGACACGGCAGTGGATGTATTAATCAAACGATGATATAATCTCTTTGCTTCATTAGGACTTCAATCAGGTACATACTTTTTTTTTTATCCCATCTGAAGAGGGGCTGGCTAACAGCTAAAAAATTCTGTGTGAGCACACACACTGTTTAAAATAGTGATTTAAGTTAATTTGATACTTTTTTGCAATTAAAGGCTTTAAAACCCTTTGAAGATGTATAATGTCCTTAATTAATAATAAAGCTCCCAAATCACATAGCCTTTTTAACATCTCTGCATCTCAGGAATATTTTAGCGAATCAATACATTTTTAATTCGTTTTCTTGACAGGCCGGGTCAGCGCTGAAGTTTCCACAAGTATATTTTCACAGGAGAACACAAGATCCATATGACCGTCTATTTTCTGCCAACACAGCAACATGAAAATCCATCATCTGCAACTCATGACCGCCCTGGAATAGCGTGAGTAATGTAATCTGCCCTCAAAAACACTTCTTTAAAGCTGAGATATGGAGATTGGATATTGTTTTAATTTCGCAGTGGTCCATTTAAAGAAAATGCATCTTCGGCCTCACCACAATGCCTCCATGTCAGTTAGCCGCAAGTCCACGTCAACACTATTTGAACGTTCTAGAGCCACCTATCCAACTGATCAGATAAATAAATCACAACATGACTCAAGAAGGCTCTACATGTTACTTATAAAATAGCATACAATGACATATACATAAAAACACTCACCTCATTCACTGCTTTATACACCTCCAGGTTAATTCGCGCGTTATGATGCGTAGAGTCAACGATATCTGTTTTCTTCGCAATCTTGTGCAATTTCTTGTAGCTTGGTTCAAAGTCTCGGTCCAACTAGGAGTGTAAGGCACAGAGCTGAACTCCATAAATCTGTACGGGCCAGGCCTTCACTGGTCAGGAACGCCATGGGAGTGTCAGGCTGCTCCCGGCTGGGGTTTTGGGGCCGGATTATGGATTGAGACACACAGCTGAGAGGCTAAACTTACACCTTTCATTCCAGCTTCAAGGGGGTCTCAATACTTCCTAGAAGCCAGATTCCAGACCTTTCATTTGGTCCCGCCAATGAATGGACCTTTAACTACTGACTCTTTATGAGGTCGCTTATGATGTGCTGTTGAAAATTAAATTCATAAAATTATAAATAACAATGGCTGCTTTTCATTTTGGGGTTTTCATTTTTGGGGAGGGGGAGTGGGGGGCTTAATTTGGGTGGTGCAAGAGGGAAAGAGACACACATGGCATGCTTAAAACGCCTTATTCGCCTATGTAAAGAGAGAGCAGTATGCCCCCTTCTGGCTCTCTTCTTTTTTTCTGTTGTCCTTTCTTCTTTCTTTCTTTTTTCTCTCCCCCTTACGTATTTTGAAATGTGAGTTATCTTTTGATCTGTTCTGACTGAGTGAGGGGGTCTAAGGATTTGTGAGAGTGACTGCCGACTGATTTGGAGGGACTAAAAATCTCCATAATAAGATGTTAGTAGCAAATGGGACTCCAATAAACACTCCACATCTTCTGCTGTCCCTCGCTCCCCACAAAAAGAGCTCTAGATCCTGTAATCTGTGTGAACTGTCTTCTTTTTTTGCCCTTACAGAGCTCTAGAAATATGACAGTACATCTTAAGAGAGCCACCTCAATATTGATATGGCTCACTCATTTTCCAGCTGAATGAAAATGAAGACTTTCTCAGAGGAGCTGTTTGATCTTGTTGTAAATCTGGGGCACAAAGAATATTCTGTCACAGTGTTTGCTGTTACCACTGCTGTACCAGAGATGTCGGTTGGCTAAGACCAATGTAAAGTTACCTAATGTTACATCTACAATTATCATCCAAAATAATTGGGGTTTTCTATTTATTTTGCAGTTTGTGCACTTACTGTGTACTGAGAAAGTGCTAGGTAAAATAAGGTACAGGTAATAATATTTGTAAAGTTAAGTTTGGGGATAGTTTCAGGGTTAGCACCTAATTTTTACCCAGTCATTGCAATTATTATAGTGTGTACCTGTACCTGTGCATCTAGACTGTAAAATACAGCATTACCCTGACTGGCACTATTAAAGTGGACACCTCCAATTGGATTCTACAGGGCATACTGACCCAGTCGCTTTCGCATCTGTGAGACAAACTATTACCTGACTAGCTGTGCCAAATAAACCCATCATCCTCGGATTGTGTGTGTAGAAGAGGACAGCTGTGAGGCCACCTTCTTGTCCAGTCTCCATCCCCTTTATACAGGCTTGGGCCACCACTGGCATCAGTGCCATCCTATAGCCCATGATGCCAGTAGTGGCGATGGACCGGGATGAAGAAAGAGACAGAGACGACTGGTGGCTTCAGCATGCCCAGGCCGGGTGTGGGTAATTACGGCGGGGAGAAGCCGATTAGCCTAGACCCGAGCAGCACAGCGAGGGGGACGGGCCCACACCCAGCGGGGAGGGGAGTCTTGCCACGGCGAAGACCAATCAAGTGTAAAGCCCAGTGCAGACCCCCGGCCCTCAATTCAGTGGGAAAAGGCTTGGCTGGCGGTTCAGAGCCCCGCAACTTTCACGGATTAGTTGAGACTCTATTCTGGCGGCTGAAAAGGGAACACAGCACGAGAGCGGGGCTTCAATGTGCGCGCTTGGGCTTGCACAAACACACACACACACACACACAGACAAAACCTCCCAACAGCTGGGGAGAGAGAGGACTGCAGCCGGCACCGTGTCACCATGGCAACGGCATATCTCACATTTGAGTCAAAATAAAGACACTTTGGGCTGAGTTGGAATATTTATTCCCCACCTCTAATGTAGCGCATTTGCACTCCTCATTTAGAGTGCAGAGTGCTACGCTTCCAACTAGCAAATAAGACTTGGGAAAACACATTTTCCTTTTTTTTTTTTTTTTTTTTATAGAATTTTTTAGTCTTTTCCCCAAGGATAAATTGGGACTTTATGCTCAATCCCTTCAGATTTGTGTGTGTGTGTGTGTGTGTGTGTGTGTGTGTGTATGTGTAAAAAAAACCTGGCACAATGTAAAATCATTTAAAATCTTTCTAGTTGTTTTGTTTCTAATGGCATGAAGGCAGATAATGTATTTACACTGTCAGATACAATCTACCTGACAAATCTTTATCTCCCACTATTTTTGATACCTATCCTTTCAGTATTTTGACAGATAAATTAAATTATGCATAAAATAAATACTGCATAATTTCAAAAATCCATTATATATGATTTCAATTATTAAAAAAATGTTTTAATGTAGGTGACCTAAGGCTTTTAATCTAATATAAAAAGGTTACACATGGGCCCATTGAGGACAAAAATGTGAGTGACAAAATAAAAAGTGTCATATTTTATCTTTTTTCACTGATGCATTACTTTACTAGCTTCAGTCCTGGTGATAACTATTGAAATTCCATTCATTTTAAGAATTTTAAATTCTTAAGACCTTTAAAACTAGTTTGTTAACATAATAATTTTTTTAAGTTATTACTACTGGTTTTACTACTATTCACTAAAGGCATATACATTTTTCAGTATAAAACAAACTCGCACACACACACAAACAAACTTAATTTTAATTCCTTCAGCCTACGACAATAATTTATGATATACCCATGAAAACGTAAATGTTTGCCAAGTCATCATTAAACTAGGGCTGCACGATACTGGAAAAATCTGATATAATATTTTTTTTTGTGATATATATTTCGATATGAAAACAATGTCACCAGATGACTTAATATCTCTATTTGGACATAATTTAGTTAGATCTATTGGGATCAGTGTTTCCCCTTGTTTGGAGGTGTGGCGTAGCACGGATGTTCAGAATGACACAAACACAAGGAGTCGTGATGTTAATTTGTTTCTTTTAATGACAGCAGTAAATAACTATACAATTATTGAAACTGTACAACCGTACAAGCTAAATATTGATGTTTTTATAATATTTATTACCCTGTTCATGGTTGAGAAGTCACTCTTGCAGTTTACACTGCTGACTGGGACCATAAGGACTATAGAAGCTATTTTAAACTTAAAATAGCAAACTATACTTTTAAAAACTAGAAAGTGGGCCAGTTTGTCTCAAACGTTATTAGCACACAAGTACACTATTATTACATTGATATTAGTATACTTAAAATATACTTTTATACTTGACCTTTACCTAAGTATACTTATAAAAATTTAAGTATACTTCTTTTTCCTAAGGGTGTATTTACTGACTTGCTAATCAAGATCAGTCTTGTACAGCCAGGGGGAGTATTGCTGCTCTAATGGCCAAGTTGGGTCAAAGCCTGTCATCCTGTGTAGTGATGGGAAGTTCAGATCATTTTACTAACTTGGGCATTTGAGTCTCGTTCATTGAGATAAACGAATCTTTTTTTCGAGTCATTTCGTTCAATTTGCCAAAATATTCTTAAAATGTTACGAGTTGATACCAAACTCATCTACAACTAGCCCAAACATTGATCACACAACAAACAAGTCATAACTAGAATGCTGTCAGAAAGAAAAAATAATCATTTATTGTTGACCTGGTCCTTTTCCTATGATTATGTCAGTTTACCTCCTCTGTCAGGTCCTCAAACATGAGTAGTTTGTCCATGTCACACTGATAGTCCTGTATAAGCTTAACAATGCACACAGTCTGAGCCGAAAGGAGCCATAATAAGTTCAGCTTTCGAGTCTTCTGGTTTTTGAGTCGTTCGTTCATCATGTGACAGCACTGAAAGAGAGATGACTCAAACCCAAAGACTCGAAAGGTGAAGTAATTTAAATCTTTTTCTGGCTCTAAATGCTTATGACTGGCTGCTGTCTTTCACGTGATGCACGAACGACTCAAACTCGATAGAAGACTCGAAAAAGGAAATAATCTTCTACTCCACCTGCACAAATGTGAGCGTGCGCAAATAAACGAATCACTCCCTGAGAGGACTCATCGTTCTCCAGTCATACACAAGATTAGTTCAAGATTATTCGCCTGTCAGATGTGGCGCGCACTCATTCCTTTCCAGCAGAGAATGGCTGTGTGGAACTCTACCATCCGAGAGCAGAAATTTGGAAATCCGCGACCATGAAGAGACAAAAATGACATGACATTGTGTAAATAAGATATTACATACAGCTATTTAGCTTGTTTATTAAAAGAAGTTGGCGCTATATAAAAATAAAATTAACTTGACTTCAAGGAGGATGGGGAAAGCCATTGGTAGGGCGAGGCGACAACCTAATATAATGGTAGGGGAAACTCTGGGGATGATTCTGCAGTAAGAGGGCATCTCAATAAAATCTAATAAACAATCTATAAAATTTTGGGGGTCCCTTGACACATTTTCGTTGTTGTCTGTGCCCTTTGCAGTGCATTTTTGTATTTGCATGTGTTGTGAGTATTTTATGCACGTGTTTAGTCAGAGATTGATGAACTCATGTTTACTATTTGCATCTCCATATAATCTAATAATTAATCTATAAAATTTTTGGGGTCCCAGACACCTTTTCGTTGTGATCTGTGCTATTTGCAGAGCATTTCTGTATTTGCATGTGTTGTATTTTCATGCACAATCTATAAATAGAATCTAGATAAAAGATACAATTGAAATAAAGTGTTTTATCATGTTTCGTGTCTAACAGTATTTAAGTACTGTAACAGAATGTTAAAAATAATTTAAGAAAAATTAATCGTTAAGGTCACAAATGATACAATTTCAAATATCTTAATGCTTTTAAAGTCATTACAAGCATTAAAAAATGCATGAAAATGATAAATTATAATACAAACTCAACATTGCATATCCTGCGATGTGACTAATGCGAACGATCTCATTGCGATATTGATGCTGAAACATTTTATTGTGCAGCTCTACTGTAAACCATACAATAGAGTCAACTTAAAGAGATTTAGGTCATATTCCTTACTAAAACAAGCTAGCCCTATTTGACTGTCAATGTAACACAATTATGCTCATTTGCAGAGGAAGACAACAATTACTTGTGCAATCATTGTCAGGTATGGAATACCGGCTGTGCTGAAGTTCTCAGAAAATATACTGACCTTATGCCAGTAGATGTGCCGTAGTAATTACTGCAAAAAAGTGGACAAACCAAATATTCCAGTTAAAAGTGAATTTAAATGGTATGACTCGCTTCAATTGCTGTACTCAGAACAACCATATGCACAAATTAAAATTATTAAATCAAAGGTCAAATAAGGTCAATTTTTTTTAGATCTGTTCAGATTTGTTCTAATAATTTTGGCCATCATTGTATTAACATTACACATCATTATATTATCTTTATTCAGGTCATTACAATGGAAGCAGATAGAGCTTTTTCCTTTTTTATAATGTGTGGTCCTATAAAGCTATTGTTATCGAGCATGCGTGGAGAGCAGATCAGTGATCGAGATGCATCATTTTAGCAGCACTGCCATAATATAACACAGTAACACAAGCAGCAGAAACAAGTATACTACATAGAAATATCTTGTTGGTGAATTATTTGAGCAGATTTTGCTTTACTGATGAGCACGAGCATTACATGCATAGATATCTATACACAGACAATGACAACCTTGTTGGTACCATTCCATTGAGGAAAAAAAAACACAGTGGTCACTAAGAACCTTAAACTGAAAAAAAAAACTTAAATTAAACTAATGATCTTCAGATTTTGCAAACTAATAAAACTGGCCCAGACAAAATTGAAGGGTACCAAGAATTTTGGCAAGTCTGTATGTAGAGCGGAATATGGAGTGTAGGCAGGGGCTGGTATAAAATTCTGAAGGTATTCTTTACAACTTAAAACGGCATCTTTGGATATCTTTTCTGCTGAAGATACTGTTGTCCTAAAAACAAACAAAAAAAAAAAAAAAGGGAAAAAAAATCTTACATATACAGTAGGAACATTCCTAACCCTAGTCCCTAGGTCGCCACAGCGGAATGAACCGGCAACTTATCCAGCATATGTTTTACACAGCTTATGCCCTTCCAGCCACAACCCAACACTGGGAAACACCCACACACTCTTGCACACGCTTACACTACTGCCAATTAGCATATTCAATTCACCTCTACCGCATGTCTTTGGACTGTGGGGGAACTGGAGAATCAGGAAGAAACTCACGCGAACACGGGGAGAACATGCAAACTCCGTACAGAAATGCCAACTGACCCAGCAGGGGCTCGAACCAGCAACCTTCATGCGCCACCATAATGCCCACCATAGGAACAGTATAGCATAGAATTTTGGCGGTTTTAAAACCTTGACCCTTCCAAACCGATGTATATCTTGAAAATGGTCATCGTCCCATGCCTAATGGAGTGTAGCTGGACACAGCTAGGCAGTCGGTTTTCTTTTTTTTTCTTTTGGATGTAAAACCAAAAATGCCATTTGATACATCTAAACAATGTATTTTTCTGCAGCTATACTGTAAAATAGATTTATGTAAGGAAATGAGGGTGAAGTACTAAAAGTATGATAAATGCACCTAAAACACACCTTTTGTCAAATTTATGCTGTTTGCATTATCACAGCAAAAAACTAAAATGTCTTTAAGGAAGGTTAAACCATAAAATGAGTGTGTCAAATTGATCAGTGAACAATAAAAACAATACATTATTAAATTGAACCTATTTCATAACACAACAGTGTGAAAACCTTGTATGCATGTTCATGATCCTAAATCAATGCAAAACCAAAATTACATATTGCCCAAGAATAAATTGAAACAGCTCAAACCCCCTCTGTTTTCCTTGTATCTTAAGAAACTGTTGTTTGAGAAAAAAGTGGTTGTCAAAAGGCATAAAGGCAGATAAGCTATTAGATTCACAGATATAACACTAGCTTGCTCAATGATTACAAGTTATAGCCTTTTTGTTACCCTTCCAGGCTCATTTTATTTCATATTAGCCCCTCACTCTCTATTTGATACCTATCATTTCACTATTATGTTGGAGAAAAAAAGAAATCATACAATTTGCCACTTCTCTCGTAAAGAGTCCAAAAAAGCACATTCTTTTTTGTGTGTAACAATATCACTGCTTGATAATGGACAGAAGACACACACCCTCAAAGACAGACACACGCGCTCACACATGTCCAGTTTATCACACAATACCCATAATCATTCCATTACCCATCTGCCAGGCACAAATTGAAGCGGTGCACTTGTTATTATTCACATTTATTTATATATTTATTTATTTATTTATTTTCTTTTAGCTGAAATTGGTGACAGTGCATTTTGTTGGAACAATTTACATTCTATTCCGAGTTCTTTTACTGGCTGAATGACTATCAATCTGCCACTTTTAATAGTGCTAAGATGCAGAGGTGTAATGGACATATGTGTGGAGATGGAACGATAACACCATTATCAGAGCGGCTCCTCTCATTCCCAGCCAAGATAATACCTAATTGGACTTATTATCTAGATTCGCTCAAGTTGTTTGTACCTGTTATCGCCGAACGTGACATGCAATTACATTTTCAGCTTCTACAGAGCTGTCAATGCAAGCTTTTTATATGATTTTAAAAGCGTGTTTATGTTGGTAACTGGTGGTTTTTACTTGCTGCCATTTTCAGATCTAGCTGTTTTATTTTTGGGCCGTTAGTAAGTATATTTCTGAGCGCTCGTGCTCTCTATTCCGCAGTCGGTGTAATGGTCGCTCTTCATCGGGCTGCTGATTGAAATCTGCCATTCTGTGAGATGAGACAAGATGATATGAGAAGAGGCCCCCATGCACAATCTTCCAGGGGCCCTTCTTGCTCTCTGTCCTATCATGTGCACTGCTCTCTGTGTGCACTGCTTATTGCATATGGACTTTGAAGTCTCGTTGTTCTCTCTCCCCCTGTCGCTTTATCTCTCTCTGCTTTTCTCTTTTCTCTTTCCCTCTTTCCGCTCTGGGTTGCTTTTGATGCATTTGAGTCCTATGAATGGTTTTCTTTAACGTCTGCTTCCCCATGCCTCGCTTTTCTCTCTGTAAAACAGTGAGTCTTTTTTCCCTTTCAAACAACGTCAATAAATTACAACTTGTCAAGTGTCATTTCCCTTGTTTACTGCCATTTTGGGCATCTTTTCCCTCCTGTTCCTCCCAGCGTTTCACATTTAATTGCACCAGTAATACTCGAGGAGTTCACCAGTGTGGCACGTTCGGCGCTCGGCTGTTATGGCGGGGGGACGGAAACTATTAAAATATTTTCCAGGCTTCAGGAGTTTTATGTGTGTAATTTGTGTGTGTATACCCCACTGTGTTACCACCAACTATGAGAGATATCATGTAAAAAAAAAGACTGTGTACATGAAAAAAAAACACCACATAGGTGTTTCTTAGGAGCCCCTGTTGTAGCTCTCCTATGCAAACTGCCTAATTTATTACATGTCAGCAAAAGCCAACAACCTTTTATTACCCAACAGTAATTTCCCATATGTTGAGTGTTTATCACCGCAGAGGGAGCAGAGTTGTAGGAAGTGTAGAACTGGTGGTTCACTGCAGATATGAGGTCTTAAATAAAGCTGAAGCTCCCATGTTGAGAGATGGCCTAAATGACCAACCCTTATTGGTATTAGTATGTACTGTACATGCACTATTAGGCAAGACCAACCATTGTAATGGCATACATGCATTCAGTATTTTAATATGCAGATATATTTGAAAAACCATTTTGGCGACCAGCCTCCGACTCTTTGTTAGTTTCATGTTTCTTGATTCTGATCATGTTCATGATTGGTGGCCATGGGATATGACAAAATACTGGTTATTGGCAGATACCAGACATTTAAAATCAGGCTGACATCTAATACATTAATAAAACTATAATTCTAATGAATAACACTGTTAAATCTAATCTTTTTACTAAATCTGAAAATGAAAATCATTGTTTTTATACACTGTTGAATATCCATCATTAATATCACTAGATATCGATTTCCATGTCACTAAATCCCGACTATCCTTCGGATTTCAACCAAACGTAATTACATTTTGACATTTCACAGTTCATAACAGGGTCACGCATCTAGTGTTCTCTTATCTGAATGATTCAACAGTTGTAGATATGTGATATTGCAGCCTCTTTCTGCCTGTTTTTGACACTCTGAGATTTTCTTAGTTCAGAACTATGATTTGTGTGCGAAATCTACTTAAAGCCAAAGTGCTGAAATGACTAAAGTGTTTCGTGGGTGGCAAGAACTGAGAGGCATTTGAGTCAGCCTCTGTATGGTGCTACACAGGTCTGGCCGAAGCACTATAAACACATCCATGGTATGCCGCCTTAAGTAGTGGATTTGAGAATGAAGTTAAGAAGCTATGAAAGAGCGTGATGCAAGCTAAGGAGAACAGAAACACCAGTCTTGCCTATTGTTGGAGAATCCCACAGAGATGATCGATCGGCCAGCCACAGGTAGACAGTCTGCAAAACATCTGTATGAACTGCTGAATGAACATTAGCTGACTGCAAAGCACACACTAAGCGCAGATATAAATTCATGTACACATGCCTATATTAACCTCACTGTTTACCAGTGAGAGAAATGTTCATAGAAAAAGACATTCGGTTCGACTTAGAAAATAGTTTTTGAAAGGAATAAGAAAAAAGAAGCACAGGGCATTTCTTTTCCCCGCCGGAGTTGATTTGCTACCTCATTAGGCCACAAAATGGTATCAGATCCGTCCATCATGCTCGCAGCATCCAGCAGCGGTTGATCTCAGAAACTGCACAGTCCATTTCATTCTGATCCACCACCCCCCCTCCTCTCGCCGAACAACATGTTCCCGCTCTGTCTTTCGCTCTCTGGCCATGTACAGTAACCGCCACTGAGCGTGTGCCAACTGTGTTTGATCAGATGTCACAAAGCATGACTGAAACGCATGGGAACAAAGTCATTAAGACTCTGGCTCTCATATGCCGGGGTGAGTAGATGTCTGAATCATCAGGTTCTGCTTTGAGCTCTGCTGAAATACTGTGGCTCCTTATTCATAAAGAAATAGGTTAAGCCTTGATGTTTAAATCAGAGGCAGCAAGTAAATCTCCTAAAATCTTTTTTTTAAATGCTTGTTAGACAAAGGGATCTTGCAACGCATCTTTTAGTTTGGCATAGCAAAGTCTGATGTCCGGCTATTTTTTTCTGCTGTTTTGATTAGGTATTCTGTTTATGTAATTTCTGGTTGCTTTACAGCCCGTTTCCATTGTTTATATAGAGGTTTAAGTATGTACAGTAGCATTTACAGACACTGTACATTTCTGTGTTTTGATTGATGCTGAAACCTCTACACATATTTTAAAAAATCTGAAAATTCTTGAAAATGACATGAAAATACTTGTATAAATGCACTTTTGGAATTTTAGATAATTATATAGATTTTATATATCTTAGTACCTATACCAAAACCTAAACATAACCATTTAACAATGAAAAATGTATTAGACGGATCTTCAGGAGAAGTTAATATGTTAGCAAAATTTCAATATATATTTTTAAAGTTCAGAATCAGAATCAGAATCAGAAAGAGCTTTATTGCCAGGTATGTTCAAACATACGAGGAATTTGTTTTCGTGACAGAGCTTCTACAGTGCAACAGAATTACAGAGACAGGACAAAAAACAAATAATAAATATATTCAAAAAATAGAAGTAAGTGTTAAATGCAAATATACAAATGGACAAGTGTATAAAAGTATTTGGTGGTGTATGCGTCCGAATGTCCAACAATTCGTCTTTGGTGAAACTAATTGTAGGAATGTGACTAAAAACAGGACAAACTAACAAAAAAACTAAAAACACTGCAGAGCACGACACGGAGGCAGCCATCATCGCCGGCGCCATCTTCTTTTAAAGTTGTTGTTAATGCTCTGATAAAACAAATACATTAGCTCTCCGCTGTATTTTTTGTATTTTGTTGTTGTGATTAGTCTCAGGTAAATTCAAATCAATCTATTGTATGTATTATGTATTACTGTATGTATAATGTATTATATATATAGGTTATTTGGTTTCCAATATATAATAATTGTTGCTTATCGGTATCACCTTGAATATCCATATTGGGGCAATTTTAATTTTAATTACCTTTATTTATTCATTTAGTGTCCTTCGGCTTATTCCCTTTCTTCATCAGAGGTCGCCACAACGGAATGAACCTCCGACCAATCCGGCATAATTTTCACACACTGGATGCCGTTCCAGCTGCAACCCAGTACTGGGAAACATCCATACACACTCATTCACACACATACACTTCGGCCAATTTAGTTTTTTCAATTCACCTATACCGCATGTCTTTGGACTGTGGGGAAACCAGAGCACCTGGAGTTAACCCATGCCAACATGGGGAGAACATGCATTTTAATGCACAATATAGCATTAAATATATATTTTTAGAGTTGCTAATCCCTCTTCTTCCTCTAAACTTAACCATAACTTTTTCTCAAAAATATGTGCAGTATAAGGAGCAACATGACAACAAGGGCAGTAAATGATAAAACCCAGGAATATGCTATTAAAGCAGGCAAGTTACAACGATTGTATGAAAATGCTTACTTCCTTTCTTTATAGTATGTGGCCAACACTACTTTAGACTAGTGGGACATCTAAAATCATTTTGACTTTTGATGGGCACTTTACTATGTAGCCATGTTAGAGGATTTATGAATCAAAGTGAAACAATAAAACTGGCGCTTGTAGATCATGTGATTATGACAACATGGTCTGAATTTTATTCATTATAAAACATATTTATTCTTTCATTCATTTCACTTCGGCTTAGTCCCTTTATTCATCATGGGTCACCACAGCGGAATGAACTGCCAACTTATCCAGCGCATGTTTTACACAGCGGATGCCCTTCCAGCTGCAACCCAGTATTGGGAAACATCCATACACACTCATTCACACACATACACTACGGTCAATTTAGTTTATTCATTTCACCTATACCACATGTTTTTGGACTGTGGAGGAAACATGAGCACCTGGAGGAAACCCATGCGAACACGAGGAGAACATGCAAACTCCACACAGAAATGCTAGCTGACCTGTCTGGGACTCGAACCAGCAACATTCTTACTGTAAGACGATAGTGCTAACCACTGACCCACCGTATCGCCCCAAAATATATTTATACTGTATAGATTTAAAGTAACTCAAATTCAAATTCAGTATTTACACAGACAGTGTGTGATTAAAAAACTACCTTAAATAATGACAAAAAGTAACAAGCTCAGGCTTGAGTTTCACTGCTGTGTGTCAAAACTTCAAAATAGTAAAATCTTCGTTTTAAAATTTGTAACAAATGTTTTGCAAATTTTGATGCTATATGATGCTAATAATTATTGCATAAGTAATGGTTAAACGATTGCAAAAATGTTTATTTTTTTAAGTGTAGTCATTTTTAACCTCACATAATCCATAAATGTGAACAAAACCATTTACATGATAACAGAATACAATTTAATCAAAATGCCAATGCTATCATTTCTGTATTCATAAAGAATAATTTGTAAGTTGCTCATATAATTTCTGTTTAGAAAAACTGTCAATATTACACATTTAGAAATTGTTAATACATCAAACTTGTGCATGTCACAAAAATCTACAAAAATATTAGTAATTATTAGTAAATGTAAGTATGGTCAAACCCAAAAAATTCTCATACAAATATGTTGAAAATTCAAACTGAATGCCTGTGGTGTGATGTCAAAAGGATTTTGTTCCCTAATGAGCGACTATTGTTCTTCCTCAAACCTTAAGGGGAATTATCAGTCTGCTGGATATTTTTATCATAACTTTCCATAATTACTCACGCATGCAGCCTTCTGCTGTGGATAATTGGGCTTTGCGTGTTGCATGTTCATAGGCAGCCGGTGTGCTGTGCAGTACTGTATTCGATCAGGTTTGTATTAGTTGTGTGTGGAGAGCAGTCACAGTCTGACCAGCAGCATGGGGGAGTTTTACTGGACCTCCAAAATGAAACAAACAGGCTTTATTTGCTCTTTCCTACTGAGACACAGGGAAATTATTAGCCACAAAGTGCTGCAATAAAGAATTGATTTTCCAGGCCTGATGAATCCAGCATGTTCCAGCTGAGGCTGCTTCTCCTGGGCAGCAGCGACCCACTTTATGGGCATTGAGAGCAGGAGGAACTGGAAATTGGATCCTTAAAAAAGCCCTACCTTTCTCTGCAGGCTTCATGACTTTCATATTGTCATATATTGATGTTAACTGTCTCCAAAGTGGATATGAAGATCTCAGGCTTTTTGAGTAAGTGTTTATCTAGCTGTTGAGAGAGGGTAAAGCGCCCGTCGTGGGACTGCTCAATGGTTGAGTCTTGTTTCAGTAATAAGAGCTTCGTAATTGTACTACTTTCCTGAGATATCATTGCAGACTCCTTTCATGTCTTAATTACAACACAGTGAGATCTGAAAGTTCACTTGAAGCCTTTTCTTGAGACCAAAACAAAGTGAAATATTTTTAACTTTCTTATTTTTTTGTGCTTAATAATGTGGGTTTCCTGAATTTCTCACATGTTTAATGCTGTGTATTTCTACTGTACTTATTTAATTGCTTTCCTAAGGCTGAGGTAATGTTTGCTCCACTAGCACCATAAAAACAGTTGTGATGAGCCAGTAACTGGACAAATGGCACAGCCAGCTAGCCACGCTGTTGGTTCAACCAATGTTGGTATATTAGGATGGCACACTTTAGCTTTTATTTTTTCAGGAGAGTAAGTGGTACATTGTAGGGGTGTCAAATTAATTGTTTCTTGTGTACCGCAATGCAGACGCGAACAATTCGGTAACGGTTCAATAATAGATCCTAATTGGTTATTACTGATATTTCCTAATTGATTAGTACTGATGTCATTTATCTCATATACACTATTTTGCTGGCGAGGGAGGCGAGCACGAGTAATTAAAACACTCCACATAATTAAAAATGCAGAAACTGCGCACAATGCACTGCCTGTGTGTTTGCTGGACAGTCTTTGACTGACAGTGACGTTTCAGCAGAAGCCCTGATTCACTGTTTTAAAGAAAATGAAAGTAAACTCTCTCTCTCTCACTGTGGACCTTCGACCTACTGGTGTGAGGTAACTTTTCTTCTCCTCTCGGCTGTTACAGCGATACTTCTGGATACAGACACGAGTGTGTGTCTGCATAGTGGGTTTTCTCCTGAGTGTTTATCAAGGTTCAAACGCCGCCACCGTTTATCAGTGTCACTCATAGGTGAACAGTGCCAGAGCGTTAGAGCCAATTGCAGCCCTTTCTGTTGAGCGTGTGACCAATCATAGGGGTGTAAGAACTCGCTTGACACGCTCAGAAAGTGAGCAGGATATTTACATTTGCTTTTTTGTTTTATATGTTCATGTTGTTCTGTGCATGTACAGTTTATATATCTGCCTGTATTAAAGAACAACATTGTATTGTAAATAATATATAAATATAATTATAATTATATTTATACATTTTGATATAAAGAATTGTTGTGCTATGAAGTAAAATCTATTTGTGTATAGAAAGCATCGTCAATGCACCGTGATGCACCGAGATATCGAATTGAACCGAATCAATGGCATGATAATCCTAACCAAACCAAACCATGAGACCAGTGTGAATTTGTTTTGTTGTGTTTTATTTTTAGTAATGTAGTAAAATTCTTAAAAAGTTAATATCAGCTGTTATCAATCTACACCATTAAAATAATGATTAGTTTTTAGATTATATGCCATAATTCCTAATGCAATTTCTTCTTAATTGTAGACTTAAAATCTATTCTTTCATCATATAAAGTATCGTAATCGCTAACTTTACTTTAGATAAAACATTATAAGAATATTATGTAACATTTTATATAATAAAATTTGTGTATATTTTATTATATAAAATAATTTTTTATCAGTAATTGTAATGTCATTTATTTTTAATAGTATAGTGCTGCAATATTGCTCACATTATCTCATTATCTACTATAATCCAACCATTTATTTACCCTCAGATGAAAATGATTTTGCAGTTGTGTGTAAGAACGAATTGTCTTTTGATGATTCATTGATGAACTGTTGAAAATAAATGAGGAACATATTTCTACTGCATGTGTCAGAATGAAGTTTTCTTAAAGTTTAGATCTCGTTTATGCCCATCTATCAACATTTTTGAAATGACACAATGTAGGCACAGCAATGCGAAGTGGTCAAAAATATGTTTAAACATTTGCCATTGTGAAAGTCTACCTGCTGTTTTTAAGCCAGCACTGTAAGTTAACACAATGCCAAGAGAGCATTCATCTCCAGCAAGAACACTGTTTTCATTCTTTTCAGCCAGTGCTCTTCTGTAAACAGGCGGGTTTAGTCAATTCTCAAACCAAACAAGTCTTCCAAGGCATCATTGTTTCAATGGCCCTCACCACATTAACAACAAAAAGGCAGTCAGTGACTTTAAGGACGTATGCTCTTTAGGAAGCGTTCTCGCTCACGCTAAACGTTCATCCACTGGCTAATTAAGTGCTCTGAAAGAGGGCACATCAAAAGGAGCTGTACATTTGGAAAGGCTTGCACCGCCTCTCGAGTGCAGAGGTCAGCCCTCTTGGAGAGAGAAGTTAGGATATCCCAGCTCCAGACCTCTGCCTGCTAACCCCTCACCCCAGCGGAGATATCAAAGCCCGCGGAGCAGTGGGATGCGCAGCCATCCCAGAACAAAAACAGGAACACTTCAAAGCGCCAGCTGGAAAAAGACAAGAGAGAAGGCAAGAGGAGGAGAGAAAAATAACACAGGACAGCCGATATCAAATTCCCTCTTATTCTGAGCATATTCCAGAAGATGAATATAATTAATATCTCAGAGTTGTCATGCGTCTAAAGTGTTCTCGCTGTGCCGCGGCCTCGCTAGAAAAGATTTAACAGACCTGAGCATTCTGGACTGTGGAAGAGAGAGAAGAAAGGCCTTTTCCCCCCTTCATAATACCCCTAATGAAGTGGCTGCCGCTCCTCCAGTTCTGGCCGTGGCCTTCAGCAGGCTGCTCGCAATCTGTTTAATGATGGAACGGGGCCGGCAAGTGCACCAACACTTCCCAGTGAGCCACAAAGGGAGATCACAACCCTCATTCTGGACAGGCAGAGAGGCTTAGAGCCCATCGACCTTATGAGTCTGATCCCTGGTTGGAGAGGGAGACTCCTTGCTAGAAGAGTCCACACTTAACACTCAACTCAAGAAATGATAAAGGAAAAAAATGCCCTTAAGATTATTTCCAGAATTTATAGAAATGACGTGTTAAAGGAATGGAAAATCTTTCATTGATTACTAAATGTCCTGTTCTTCTAGTTTTGTGAAACAAAATTATATTTTGAAGAATGTTTCAGTGCTCCAAATGATTGTGAGTAGAATCAATGTAACTCAACTGGTGCCGCATTTTATAAGTCTTTTGGAAGATGGAGATAAATTTTACCCTTGTGCATTTTTATGCAATCTTCTTATGCATTCTTATTTTTGTCTTTCTTTTATTTACCCTCATTTCCTGTTTTTAAATCTGTTTTACAATACGTAAAAAAATCTAAATTTAATCCCTAGGCCATTTAAGCAAAGACTCCTACATTCTTTTTTTAAGAGGCTTCGATATTGTTGCCAAGGCTTAAAAATTTTAACTATTGAAAAAAATCTGTCATATTTTGGCACTGTTTTTCTGTTTCAAGTTTTGCCTGAGGATCAAATAGGTTTGTCCTATTTTCTCCATTTGAACACTGCAGGACAAATAATTTAAAATTACACAATTACAATGATGTGATTGTGTTGGGATGGGTAGTGTGTTTTGTTTATTTATACTGAGAATGTTTATTTCTATGATTTACTTCTGTTTATGGAGAATGTTCATACTGAAAATAGTGTGAACAGAGCTCATTTTGACAAAAGTCTATACACAAACTATATTTTAAAAAATGCAAGTATTCCTCAGTATGACCTTCCTGTCACATCATGTGGTTTGATTCGAGAAACAATTATGTTTGACGTTTTTTAAAAATTTGTGTTGCCATATTTGTAGTTTGTGTAGTTGTGCTGAATTTTACATTAATTTTCATGCTACCTTTATGTCCTTACTGGACCTGAAATGGCTAAAACACTACTTATGATTAAGCACGGGACGATAATCGTTTTCAAGGTATATAGCGGTATGGAAAAGTCAAGGTTTTCATACCGCCAAAATTTTCTGCTATACTGTTCCTAAGGTATGGGTAAAATTTTTTATTTACATTTTTTTGGTTTTGTTTTTTAGGTGTAAATTGTAAAGACATCTGTGTTTTGAAACAAATGAAGACTGCAAAAGTCAACGATTGATTTTCATTATTTAGCCTGACATGTTTACTGCTCCAAAACACTTTAAATGTTTCTCAAAATAAAATCTATTGTGTTCAAAGGGTGAAAATGTTTAGTTTTTTACCCAGACATTTAAAAATAATATATTTTAGACCAGTAAACACAATACCGTCATACTGTGAAACTGATATTTTTATCCAAGGTTATCATACCGTCAGAATCTTATACCAGCCCATGCCTACTTATGACAGTCGTTAAAATGACATGAGGTTGACCAAATGATGTCAGAAATGTTTATTTTTGGGTGAACCACACTTTTAACATTGTGCATTTAACAACAACAACGCTCACTTACTTTCCCAAAGCAGCCAACTCAGTGTTTTGAGGCTCGGACTTAATGCATGCAAATTATTGACCACAATGGTACCCACAGCTGCACCCGAGCAGCCCGCCTCTTTCATGTGTAACCCTTGATCCCATCACCACACCACGTCATCGTCACCCTGACATTGCCCCCTTTGCCACCATGTCCCGAAGGACGGATGCTACATTTACGCCGTGCTGTTGCTCTAACGAAATCCACCAGCCTGTTCACTACAGCTTTGCGATGTTTGGAGGGCCAGAGAAGAAGGCAAAAGCAAACAGTCTGTTTCATCCCTCTTCTTTTGGGCCTATTCTGCGTATTGTGATGCGAGTGTGTAATGTGCCGGCACAGGGCGGGGGGAGAGTGGGGAAGCCGTAAGGGGGTAAAGAACCTGATTGCTTTAATCTCAGTGTTGTGCGGCTTTGGCCTTTCATGGGGCACTGAGGCTGTGTGATTCAGAGTTCTGGCCCCAGCTCCTCTCACCCGCTCATTGTTCTCCACAGAAAATCAATTCTCTTGAAGACCCCTCCTTAATCCCGTTTTTCGCCGGCCACAAAGGCCACTTGTGTGCGACCCCGCTGGACTATGGACTGGGATGATGTGGATGTCTGCTTGGATTCCAGGCCTTTCAGGTAATGCCGGCTCTCCTCACTTTATAGTGCCAAGCGCAGGACTCGACAGGAAGACATTTGCGATCATAATTTCCTGTGGAGCGCAGGACGGTCCCTCCCCCTCGCCTCACCCCACGCCCCCAGAATAGTTTTAATTAGGCCCGACAACCACAGAGAGGAGGGATCAGTCTGCAACAATGACTGTCCCTTTGAACGGAGGACACAGTGACCAGAGCTTTTACTCGGTAGAGAAGCAGAGAATCAAATTATTATGCATCTCATAACAGTCATGCATAGAGAAGAAGTAAATGAAGCCCAAAGGATTCAGAGGTATATGGGTCAGTGTTGTATAATGTGTTCACCTTAATATAAAAAAGGTCTAGTTTAAAATTCTTTTGAAAGTTCTTAGATGGTCACTCTTTATACTTTGGTTATTGTTTTAAATATATTTATGAAGATAAAAGGTATTTTTGAAATGTATCTTAAATTATTAATTAACCAATATCTTTAGGTTTTTGAAGAGCCGCACCACAACATTTAACCTGATCTAACTTGTCATAAAAATCATATTTAAAAGACTTTTGGCTTTAGCATTGTCTGAAGGAATTGTATTTATTAAAATATGTTTTCTGCATTTTAGTTTAGGACCATTTTCAAATATTAATAAGCTGTACAGCAATTTAGTTAAATCTTTATTTCTAAGAAACACTAAAATATTATGCTAGACTATATTTTCGATAATGATTTTTCCCACCTTGTCATTTTTTTTACCCACCATCACCACCTACTCCTTTAAAAAAGTTCTTTTTTTTAATTAAAATCATTTCAGTAGAAATTTGAAAACTTTTTAATTATAGATTAGAGGTGTATTCATGTCATTCAATGTGTGATTTGAATTTGTAATATGTACTTTTAATAAATGACATGATTGATGAAAAGTGAGTACGATGTCAGTGACACCAACACTCATACAGGACAAACATCACAATTATTATTATTTTTTACATATAATAATATAGAAAGCTTGCCACAGTTTAAGGTGCTATTTCTAGTGTCAATACATCTGTTTTTGATTAAATAGCTAGAATTCGGTTCTTTCTTTATATTCCCAGAGAGTCCATGGATCAAAACCCCCGTTTGACTGCTGGGAAAACAGAAGCCAAACATCCAAACAGCTACCAACAAACCCCCAGGCCCTCGTGGTGCATCTTGTTCATGTTTCAGGTAGAATTTTAGATGTCCTCGTGCCTGTTTGCTTCATGTTGGATGAGAGCGTTCTCCACCTGTCACGTACGGCCTTTGGACAGGCCCTGACATCTGCTGATCTTTATATTGAATTCATACATCAAAACCTGCTCCGGCTCTGCGACCGCTCAACTTCATCAGTCGGCTTTGATGGAGCATTTCTAGCATTCTCCAAAGACTAAGAGCTGGCAAAAAACACATCATCACAGCACCGATCTCCCCTAATTACAGTCAGTTATATCTCTAAAAGAAAAAGCAAAATAAACCTGATCAAGAAGACAAAGGAGTAAGTCTGTGGAGGAGGTTTCATTACCCTTCCCTCTCTTTACCTTTCTCTGTGTTTCTCGCTGAAAGGGAACAAAGACGGAACCCTACCGATTGAAAACTAGCAGAACAGTGAAACAACAGGACACAACTGATCACTCATGCATGGTTGGGATTAGGATAAAAGTATAAAGAGTGTGGAGAAGAAAGAGCACAACAAAAGGAACAGGGGACTGACTAACTTTTTTCTCTTTCTTTTGAGGTGAAAGGAATCAAAAAAAGGAAGGTCTGGCCATATGAAAAGATAGAGAAAGAAAGATTAACAAATAGAAGCAGTCCTTTTTAGCCTCGGTACGCTTCCACTTCTATTTCTTTTAACCATGAACATGAAAGGCGGGACTGAGGTTGTTGCTACCAGAACTCTTCATCTCTAGACATTATTTTTAACTTTAGAGACTTGCATTGGTGCAAAGCAACCTCCATGGGAATTTTGTCATGGCACAAGCACCGTTTATTGTGATTCCGGTTGACCAACTGGCTTGTGAAGTCTGAAGAATGACACACCAGCTAACAAGACAGCCGTCCTTTCAGCCCCCGCCTGTACTAAGTGGAAATAATCCAGAAATACTTTGCACATCTAGTCTGCCTTGGCCTTCATCCAAATTGCACTCTATTCTTTTTAATCTCCCTTAATAAAAAGAGGGGATAAGAGAGAGATTAACATCTGTGCCTTTTTTTCTTCCGCCACGTTTGAGTGGACAAATGTGAATGAGGGGAGGTAATGACAAGCCCCTCTTTGACGTTGGCATCATTGAGGGGTCTGCGTGGTGTCTACGCTTGGGGAGCTTCACAGATAGATGATCTAAAGGCAAAGTTCTTGAGCGCTTGGGTGTGTCGAGAGCTCTTCATTCAGGATGGGAGTTTGACAGGTCATGTTCTTCTCAGCCAATCAAACTACATGGGCAATAGGTCAGAATTGTCATATATTGATCACATTTTTATTTGTGTCCACAGCTTGTGAAAAACATCCCTAAACTCAGAAGAGATCAATGAAACTGTGTAAACTGAACGTGTAGTCTGGCGTTATTGATTACAAATTACATAATTAAAGTTGAAGTTTACTACATTTTTAGAATAAACATTGTAAGTATTCTGATTTTTTTCGATTACTTCTAGTTAATTTTTTTACCTACCTTGTTTATTACATAAACATTTATTTTAGTTGCTTATTTTCTACCGTACTGATCTAAAATAATAAATAAGTTAAAATATAGAAATGTTTATTATCGACAACTTTAAGTGTATTAAACATTGGCAAACTAGGGAATTGTGAGTTGGTCAGATTATTAATGACGCCATAAAATGCAAGATTAACATAAAGAATTAGAATAATAAAAGATAATAATAATAACAAAAGACTAAAGATGCTTACCTGAACGTCAAATGATTGAGATATTAACTTAAAATCTCATTGATAAAGTTGCTATACACCCTCAAAAATAGGGGTTCTGCCTAACAAACATGTTTGGATATTCTCATCGGTAATTTAACAAAAATGCCTTATAAATATTTGGGAAATAATATTGACCAACCCAATCCATGGGTTAAAAATTATTAAAAATGTTATTCAATATTTGGGTTGAAACAACCTGTTCATTTTTAGACTTTGGCCAATGTCTCCCAGGTTTTATGCATTTTTTAAAATCATTTTATACATTATGATAATACAACGAAGATGTTGTCATACTGATATGATATATCTAGTCAATATTAAAACACTCTAATCTCATAATTAGTTAGGGCTGCACAATATTGGAATAATCTGATATTGCGATATTTTATTTTTCTGCGATAAATATTAAGATATGAATACAATTTCACAAGACAGTTTGGACCAGCTTGTTAAGTATGACATCACGCGAAGGCTTCAGGGTCCAAGCGCTCCATCAAACTCTATGGGGAGACTGAACAAATGGTAATAAAAAATGTTTACAAAGCGCTGGAATACTTTTGAAAATCACGATTTCAATATATATTCATGTCTAATATCCGATGGCCAGAAAGTGTTTCGTTTTACAACAAACAAGCATATGTTTAATACATTCATAACAGCGTTCGGGTTTAACGGTCATGATTAAAAAAAAAAAAACAGCTAAAATAAAATCTATAATCCCTTATAATAACTACTTATAGTAGTCCCACAACATTCTGTCACTTTATGACACTCAAATACCCTGTCAGGAAAGTCTAGTGACTGGGAATAACCTCTTTACAGTGTATTATGTTAATGTTGTTTTAGTGTGTTTACATGAAAACATGATTTATGCCTTCAGTGATTTCCTAAAGAGAAAGCCCAAAAAATAACGCAACTATAATAAGTATACAGCATTCGTCATCATCGATCTTATATGAAGCACGAGATTGCAATGACATATAATGACGTGTGCGGGTGTTGTAGTGCTGTTCCATTTCTTAGGGTAAAATTTAAAGCTCTTTTGAAGGGGTAGGGGTACAAAAATACAATTGGGACTGGGCCAAAGTCAGAAAACCTTTTTTTTTTTTTGCATAAATTGGATATATTCATTCATTCATTTTCCTTTGGCTTAGACCCTTATTTGTCACCACAGCGGAATGAACCACCAACTATTCCAACATATATTTTATGCAGCGGATGCCCTTCCAGCCGCAACCCAGTATTGGAAAACACCCATACACTCTCCCATTCACCAAATTGTATATATATTCCATATAAATACAGTAATTAAACACAATTCTGTGGCTCCTGGTCAACTACAATTCAGACTCAAAATTGCATATCTTGCAATGTGACTATCGCAGATGTACTTGTTGCGATATTAATGCTGAAACAATATATTGTGCAGTCCTATTATGAGTGATTTAAAATGTAATATGATCTAATTACAAGTATTTAATTTTGGTGTTTCAACATCTCACTATATGAAATGTGACCAAACGTCTTTAAAGAAATTTGTGAAATTTAACCTTGTTAATAAGACAATTTTGAACATGTCTTATATGTGCACATGTTAAGGTTGCAGTGTCTTTGAAAGTAGATAACATCTAATGTCTGCATACTAGGCAGTATACAGTACATTTATGATATCTCTCATGAATAAACATGACATCTGATGTTTGTATATATATATCCCAAAAGACCATCCCATTGCATATGCAGATTAAAGTGTGCTGCACATTTGCATTTTCGTCTAACATCTTGTTTCTAATCACTAAAGAACAATGTGGTTAGTCTAACGGGGCAAAATAAATCACACTCAGTCTCTTCTATTTACATTTATACAAGTGCAAACACAAACAATAAGTTGTTGTCTGCAGTTCACTTAATAGCCACCGGTGTCGCTAATAAGAAGATTCTCTAAATTCTCCTCGAAGCCCTTTTAAAATATTGTTCTTGTACTAGCGGTTTATTGATCTACAGCTCTGTAAGAGGCAGCTGCTAATAACGCCATTTAACAGATGCTCCTCAAGATGCACTGTACTCTCGGGCTCTGCTAAACGCTCTGATATGATGCAGCTGTTTCGCCTTTTACTGCTGGGATTTGTGTGAGTTTCTCAGTGGCAGACAGTGTTTCTTACTATGCCCGAAGCTACGTGCTCATTAGCGTCTCAGTGTCATAGTGGACTCACAGCCATTATTCAGTAGGAGACACGCATTCTGTTCTGTGCTGAGGCCAAATGCAATAATACATGCACACCAGCCTTCACAACAAGGACTGCAGCATGAATTTTTAAACTGCACATTGTAAGGTTTACTACGAATTACATATACACACGTTTCATCCAATACTTTTTGTAGGCTTGGCTCATTGCCCAGCACAAAAGGAATAATTCAGCCAGCAGCTTCCTTTAAAAGACCCATTTGATGGTATGCTTGTGATGAATTCGATTTTTCTGAAAGATGTAAGACTGTACGTAGAATATTATTTCTCAGCTGGCAGTGGTAATGTGATTTATGAATAATGTTATGAGTAATTATGCGTAACGTTTATGAGTAGTGTGCCATCACTTTGGTTTAATTTTAGTTTAACTGCGTTAGACATTAAAAACATGCTGTTCTTGTTTTGTTGTCTATAAAAGGGCTATGGAGTTATTTGGTGATTCATAGGCTGGATAATTTTTGCCAGAGCAATGGTCATTTCCCACTGTTTAAGGTTTTATTAAAGTTGCTATAAAATATTTTTTGCTTGTAGTTTATTAACACTTTAGAGTAACACATTATACCTTTGCATTGTCTATTATCCTTTCTTATTTTAGAATTGTGAAAATAATTGGCATTTAAGTGAATTAATACAAAGATATAAAGTAATTTACAGGTAAAAATTCTGCCCATGTTAAAAAAAAAACTAGACTTATCTCTTACAATTTATTAACTTACAATTTATTAAAGTAGCATGTGTGCAATACTGTTTTGGATATGGTTTACGCTCAAATTTACGCTGGTTTACATACAAATTTAGCAACATAACTTCACTTCATAACATTCAGTCAAGTGTTTGAAATCACTTTTTGAGATCAGATGTGGTTTCATATAACAAATTGAGGAAGAAATTCCACACAGTGATAAAGGCTAGGTCAATTAGCGTTGTATTATAAATATGATTTGTGCTTATAAAATACACAGGATGGCTTGAAGAACAGATTAATCCAGATAGTACCACACGTGTTTGTGCATTATATTCATGTTGATTCCCTTATCCATTTCTATCATCTTTATCCTTTTTGCTCAGCAGCAACAGCTTATGTCTTTTCAGTAATCTATATGTAGAGTTTATGTGCAAGAGTGCATTCTAGTGCCCAGTATGAATGAACAGAAATAAAATCACAATGTGTGATCACAACACTATAGAGGTGTTCACCTCTGAGACCCACTGCCTTGCAAAGTTTATTTCCAACTTACTTCAGCACATCTGCTTGTGTATTTTTTTATTATACTGAAATGCCTACTATACTTCTTCAGTGTGTTTGATCATGTTTGAGCTCTTTTGAATAGTGGGTATCCAGGAGCAAGGGTTGAAGACCTCTACTCTATATAAAAAACATATAAGATGAATAAAATTTAAATTTAATTTAATAAATTAATTTAATTTATTTTGCTTTAAACACAATTGAATATACATTTTTGTATTATCAGTTTTTCAGTTTTTGTATCATCACTTTTTTTCTTCATTTAATATCAATTTGAATATAGTCATATATGAATAATATGAATAATATACAGTAGTAATATATAAAGTAATATGTTTTAATATTAAATTAAATTGTGTGTGTGTGTCTGTGTGTATATTTATACAGGCGACACAGTGGCTCAGTGGTTAGCACTGTCGCCTCAATACAAGAAATTCACTGCTTCGACCCCCAGCTGGGTCAGTTGGCACTTGTGTGTGGAGTTTGCATGTTCTCCCCATGTTGGCGTGGGTTTCCTCCGGTTTACCCCATAGTACAAACAGGTGAACTGAAAAAACTACATTGAACATAGTGTCTGTGTGTGAATGCAAGTGTGCATGGGTGTTTCCCTCAGCTGAGTTGCAGCTGGAAGGGAATCCGCTGTGTAAAACATGCTGAATAAGTTAGCGGTTCATCTCGCTGTGGCAACCCCTGATTAATGGACTATGCTGAAGGAAAATGAATGAATGAATTTACATTAATGCTTGATTTGAGTCATTTATTTATGTGCTTATAATCAAATTTAAATCCGGTCAAATAACTGATCACGCATTTAACTGATCATGCGTATGTCTGACATGCGAATGTGGTGCTTTACATTTTTGTGGATTTGCGCAATAGAACTTTTTGTAGCATTAGAATTTTTACTACCAATTTCGATCAATTTAAAGTGTCACTTCTGAAACACATTTATTAATTTCTTCAAATTAAAGCATGATTATGTTGTGATTACTTGTTGCATTTCAAAATGTGTAACTTGGCATAAAAATTTAATAACATGTATTCATTGGTTTTTCAGCCACAGCTTTGATATTGCTGAATCCCTAATTAAAGATGCAATATGACAATATACAAAGTCGACAAATTTGTAAAGTATAGGATCTAAACCAATGTATTTCAGTTTTATTTTCCTTCTTTGATCCAAGGTGAAATAATTTTACAACAGAATGGAGAGTTTTTTGAAAGTTCAGAATTTGACTTTAATATAATCATTTTATGCACTTCAGTACCATTTCATTTAATACTGTATTTGTAGGAATTGGATAACTGTATTAAATAAGTGACTTTGTTTTTTCTAATTTGTTAAACTTTTATTTCCTGCATGGTCTGTGCAACAGTTATATAATGTAGAAGTTTGTTTTCAGTCAATTTTCTGAAAAGTAACACTATACCTCCCTAGGATCTTGATTAACCCAGAGCCACAAATACCGTTGGCCGGTAAAAGGTGCTTCAGAGAAAAGGAGAGGGAAAATGGCAGGTTAAAGAGTGATTTTAATGAATTTACTGTTAAGCTTGGGCCTGAGGCTGCCTCACGAGTATAAAATTGCGGGAAGAGAAGCTGAGTGGTCTGGGCACTGGGGTCTCGGCTACAGGGGGTCCCTCCTCAGAGGCCATTGTGTGGGAGGTGATTTCGGCAAAAGCTGTCGTATACAACTTGTGCTTTGTTCTAAAAACTGTGAGACTTTAGCCGCTAGAGGGAAGACCACAGACTTCAACAGCTTTAATGACTTTGCAAAGAGGTGCTGTGTGATAGTAATAGTTATAGAAAACCCCACCGTTCATTGCCTTATATTTTTCTTAGTGTGCAGGTGAGATTTGGGTGGAAAGCAGTTTAAATGCTCATTGATTTCAAGATCAGTGTTTCTCGGCTGGTTTAGCTACAATACAATAACTGAACTGTAAAAGGGGTCAAAGACGAAAGGAGCTCTCAAGTATCAAAACAGCACAAGTGTAATCAAGCTTTTATTTATTTATTTATTTTATTTTCTGATCAAAACATTAATATATTTTAGCATGATTTACAGAGGACAACCCACTATGGCTTACGGAGTAACAATTGTAATAAAAAAATCTTATCATACAGGCGTATTAAGAATGATTTGATGAAATATAAAAACACTATTTGAGGATCACTGTGTGGCTGCAAAAAACTATTTAACTGAACTTTTAAAGTTTACCACTATTCTTCTAATAATAGCTTTTACCCAACCAAACAAAATTTGAAGCCTTGTATTTTACCAAAAAATGCTAACAAAAATTGGACCTGAGGATGTAGATTATTGGACAAAACTGATATTGTGATATTTTATTTTTCTGGAAAACATACTTCAATTTTGTAAATGATTTCACCAGATGAAACTAATAGCTCTGTTTGGAAAAAATTGACATAATTTTACGTTGATTATGATGATTTTGTAGAGTGCACCTGCATTAAATATAAAAAAACAACCAAAAGTATTGATAAAAACAAGGTAAGGCAAAGATACACTGTACATGGAAAAAAAAACCTGATTTTTTTTCTGGGAGTCTAGCAGTACTCATGTACACAAATTGAGTAATCAAATCAAATAACTAGTTTTCTTTGTGTGTGTGTGTGTACTTATGTACAATCAATCTTTCTTAAAGTTAAAAACATTGTAATTTCTTGTGCATGAATGCTTCAAACGCTTACACAATCACAGCCCTTAAAAACACAAACACGATCAATGATCAATGGTGATCAACGATGGTTCCTGGTCAACTATAATCCCACCCCAACATTGCAGATCCTGTGATGTCACTATTGCAGATGCACATATTGCGATATCGAAGCTGAAACGATATCTTGAGCAGCCCTAATATGTACTGTTGAAAACAGTAAAACAGAAAACCAGTTATTTGGAATAACAGAAATCTTTTGTAAACCTCTAAAGCCTTTTCTTGATCATTCATTCATTCATTTTCTTGTCGGCTTAGTCCCTTTATTAATCCGGGGGCCAACTTATCCAGCATATTTTTTACGCAGCGGATGCCCTTCCAGCCGCAACCCATCTCTGGGAAACATCCATACACACACATTCACACTCATACACTACAAACAATTTAGCCTATCCAATTCACCTGTACCACATGTCTTTGGACTTGTGGGGGAAACCGGAGCACCCGGAGGAAACCCACGCAACCACAGGGAGAACATGCAAACTCCACACAGAAATGCCAACTGACCCAGTCGGGGCTCAAACCAGCGACCTTCTTGCTGTGAGGTGAACGTGCTACTCACTACGCCCCCGGGGCGCCCCCTTTTCTTGATCATTTTAATGCATAATTGCCTAAGAGGTTTATTATTTATAGTAATAACAATTAGAATCAGTTACACTTTATTATAATTTTCTAAGGTTGGTAGACACAAAAATAATGTAAGTACATGAGTTAAGGTTAGGTTTAGTAGCAGGTTCAGGGTTAGTACATAGTTATTAGGTATAATATTATAATATGTACATACTATGTACAGGCAGAACAAAGTTAAACCTAAAAATGATACTGCATAAAACTATAGCTTTTACAGCCTGTAACAAAAACATAGTCAAACATTGCACCATATTAGACAGATACATTTGCATCGTCGTTGTTTGGAATGACAACCTTTTGATGTCAACAACAGAAGCTATGAGAAACGTTTCCTCCTTCCTTTTAAAAGCTCCTCCTTTTTAGCGTTCCTGTACATCTAAGAACAGAACAAAGTGCCAGCCGTGGGTTGGATTCCCAGCATGCGAAAAGTGTCTGTTAAATGGATAAATATTAACATAAAACTTTACTTTGCTGTCCTAACTTTTCAAATATCGTTTGTATTAATACAGAACTACATGGCTAGATCTTGAGTGCAGAAGTTGTACTTAGTTAACCTGTCTAAATGGCCACAATGATTCATTAAAGCTAAATACGTTTTAACATATCTATTTATACACAATTACTATTGTTATTCTAAGTTGTGTAACACACACGCCCTCCAAAGCTTACTAGCCAGAGCACTACAACTCTTCCTCTCTAGGGTGCAGTTAATCAGCTCTAAGCAAATATGTCTGCTGAAGCGTGAAAGCCCAATCGCTCATTCACTTCACAACAACTCCTGTCTCTTCCACACATCTGCCAGCACATCAGCCACCCGACTATCATGTGCCACTATCAGCCACGACTGTGAAACAAAGAGTAGAGCGTACAGGTGTGAGTGACAGAATTTGAGTGCACAAGTGATACTGTCAAAATAGTATCATTGCGAGCTGTCACGTTTAATGCTATGACATATGACTGTATTGGTTGTTTTTTCCGACTTGTGCTTTCTAATTGAAAACTAAACTGCTTTCTAATCTATAACTTGCATTGTTATAGGGCCGATAATCTGTAACCTCCTACCTAGTAAAGTTTATCTTTCACTTTGGCTCTCCCAGACAAACAAAAACAAGGGCACAAAAGGGTGAGGGTGTGTGCGAGGGTGTTGTGGGCAGATGGGTCACATGCAGTCCTTTGAATGTCTCCCCTATCAACCCCATTCACCAGGCCCTATAAAACTGACAGCCTGCTTAAATACCTGACACAAGAAAAGGGGAAAAAACAAAGAAGAGAAGAGGCGAGAACAACGGTAAAAATAAATAAGACAGCCCTCGGTGACTGATGTGTAAAGGCTACGGCTGACATCTTAGTGACCATTAATAAATGTGGCTGTGGTCACAAAGGGCGAGAGTAAAAAGGGTAGAAAAGCGGCCAAAAAGAAAACAGTGAACGTTGCCTCCAGCTCTAAATTCCAATGCTTATTCATCAGGGTGGATAGAGCTCGCTTGGCCCATTTTTTTAATGCCGCTCGCTCTTGGACCCCCTTTAGTGTCTTTGTTTGTCTTTGGAGTCCATGAGAAAAGTCAATTATATTTCAACAACCATGCTTAGTTAACATCACCATGCAAATCTTAAAGGGCGCCATTACTCTTAATCAGGGCTTGGAGGGGGCGAGAAGTTGCTCTGAATCACTGCTTCTCTTTGGGCCTATAAAGCAAGTAAGACGTTACGCACATCTGGGACGGCACATCAAATAGAGAGAGACGCGCGGAAAAATAAACACTGGTAGGCGATTAAAAATCCATATTTATGCAACCCTAGTTTTTCTTGCCTGAGAACTTCACACATTGGTTGCCTGCCTCCTATTGATCTGAGCTAAATTAAATGTTTAAACCTCGAAACATAGTTTAATGAGCACGCAAAAGTTACGTAAATTGCAGAGACAGGAGAGCAAACTAACAATGTAAATTAGCAAAACAACAACAGCATTCAAACACACGGAGGTTGAACAGGTTGCAATGCCATGTGTCTTATCCTAGAAAATGTTTCTAAATACAATAATAATGATTATTATTGCACAATCTTGAACTTTATGTACCGTACACCAACAATTAGAGGTGATATATGTAACTGCTTCTGTTGTTACAGCTCTATCTTGCAACCTTCACAAAACATACCTCTAATTAACTTATTTTTCTGTATGTTTAGCAGAAGGATGCAATCATGTAGGTTTGGAATGGGAAGAGGCATGAGTAAAAAATGAGATTATTTAATTTCCGTTAGTAAACTGCCTCTAATTTAATATATGTTATTAAACTATATGCTTTTGCATCATGCATTAAAAAAAGAACCCTAAAGAGATTCAGCATCAGAATACTGAAGCAAGATATAATCAATAAATCATGCTTTCTTAAAAATGTTTATAGTTTTTCATCTGAATTTTTTCATGTCAACTGGTTAAGTCAAGACTTTTAAAGTTAATTCAACTTAAAGTTTGATTCAACTTAAAGTTGCAGCAATATTTATTTACACTGAACCAATGAAAATGTTATGTCGTAAAAGTTATGCTTTCTTAAGAGTGAAATCCTCCTGCATATAAACTTGAGTCCCAGTCTGAACAGAGACGTCTTAAAGTTGAGTCCAAAATAAATGGAGTGCCACTCCCTCAGAGAGCTCGCTATAAATCAGACTGAAGCCATACGGCCCTGTGGAGAGCTCCTCGGTCGGGCGTCAGGGTAAACTGTGCTGAATCCATCTGTGCAATCTCATCGTCATTATGTCCCTGCTGTTATCGAAGCCGTAAATCATTCAAACAAACTTTATCGTCTGCAACATCCACTGTCTGCGAACAGAAACACATAGACTCTCACAGAGACACTTGTCAGGTGCATCTGTTTACAGCTCTGTGAATCTGAGGTGTTTTAGCTGTAGTTGTCACAGACTTACTGGCATTGATTACACAATTACACAGTGTAATCTCACTGCCATTGATTCCACACAACCAGTGTTGTTGTGTTAAATCAATATAAACAAACACAGGTAAGTCAGCCGCACTCTAATTTGCTCAGAAATTAAAATTGTTCAAACATGTTTCTCCTGCGATGTTCTGCAGTGGCAGAATAACATCTACCACCAGCTCAGATACACTGGTATGTGGTGAGTGCTGGAGTAATCTTCAACCTATGATGTATTTGGGAAATGATGTGTGTTAATCTGGCTGATAGACTGTGCTTTTCTGTGATTCTGTGCTGAGATATGCTTGGCGTCTTCTTTGATCTGATGCACTCACCAGGAAGAAACAGATTATAGGGTTTCTGAAATCAAAATACATCACAAATAGATTCTGGGCACAAATGCTCAGGTTGAAAGTTATTGCAAAATGACTAAAAGATCGTATATAACAAGTCATTTTCATAAACATAGCATTTATAATTAAATGAGCTGAGCATTGTTTTATCAGTTAAAATACAGAATGATTTGCATAGCAGTGCTGGGTAGATTACATATTACTTCTGTAACTAATTTCAAATTGCATCAAGGAAATTATAGTTAGTAATGTAATCTAAATGACACATTTCAGGTTTTCTCATTACATTTTTAGTTTATTTTGTACCATGCTGATCTAAAAGTACAAAACGAAAATTGCAAAAATTACAATACATCAATTTTACACAAACTGTGGAATGTAAAAGAACTGCAGAGACTTTGTGATTTGATAAGATGATTAATTCAATCATAACAATGTATGTTTCAAATAATTAAAAGAAAGCACTAGAACATGAAAAAGGGGAAATCTTATTTTGTTTACCTATGAACTTGGAAATGTGTTGTTAAATTATTAAAATAATAACAAAATTTTTGCTTAGCCCAATTTTTTTGCTATAAAATGAGGTCTCTGCCTAACAAACATGCGGGGACTCCTGTTATTACATGGACAAACATTAATAACCACCAAAATTATGTTACACAACTTTGAATGCATAGTTAGTGAATACCACTAAATATGATAAAATAATTTTTTTACTATCCTATCCTATGACTGAATCATAATATGTAGTCAATAATAAAGCAACTGGAATCTGTTTATGAGTATTTTAAAATGAAACATAATCACAATAACTTAAATCCACAATACATTTCGTTAGCTTCCAAGCACTTTATAAAAACTAAAGTAAAATCCCTTTTTGTATAACTCATTCGCAATGCACTTTATGTGCTAGACAAGCTTACTGTAGATTTCGTTTGCTGTGTTTTTAACTGAGGCTAAAATGCTAAACATTTGTATATTTTTATTTTGAAATGCACTGACTTATTTTTGAAATACAGGACTTTTGTAGTTACGCTTTATTTAGTGTTGTATCCACAGCACATGTGCATTACAACAGTTTCACATCATCTTATGTAGCTACATGTTGTTGAGATGTGGAGGAAGTCTCATAGTGCAGGTGATGGTAGTGCACCAGACATGAGGGGTCAAAGTTTGCCAGGAACACAGGGAACCCTGCAGAGAACAAGCATGTGCCATTGTCCCATGACCCAGGACGTGTGTGTGGGAGAGACTCTGGCTTCGGTGTCTGGTCTTGGCACTCATGGCTGCAGTAGTTCAGAGCAAAGAAGAGCCAGAATATAGACTAACTGACTGACTGTGTACTGTTTCTCAGTGGCGAGCTGCGCCCTCTTTTGGTTTGTACGTTATAGTAGAACTGAATCATGTTGAATCTCTCTCCTCTGGATTTGTCTTGTTTTCCATTTTAAAGACAACAACTTCTTTTTTTTTTTAAACTGAAATGTGAACATGTTCAGAATTCACAAAGTTTATGAGTTATTTTTTGTCTTCACGTGAAGATTAAATACTGATCGCTTCATTACAATGCTGTTAAGAAAATGAAAGAGTGTTTGAGTGAAGGATTTGTTCACTGACTGCGATGATTTGTCAGCTTGTTTTATCCATAATGTAGGCAGAGACAAACTGACATGAAAATGGATTGACATGTTTCTCATACCCTTAAGTCATGCGAATTTGGGTCAGGCCTACTGAGTGTTTCTGTTTTCTTTTTTGGGGTGCTTAAACTACAGTATTTTGTAGTCAAAATAATTGGACAGGTGTCATTTCAATTTCATGGGTATCATACGTGCAACGAAATTTTAGCCAGCATTGCTTATAATAGTGAGCTTATTATATTTTGGCTGTTTTTAATAATGTAATTTGCGTTCATTTAATTAATTAATTTATTTATTGCTTGTTGTGTGTATAGTAGATGTATTTAAGAGCTCCTAAACATGGACATGGATTGTGGTTGCTGTTTGTAACTTGGTAAACTCTATGGCTTCATATTAAATTGCATAATTACCTTTTAGTAGTAGAAGAACAGTATTTAACAAAGCAAGTATGTCCGATTATGAAACATTGGGCAAGTTGTGCAAGTCATGTGATAATGACAACTGGGCATTACCCAAAACATCCATATTACGTCTACGTACACCTTTTCCGCGGTCACAAAGTAATTCATTTTTCAAAATAAGTACCTATTATAATAGGTATGCAATTTTGAATGCAGTCTTGGCATTTGATCTGGCACTGCAATAAATGACGACCCACCCCATGTTTCGTAGATTAAAATAGCTTTTTTCTAAAAGAAAATCTCCATTTTGTGACTATAAATCATTTTAATGGCATTTCTCAAAAGTGCAATTCATTTTTTTGCACAAAACTTTAACAGCTTTAAATACAGACTCCAGAATGTTTTAGAAGAATAAGGATTAGACGACGAAATGCTGAAAGTTTGAATCACCATTAACTGAAAGACAGCAGCAGGGGGTAAAACTTCTAAATATAAATCACATTCCCATTTAAATTTGATGTTATTAACTCTAGTGACATTTTATTCCGCACTGGGCCCGGAATAAAGGCGTGCTAAGTGAACTTGTGTTTCTATAAACAGTTAGTAGCGAGAAAACAACAGGTTACATTTATCATTATAAGTTGGCACTGTGTGACGCGCCATCTCCAAGCGTGCGCGTTACCGTATTTTAAGAAGAAAAGTTTAATGTGGAGACAGAGATATTATTCAAATCTAATGCCCTTCTTCGCTCAGGATAAGAGCCTGATTTTAAACCTGACAGGTTAGAGAGGAGGTGGAGGTGCTTTGTTCCCCGTTTCCACTCTGCACACGAGGCTTTCGGAGCTTAGTCTATTTGAACATGCGACGTTTTAAAGCTGCTATCAATCAGCATGGGGTCCCAGAGTGAGCAAAATGAGAGAGCAGGAGGGAGAGAATGAGAGAGGCTGATATAGAAGGAAAGAAGTTATCGCACTGTTTATTCAAAGCTGACATGAGACAAACTTGTTACTGTGTTCCGTGCCTGTTCATGCATGACAGGAGCGCTGTGAGGAGTGGAGGGAGAGATGTAAGAGGGAGTGGAAACCAGCACAGGATTCAGGCGACTTTGACACCCCAGCTAAAAATGAGAGCCTTCGTTCGAGCCCCTTAGCTGTCGTACTCTCATCAGGAGTGCAGGGGAATGACGCGACACACTTTTTTCCTCTAAACTCAGAGCTCATTTCAAGTTAGAGATGACTAAACCTGTTGGCGCCGCTGGAGTGTGTTTACTTCGGTGAGCTCCGAGATCCAAGCAGATGGTCACCTGGATTTATTTACTCTGTTTATTCATCTCATCGTGTAATTGAGAGAGGGTTCTGTGCCAAATACATCTCTTCTTGTTCATGTCACTATCCACAATTCGAATGAATTCATGCTTAACTGATTAAGCATGATGTGCTGGGTAACATAACTGCAACTTATGACTGTAAAGCCATAATATACTAATATGAGATCCCCATAGATTAAAAATAAATAAATAAATAAATCCTTTCCTTCCCACATCTGCAAATAATCTTTCACCAGATGCTTATGTCAAAGTTGGATTTGTTGACATTTTTTGGATAAAGTAAATAAAGATTTGGATAAACTTTTTAAAAATAAGTAAATTAAGTATTAAAAGTTTAATTATTTTAATAAAGTATTAAAAGTGCATAACATGCTTGGATGTCAAAGGTCACTGTGGTTCTTTAAGTAGCAGATGGCACATATTACAAAGTTGGAAAATCTAGTAACTACAATCAGTTTAAATATTTTTGACAATGTCATAAAGCCTGGTCAGCATGAAAAAACGATGTGGAATTTATTACACATTCGTTAGATAAAACTAGTTAAAAAAAGGCAAGATTTGGAAAAAGTTTCCTGCAGTATATTAACTAAGCCTAAAACATTACTTTTATGTTTCATTCTTTTAATAAAAATCAATTAATATTGAAATGATTCAAATATGCAATAATTAGCTTTTTTCAAAGAATGCAATAATTTCTTTAAAACCAGGTGAAATGTCCTTGTTGGTTATTCATTCATATTTTCCTGTAGGATTATAATGGCACATATGACTTAATCATTAATGAACACTAGAGGGCGCCAAGAGAACACCCTTTTCCCCATAACTTTGTCTGTTAAAGACGCTTAGATTGTGTAAGCTTGGACACACTTGGGCTTTTGGTAAATGAGGACTGACAGTGATAGTATCAGAGGCAGACTTCAGAGGATCACCTTGTTCTGAGGGCATCACTGAAAAAGATGTTGATGTTGGATTGAATGTCAAAAACTTCTAAAGGAATGTTAATGTGTTGCTAATGGAATTTCTAAGAGGACATGCATAACTAGAGAATCCCACTGAAATCCTCTCTTAACTTTCAGTAAAATGTTTTAGAATTTCAGATTAGTTCACTTTTGTTTGGTTCTTAGGGGGTTTGTGATTGATTTATTTGCTATTTTTTTCCAAACTGTGGGCAAATCTCAAGTGGATGTGAACACAAGAGCCCTATGCCACTAGACCTAACTGTAACCCTTTGTAATTTATATGACCCTAACCCCACTTTTTCTCTAACCATCCCTTAAATCCATTAATATTAAATGTGTAAATTATCCAGAAGCAACATAATATTAAGTCTGACCTAACTGTATTCAAAATAAGTTGTTGCAGATTGCAGTCTTTATGCTTGTGCACAAATCTGAGAGTGTATTATGTGCCAAATGTCATGTCTTGGTGCTTGTTTGTGCCATTGGATAATAATTAAAAAATCAAAATATTCTAAAATTCTAAAAAAGAATGTCAAAGTTGCAAGAAAAATATAGAGAATTGAATAGAATATTTTTTGTATGTCTTTAATATTTACCCCATTGTCCTTTTCATTTAATTTTGTGTCCTGTGGTGGAAAAATGCTTATATTTTCATAAGAAGGAATGTATTGCTTCATTCTGGTCTGTGAGATTCACTTCAGTCCTGTATTTTAAGTATTTGCAGTGAATGCAGTCTTATTTTTAAACATGGTCAGTTGTTTTTACTCAAATTTGGGTAAAATATGTATTAACCCAACTGCTCCAACTGGGTTAATGTTTTTTTTTTAGTTGGTGCGTATTTTGCCCAGATATGTTACAACAGTATTTTTAGAGAGCAAATTGTGATACATACTGTAATGCCACATAACACACAGCCTCTTACACATTTTTTTAATATTCTAATTAAGGGAATTTTGGTTTTACTTGGAAGAATATGGCCTGTCAAACTGTCATGCTCAAACACAAGCACCAGAGTGTCTATAAAATAGTCATGGAAAATATTGTAAAATTGCTTTGGACAAAACAGCGTATTCTCCATCCGTGTTACTCTGAACGTGAGCATGTTTAGTGGTATAATAGAGCAGCAGTAGTGCTGGGCTCAGTGAGGAGGGGAGTCAGTTAATCTCATGCACTCTTATTAATTACCCCTTCGTAAGCCTCTGGGCTTTCACACATATCAGGGAGCGCACCCGCTCAGATTTAATTGAATGTACGCTAATGGGATGGGATCAGAATCAGGACTATTAAAGCTGATCAGAGTTAACAGGAGAACTAGGCTTGTCTGAGACTTGTCTAGTCTTGGTACTGTATGAGATCTTTTATTTAAGATCAGATTATTGTGTTTGATAAACTGTTGTGTGGTTTTATGGCCTAGACGGCTTAAGCTGATCTTACTGTTTGAGAGACTCAAGACCTGCCATTACCATCTCATATATTTATTTGAAATATTTTTACTTTCCTTCAGTTTGTCATTAGAGGTTGAGTACACAAGGTTTTTTTCCAACAAGACTTTTTTAAAATGAGTAAAATAAAAATGGATTACACATAGTTAAAACAGCTCATGTTTAAAAGTTGCAAAAGCTCTAAAAATGCTAAACCTCACCATTGGTTATTAAGAAATTGCATGCAACACACTGAGGTGAATGTTAAATATTACATATGAAGATTTTTCTTCCAGTGATCACATCCAGTAATCTTAATTTAACTAATTTAACAAAAATAAATGTTAACAGTGTATCCCGACAGCGATGACAGATTTTGTTTTTAATAATAAAAAACTGGTTTAGATTTTAGTGCTGTTGAAGTTGAATGTGCTATTCAAAGATATTAATTAAATTATTATTATAAAATAATAATTATTAATATGTTGTAAGTAGTAATATAGTAATATTTTTTATTGATCTAACCTTTTATTCTTTTAAATTGTTTTTTTAACAATTAACTTGTTTGTTTTAATTTTCAAATCTTATATTATAACAATAAATTGAATATAATTTAAATGTGAAAGTAATCTTTACACATGTAGATATTTGAGGCTAATATTTTTTTTTGCATTTAGTGTAATAACAATATACATGATTTGTTATCATTTTAAAATATGTCATAATTAAGCAATGTATAATTATCATATTTAATGTATAATTTATTTTCATAGATGAGTTTTATCGATGGGATTAATGGAATTCTTGTGAGATCTGCTTTTGCTCATTCTTTTCAACTTGCACTCTTCCAAACCTATTTGGTGTACAATGACTCCCCTGAGCCGCCCTGCCAGTGGCCGCACTCTCCATTTATATCCCAGTGTTCTCTTGCTGTCCTGCCCTGCAATAGAGCTACAAGCCTCCTATTCTGCAGCTCTTCAGCCTTTCTGCAGCACTAGCCCACTAATGTTATTTTCCATTGCTAAAAAAGCCTTCATACCATAAAAGCAATCCTAAGTACTTCTGTGGTGGCCATATGCTAACAAAAGCTTGACATAATACTAAAGTAAAGCTGCAATAATGGTATTGATTGCATGGAATGCATCCTTGCACATCCTTTCACCTGAACAAACACAGTTATTTTGTAACACTTTATATTACTGTGTCCCTCTTATCTGTGTAATTTGTATATATGTTTTGCATGTAAATAAAATAAAATAAAATCTGTCTACAGACTAAAATATTTATCTGCTTTATCACATCCTTAATTATCAGCATAGCAACCACTGCACTTTCATCCGAAAACAAGTGCTGCTTTCATTACACTGTAAAAAATGCAGGGTTCCACACAATTCGTTACATGTTGTCCCAACACAAATCGATTAAGTTAACTTGTGGATGATCAAAATACAGTAGATTGAACAAAATACAATTAAGTTGCCCCCACCAAAAAACAAAACAAGAATTATGTTGTTATTTTGTTTTAGCTCAGTTAAAATAAGTAGTTTGAACAAGCAGCAAAATATTTTGTGTGTGTAGCTTGGACAGACAAAAGAAGGAAATAGGCTACCAAAGAAACTAGCCTGAAGACAATAGGTTCCCCTTATAGATACATCATCATCATCCCTTAAGTGTCATGATCAGCACTGCTGCTGTTGTATAGTTAAACAAGTAGTAAATAAACTGGACATGTCAGGTGTATAGGCTACTGTCCTGCACCGTGCATCTGAAGAAACAAATGGCCCCAAAGATGACAATAGCATTAATATAAAATGTGACATTAAGCATTTTTTCCGATTTTAGGTGTTCAAAATAATGTTTCCAACCCCGGCATTCATTTGACAACTTTTCGTGTTATAGGTGGGTCTATTCAAAAGCGTGGCGCCCTTGCGGCGCCAAATAGGTGCAGCCAATCGCGTGACTTTGAACAGTAGCGAAAATACTTTCAAGTCGATTCCGTTTGTTTCGGGGAAAATGACGAACAGTGAGGAAAACACGTCAATTTAAGCGAAAAAGAGCGTTTTAGTCTTACCTTTAAAACCCAAGAAAAGTCAATTCAGGTAAGCTTTCCAGCAAAATGCAATCCTAGAGCCCGTGTAGATCGCCTGCTGCGTTCGTCCAATCGGCCGATACCTACACGGAACATGAGAAGTAATATGTTCAACAATTATCGTTAACAGTCGTTTCAGCTTTTGAGGGGAAACTTGTCGATTGAGTGAAAAAGAGCGTTATATTTATACCTTTGTGATCCAAGAAAAGCCCATTCAGGAAATCTTTCTATTCATACTACTGACACAAAGACAAAGCCGTTATGCAGATTGTGTGCTTTATGCAGACCCGTTCGTCCAATCAGTGACTCTGACATGGCGAATATGCAAAAAAGGACGAATACCTTTGATTCTAGGTTTCGATTCTTAACACATTTAACATAAATATTAATTATAATGTTAAAGAATTTCGACAGTTTCAGACCTCTATTCGGTTTGATTCAATTCTAGATTCAGCACTCGGTTCTTTATTCAATAGATATTTGGAATAATTTTATAATAATTACAAATATTCTAATTATAATTAAAGTTGTTAAAATTTGACTACGTTCTAAATGAACTAGTTACATTGAAGTTTCTTTTTTCACAAAGTTGTATATTACAAAAACACGAATAAATGTTTGAATAAACAATGAATAAATAAAAAAAACTATTTTAAGTGAAATATTTGGTACATTAACTACAATGTCAAAGTTTAATGTTTTATTACAGTTTTCTAAATTCTCTGAATGTCATGAGTCAAAGTACAAAACTATAACACATGAAGCACTGCATAAAAAAGTTTTAACTTAGATTAAACACTTTTTAGAATTTTCTCAACAACAAAAAAGTGAAATACTGTTGGCTATGGCTGCATTTTGAAATGAAATATAATTGAAGCCCTCGTACAACGTTCATACTTCAGGTTAATTGCCAACTGTTATAATACTTTATGGATTTCTTCTGTTGTTGCTTAAGTTTTTTATTTGATAAAATAACAATAATGAATAAATAAATAAATAAATAAATAAATATATAATCATATGTGATTTACCAAATAAATAACTGTAATACACTATTGTAGTATGCAAACTTGTAAGATGATGCTGTGCTGCTTCAGACCATTTCAGTTTCACCAATGGGGTACAGCAAGTGTTTTTCAGCCAATGATAAACTTCCAATAAAGGATTAATGTGTGTATTTTCAATTTCATATTTTCAGTTCCTTTTCCAACATCGATGTTGTAAAGTAATTACAATACATTCAGTTAAACAGGCTTAAGTTTCATTTAGTTGTTCAAGCGTAAAACGAGATGAAAGACAGTGTAACCACCAGCGCCGTCAGGATCAGCAGGCTAGCACAGAAACTCCATTGAAAATACTTACTGGGGTAAAATAAACTGTCATATTTTTAAGACATGATGTGGGAAATGGAATTCAATGCAGTGCTTCTTGTCTGTTCTGAGACCCACTTTATAATGTAGATCAATCAGGCAGTGAAGATTTTTTTTATTTAAATCAGACATAGCAATTTTATGATGGAAAGAAAAACTGTTCATCAAAAGAGCTGAGGCTGGCTGAAATTAAAAGTCTGTGCGCATATACCCCATTGGAATGTAACTATTGTCAAATAACTCTGCTACTTGCTGGAAAAAGTGTTTAGCTAAAAGCTATATTATTAAAAGTTGCTAAGCTACTGTCAAGCTGCTGAAAAGCTAAGCAAGTAGTAGCCTATATGAGCTACTAAAAAAGTAGTTGAGCTACTTCTATAGCTACTCCCCAACACTGCAAAATGAATAGGCACTCAGAATGTAGATTCAATAGCAGGCAGTTTTTGTTTTCTCCAGCCATGTTGTTAAAAATGTGAAAGGTGAAAGAGAACCCATGGTTCTGTTTACCTTTACGAATGGCCCAGGGTTGACGTTTTCAAGGTCAAAAAGCCATTTTGCTTTATCTTCTACATTATCTATTGCAGCAATTTCCTTGAACTGACACAAGGCACTAATTTTAGGTACATTGTGTCTGTTTTTTTTATCCTGTTTCTAATTTTATAATGATTGTCCTATTTTATCTTCATCGTCAACATCACAGGTGGAGAAGATCAATTTACACCTTATGTTGCACTCTTAAAATTAGCCCTAAAATGGCAGCTCTCTCATCCCCAAAGTGTCCAGAAATCCCTAGAGTCTTGCCTATTAAAAACCCTGTTTATGCTGGCAGACAGGAACTCACAGTCTGCCTGATGTCAGAAACGCATCTAAAAGCCTCCAAAATGTCCAGATCAACACTCTCCAATCTGCCACCATTTATGAGCTCATCACTCATGGACAGAGAATATAATTCATGCACCCATACATACAAATGCACACACTTTCATCTTCATCATTTTAAAGGCTTCATTACTTCATCCTTCCAGTCATCGTATTGATCTCTGTGTAAATTAACATCTGTGCTGGCCTGTTTCCTGAGTTCTCGTTCCTTTATAATAATAACCACATTATTAATTGTTGACCCTTCTGGTTTGTCAGAAGGCCAGCAGTCTACTTTACATCATCATGTCGATCCGACTTCATTTGACCAAGAGGTGGCAGTGTAGCTTTCAGGATCCCACATGGAAACAAATCTTGTGACACTGTAAGAGATCTGAAAATCTATAACATGTCAGATGAGTTATAATTGAATTTATCTGTCTGACTGATATATTTATTCCTACAGGATCTTCTCCTTTGTGTCTGTGGGAGATTAAGCAGTTCGGTTGGCAGAATGATTAGTAGTTTTTTTTACCCTCTTTTCATCATGGTAATCTGGCCATGACTGTCAGCGGTAATGCTTTATTTAAAGAGGGAAAAAATAACTTTTGCATCAAAGTTGGCTATTTTCAGTTACTGTGAGCTTATTGTATATACAGGATGACTTCAGTGAAATCTTTGTTGCATAACCATGATGCGAAATGACTACAGAGGACTACTAACTGACACTTGCTCATTCCACTTGACGTAAAAGAAAAGATATGGATGGTAGAGGGAGGTAGACGCTTATAATATTACATTACCCTTATTGTTCTGCTATAAATATTTTATTTTTGAGGTGTTTCCTATATTTAATTTGAGAAGGAATTGCGCAAAAAAAAATTATGCTTAAGATCAGTGGTTTAAAGTAACTAATTACAAATACTCAAACTACTGTAATTGAGTAGTTTGTCTCAGGAATTGTAATATACTGAGTTGTTTTAAAAATGTGGACTTTTACTTTCCTTTGAGTACTTTTAAGTGCAGTATCGGTACTTTTACTCCACTACTTTCCCTCAACCAGCAGTCACTACTTTATTCCTTTCTTGTCTATGGTCATTGTCTAAAGTAGTGATTCCTGTCCAATTAAATCACATATAGAAAGTAAATCACATCAAACTGAACAACCTCAAGACAGCAAACCTTTTGGAAACAATAAAAATGTCCAAGAAGATGATCACGCAATGATCCAGAGACTTTATGTGACTGAAAATTTTGGATATCGACTGTATGATGACTGAAATCACCAAACAGCCTTAAACAATTGCTCAATGAAAGGAATGAAGAATGGAAGGAAGGGCCAAATAAAAGGAAGGACCGAGCAAGGAATGGAAGGAAGGATCGAAGAACCAAATAAATGAATGAAGGATTCAAGGAAGGATTGAACAAACTAAGGAAGGAAAGAAGGAACGAACGAACAAATGAATGACTAAAGGACCTGATGAAGAAAAGGAACAAACATATGAAAGAAAAATGAGCGAACAAATGAAGGGGGGGGAAAGAAGGAAGGACCAAACAAATGAAGGAAGAATTTAAGGAAGGACTAAACAAATTAAGGAAGGAAGGAAGTTACAGTACAAACAAACAAATGAATGAACAAAAGGACCAAATGTAGGAAGGAACAAAAATATGAACGAACGAACAAGTGAACGAAGGAAGGAGAGAACAAACGAATGAAGGAAGGAGATAACAAACAAATAATTGAAGGGAGGTTGGAAGGAACGAACGAAAACGTGTTGTTTGTGCAGGGATGTGTAAACGTAACATTCTTTAAACGTATTAACTTTTCTACAGTGTAATACTCACTACTCTTGAGTACTTTTTACTCATACTTTGAGTAATATTTACTACAGATACTTTTACTCACACTACATTTTTGGGCAAGTAATGGTACTTTTACTTCAGTATGATTTTCAGTACTCTTTCCACCACTGCTTAAGATCTACAGAACGTTTTGGCATTACCAGGACACTTTCAGCTCTTTCTCATGTGGTACAAAGTTGACCTCTTTGTGTATAATGGATCTGCCTATCAGCTCTTACGCTGGGAATGTGCCAAGTGATGATGGCCCGTGGCAGGATTTTCTTCTCTGCTGATAGACTGCAATTTGTGAGCAGTTTTATTTTAGCCAGATTGATATTATAGACACTGTAAAGCAGCCCAAGACTTATTTTTACACAATTATTGATCTAGGCTAATGCTGTTTTTCTTTTTATAAATATAGTAATGATCATTGTTAATTCGTGTTTATTCATAATTCATAATAATATTATTCATATTATTTAACGGATAATTAATTTATAGCTTTAATTGTTGCAATGTTTTTTTCTGAAATGGCAAAACTTATTTTTCATGACATACTGCTCAACAGACATTTTTATGTTTATTAATGTTGAATACAGCTGCAACAGTATTTTAAGCAATAGCTTTTAACAGTTTAACCTCAAAATAACAGCATTTACATGATAATTAAAAATTAAAAACTGTCTTTACTGTGCCTTTAAAAATATGAATTTGTTCTTACTGAGTAAAAGTATTCTGTAACCTAATTTCAATTCTAAACTGTTTGAATGAATTAAAATTAATTATTTTTAATAATATTACTTAATAATAATGGCGACACGGTGGCGCAGTAGGTAGTACTGTCGCCTCACAGCAAGAAGGTCGCTGGTTCGAGCCTCGGCTGGGTCAGTTGGCATTTCTGTGTGGAGTTTGCATGTTCTCCCCATGTTCGCGTGGGTTTCCTCCGGGTGCTCCGGTTTCCCCCACAGTCCAAAGATATGCGGTATAGGTGAATTGGGTAAGCTAAATTGTCCGTAGTGTATGTGTGTAAATGAGAATGGATAGATGTTTCCCAGAGATGGCTTGCAGCTAGAAGGGCATCCGCTGCGTAAAACAAATGCTGGATAAGTTGGCGGTTCATTCCACTGTGGCGACCCCTGATTAATAAAGGCACTAAGCCGAAAAGAAAATGAATGAATTCATAATAAGTTCATTATTATTAATAATAATAATAATAATAATAATAATAATAATAATAATAATAACATCAATAATAATAATAATAATATTATATTATATATTATATTATTATATTATATAATATTATTATTAGTAATATTATTATTAGTAGTAGTATTAAATTGGTTATTTTTTTTAAACATCATTTAATTTCTTTCTAAAGACATTAATTGAACTGTGCTATATAAATAAACTTGCTTTGCCTTCAGAAAAAATATACTAAACACAAAATTTATATCATGTATAGCTAACATGTTAGTTTTCTGGCATAAAGAGACCAAAAAAAGGAAATTATAAAAGACCATTTTTGACTCCTTTTGCTCTCGTGAGCCCTCAGCTCTTCACTTGCCGTTCAGCACATCACCGTATAAATAAATAAAGCCAGCAGGTGATTTAGGGCGTCTGCTTATTTTCAGGAGAGCCTTTGAAGATGAAACAACTGCATTCCAAGTCCCAGTCTCTCTCCCTGGAGACATGCTTTCCAAAAGGCTACAGCCACAGCACAAAGCCAGTCTTGACATTTGCATAAATCCATCAGCGTCACCACAACAGCACTGACTCCTAGGTCGTCATCTGCCTTTAAATTTAGAAAAAAATAAAATAAAAACAGACAGGATAGGGAAAAAATACAGCAAATGTTGTAAAGCTTTTGCATAGGCTGCAGTAGGATGATTACATTGACAGGTCTCAGATGAGTGCTTTTCAGACACAAGCTGTACAGAAAACAGCCATGGCTTTTGTTATTGCCTGGAATTTTACAACATGACATGTACGTGTGTGTGTTTGTTTATGTGTGTGAGTTTGCTGTTTGACGGAGGAGGCAGTGCATATGAATCCGCCCGTCCAGGATTCACGAGTAAATGCTGTGGACAAGGCCATTGGCCTCACCTGGCAGTCGATTGTCTTAATTTCACTGGCGTCACTTTCAATTTAGACAGCAGCTGAGATGAAAGATAACTCTGCAGGCTGCATCTGTACCGCTCAACCTCAGCAGCAGTGGCTTACAGACTGGAACTACAGTAGACGAGGGCCATTCCCCAAAAGCTGTTTACTGTGTTCCCAAGTTTCATCATTACCACAAATCTACCTGATTCTGTGCTATTCTCGACCTCTGTGTGCATTATGGTCAGTTTTTTTTCAATAATTGTCTCATTCATTCATTATTTCATTAATTTTGTTTTCAGCTTAGTCCCTTTAATAATCAGGGGTCGCCACAGCGGAATAAACCGCCAACTAATCTATATGTTTTATGCAGTGGATGCCCTTCCAGCTGCAACCCATCACTGGGAAACCCATACACTCTCATACCCACACATACACTATGGACATTTTAGCTTACCCAATTCACCTGTACCACAAGTCTTTGGACTGTGGGAGAAACCAGAGCACCCGGAGGAAATCCACGTGAACGTGGGGAGAACATGCAATCTCAACACAGAAATGGCAACTGACCCAGCCAAGGCTCGAACCAGGGACCATCTTGCTTTAAGACGATTGTGCTATCTACTGCGCCACCGTGACGCCGCATTATCTAATTCATTCATTTTCTTTTGGCTTTGTCCCTGTTTTATCTGGGGTCGCCACAGCGGAATGAACCGCCAACAACTCTGGCATATGTTTTACCCAGCACTATTCTGGGAAACACCCATACACTCTCTCATTCACACACACACACACACACACACACACACACACACACACACACACACTCGCACACACACAAACACACACACGCACTCATACGCTACAGCCTTTTATTCAATTCACCTATACCTACTGTGCTCAGCATAATTGAGTACGCTCCAGTTGAAAATATATGTTTATCCATTTCTCAGTGAATATAGGCAATGTATTTTGGTGCATTTAAACAAAACAGATTTATTAAACAGATATATTTATTAAAATAATATTTTGGTCACCAAACCAAACATATTTAGAAATTCAAGCATAATACCATCAAATTCAAGCAAAATATTGCAAAAACACTTTACAACCTACAAATTTTCTACTAAATTTTTATTTTTATTTTTTGCTTATTTTGATTTTACCTCTTTGATTTTTTAAAAAAATTTTATTGAATATTTCTCTATAACATAAATTGTACTAGTGTACTAGTTTTTGGTCCGTTAAATTTTTGGTCCATTGAAACCCATGCAAACATGGGGAACACAGAAATGCCAACTGACCCAGCTGGGATTCAAACCAGTGACCTTCTTGTGACAACATAGTAAAGTAGTAAAGTATATAAAAAAGGTCAACAAAAACAACAACCATGACCCATTTATTGCTAATAGATAAAGTAAAATAAATAAATAATTAGACCTAAATACAGTTCAGTAATTATTTTTGTTTTGGGGTGAACTAACACTTTAAAATGGTATATTTCTGCCAAAAAACACCTTTGATGTGTTTAATTAATTGCTCTTTGTTATTGCTCTAGTCATTTATCTATAGTGACTAATGAAACCGATATCTCATACATTCACAGGAAATAGCTTATGCCTGCATTAAAAAGCAAAGTGGAAGGCCACATGAACATTTCCTTGAATACGGACTGAAAATTGATCAGAACTTTAATGGTGTGGGAGTGACTCGGTATTGCAGAGAAAATGGGCTCCGTTTGAGAAGAGATCTCCTTTGATAACACATTCCACGTGTATCTGTAACTAGCAGTGAAAGCCAGGTCTCGATGTGACTGAGAGCTCACTATGGTGCTTCTGATGATGGAGCTCAGTATCTGCAGTCTGGAACATCACGCCTCCCTTAGTTCTCATAAAGCCGACTTCAGTTATGTAATCTCTCTCTCTCTCTCTCTCTCTCTCACGCACACATACACACACTCAGACTCAGACACAAGCCCTATAATGCAACTGTCAAGGCCATCTATCATAAATGAGCAGCACAAATTTGATATATTAAAAATAATATGATTCATAGCTAGATCTTTCTTTCTTATTGTCTCCATCTCCCAACTGCAGACTATGTTCTGCTATTATAGAGTATAGAGTTGGGTTAAAGAAAGGTTTAAGGTCATGGTAAAGGGAAATCCAGGGATCAAATGGCAATGAATTAGTGAAAAGATGTCAAATTCGTGCAGAATCAAGAGTCATTGAGTCATTTTATGCCATATCAGGTTGGTGGGTGGAGGAGGAGACTCAGACGGCGCACCCACAGTCCGTTCTCTGACTTTCAGATAGCAAAAGCTGTCTGAAATAACCAGGTTGAATATTATTGGCAGAACTAACAATTCTTTGATAGCAGCAGCATCAATTATAAACAGTTTTCACTTTTTCACTACATATTGTGTACAACTGTATATGGGGCTGCTGTTCCATTATTATTTTCCCCCCTCAGCCTGGTTTATAGAGGACAGAAATCTACATCCAAATGGTTTGCATTAAGTGTAGTCACACTAATGCAAGTTAAAGAGATAGTTTACCCTAAATTAAAAATTGTACTCACCATTTATCCACCCTTATGTGGTTCCAAATTTTTAAGCTTCTTTTTTTCTGTTAAACTCAAAAGAAGATATCTTAAAGAATGTTGGCAACCTAACCCTTGGCTTCAATAGAAGTAAAAAAAATGCTACTGAAGTCAATGGCAACCAGTTTTTGAGATTCTTCAAAATATCTTCTTTACTCTTCAATAGAGAAAAGTAACTACTTTTTGAAAGTTTGGAATCTTTTTATAAGAAATTGCACATATTCATTATATTGGTCTTCTTCAATAATCAAATCGTAATAAAATGATGAATTAAATGGTGTATCATTTAAATAATACTACACAGTTTTATTTTATCATTTCACGTTCCCCAATATGGGTCAGTTTTACAATATTAAGCCATTAGGGACATGAGAGTAAAACAATTTATAAAGCTGCTTTGAAAGTTTATTGAAGACAAACAATTCTTCTTATATAAACCAAGTACACAATTGTTGACTGTTAAATTTGCTAAAGCAGAGACAAAAATAAAGAGCATCACAAAATAAAGGAAATTAATAAACTCAATCTGTACATATCTGTAAATGCTCTGGTGTGAACAAACTGTTAAAAAAAATCATTATTCTAAACTATATAACAAACTGATGTGGCTGTATGTATCTTTGTAAATTAACTAGGTTGTACTCTCTTTTTCACTTGGTTTCCATTGCGTCGTTTCAATGTTAAAAAGCTGAAAAATCACACATTTTCTAAAACTTGCAGTGAGAATGGCTCTGGTAAATGATGACACAAAAGGCATTCACCATTCCAATGCATACTTATGCTGAATAACATGAACATATACATATATTAAATGCCTAAAATTACTACTATCAGTGTTTTGCTGCAACTTCATGTTCTGCAGTTCCAGAAAACATTTAATTGTAACATTGCCTTCTGATTCAAAACTGTATTTTAATGTTAAATCCAAAATCTTAAGTCCAGTACACTTTTGCCCCCAAATACTTTTCAAGTTCCTTGGACTTCAGATTTTGTTGTTTACAAATAAGCTGTGTACAGACACATGCCAGTCTGGTGACCTTTTACTGTTTAAATAAGCTACACCAGACTTTAATGCTGCAAGATATCGGGCTGTGTGACATTAAGTGGATTCTAACCTTCTTACCAACAATCTCTATACAAACTGGGCAACATCAAACAATGAATTCAAAAAGCATTCATGAAACTGTAATCAGGAAATCAAGGTAAAATAGTATTACCATGCAAGACCTTTCTTTGTTTTGTTTTTTAATAATGTTTTTGAAAGAATCTGACAAAGCTCGCTTTTAATTGGCCAAAAATGTAACATGGTGAAATATTAGTGTTCAAATATTTTTTTGTGCACCTACTCAAGTTGTTTTTTGTGATACCTTCAATCAAGAGAAAGTTCAAAAGAACAGCATTTACTTGAAATAAAAATCTAATTTAAGTCTATAGACCATTTCAATGTGGTGATGTCATTGGCCCATGAACATATCCTGCTTGTCAAACTATTTCATGTCTGTAACAAGAGGCGATTCAATCATAACTTGGTGTTATAACAGCTATCGTAACATTATTTATCAAAATGTTAAACTTTTTGCATTCTCAAAAGCTATGGAAATTTAAAATGTAAAACAGGAAATAGGAAAGGACCATTGTTATTGCTTACATCTCTCAAAATGGTCTATAAATAAAAAAAATTATCATCCTTCAAAATAAAAGAATGAAAACATTACTAACTACAGTATATAATTCGAAAGGTAGTGTAAATTCCTCTCTAGATTATGTCATTTTTAAATATCAGACGAGAATAAGAAAGCAGAATACTAAATTACACTTGTCGTTTTCCCACTAACTCGAGAATGTCATGATTACTAAACAGAGCTCTGTTTTGTGTTTGCCGGCAGCCGTTCCAATTAAAAACACAAAGGTCAGTCATGTCCTTTCAGTCTGGCAATCCAAGATGATATCGAATGCAGAGCCATTGTGTGCCACACGCACATCTTTAGTAAACAAGAGCAATTAAGAGGAACAGTGTGTTCTTCCCTGTCTAAAGATGCCAGTTTATAGTAGTCATGCTGTTATAAAGGTATCAGAAAACCAGCACTGAGGGTGCCTCATTAAAACTCATTAATCCAACATCTGTGTCCGACAGGAAAAAAATACTTTTTTGAAAAAATCGAGCATACTGTAGGTACAGGAGCAGTGCCCACTTTTTATGACAGCTTGAGTACAAAAGAGCTCTTTGGTGTTTGTATGATGATGATTAGGAGGAAAGAAGTTCCTGGCACGACTCACAGACGGACACATTAGAGGGTTTATTCTCCCGTGTCAACCACATCATGTTTAAACGAAAGTAATGCAATAAAAAAAGCTGGCTGTAACAAGGAAAAAAAGCTTTCACACAAATGGAGCTAAAATCCCAGAGGAAACAGGGGTCAGCATAAAGTAATGTCCAAACGTCTGAGCATTTCTGTATAATGTACAAATTATGTGTCTGTCTGTTCCACTATATTTTAGCCTTTATTTTCAGATTGTAATTATGTCACTTTGTCTCTCCGTTCCTCCTGTGCAGGTTTACGGGATGCCGCTGTCAGCCGTGACGTAGTGGGGGGTTTTGCAACATGCTGTGGATGTGGTCCAGGAGTGAATAAATAAATGATAAGGACCTGAGATTCACAGCCATTAAAGCTGTGACATTATGTAAGCATATAGTTTTTGTATTTCTGTCTGTCTCACCAAATGGATCACCATGTGGTCCACCTCTTCTCAAAATACATTTTTATAAAAAAAAAAAAAAAAAAGACGTGAGCCTTTTAAAATAATGCTTTATTTGTCTAAAAGGTATAGTTTGTGTGCATTTTACCTTTTTCAGTATTTTCCCATTATTTTTATGCTGCTTTACTGTTGTTTTTGTTATTAAGTGCAGTAATTCACAGTGCTATAACATTTGGAGTTCATTTTATATTCAAAATAACATTCATTCTCAAAGTGTAGAGGTGTCTGGGTTTGGTTTGTTACTACATTGGTACATTACATCTCTTGTCTATTATGTTTTTAACTTCTGTTTGGAAAGATCTAAAACTTTTGTAACAATTTGTTGTTGGGTGACTTATTAGCTCTTGAAGTAACACTTAATTCGGTTCCACTTTATATTAAGTGTCCTTAACTACTATGTACTTGCATCAAAAAATAAATACAATGTATTTACTGTGTTTATAATGTATTTAAGAAGACTTGTGGTGCTCTTGAGGTGGAATACAGGTAGGTTTAGGGACAGGTTTGGGGGTATGGGTAGGTTTAAGGGTGGGTTAAGGTGTAAGGCATGGTCAACAGTGTAATTCCAAATGTATTTACATAAATAATTAGACGTAATTACAGAATGTTTTAATCAAGCGTAAGTACAATGTAAAAACATGTATTTACACAATAAGTACATTGTAACAAATTATTAATTTCGGTGTAAGTACATATTAGTTAAGGCCACTTAATATAAAGTGGGACCCTTAATTCTATAAAATAATCCTAAAAAAGTAAAACATTCCTTAATACGTCAAAATCAACCTGTTTCAATGTACTTTTTTTGGATATCTAAATGACGTCCTACTCTACGCATTCAAAGTGAAAAGGAGGGCAAACAGTTATCATAATTATGCTTCCAGAAATCAGCGATGACACAGATGTCTTACGTATGATGAACATTGTGGTCATTAGTGATGAGCAGAAGGCAGCTGTTGGATAAGCCTCACTCCGAGAGAGACAGCAGTCTGTCTGGAGCCCGGCAGCAGTGTGAAGATTATTAGTCATCAACGTGTATATCACAGCTCAAGTATGCCAGATAAAGCTCTTATATGAGATATCAAATATCAGAGGTGTTATTCCGGGAATGTGTTTTTGAAGATTTGGAATTTACAGTAACATTCACAATTACCCGTGCATTTGAGGGTTGTTAAGGGAAGATCAAACTAAAACCAAACTAAAATATTTTTTCTTACTCTATATAAAATAAGTCAATTGTCAAACAGCAAATGACATAAAAAGATTAAGATAATTAAAACTATTAAAAATTACAACTTTTGCGACTAATATTACTCGTTTGCATGTACTACGCTCTCTAAAATAAAGATAGGCGAGGTGTCACTGGGGTGGTACCTTTTCAAAAGGTACACATTTGTACCTAAAGGGTCCATATTAATACCTCAAGGGTACATATTAGTGTCTGAAAAGTACAAAAGTGTTCCTCTTAAAATTTTTAAGTACAAATGTATACCTTTTGAAAAGGTACCACCCCAGTGACAGCTCACGTATACCTTTATTTTTTGAGGTGTACATATGATAGTCTACATTCTTTCTTACATGCATACTTAAGATTAATTTCATTTCTTGAGCAAGCCGTGATATACAAGCCCATTACTATAGAATTCTATCACAATACAATAAAAATCTGAAAATTTTCGTGTGTGAGTTGGGTGCACAGTATCTTCTTAGCATTTACATAGTTAATCAGCAGAAATACAATATATCTTTTTCAAAAGGTGATATCTGTTCTATTTATTATTGTATTTTATTATTTTTTGTAGTCTTGCATTGAGTTTTTGTAACATGTTTGTGTTTTTAAGAAAGTGTCTGGTGCATATTTAGAGAAAAGAGTGCTTCTTACACTGTAAAAAATACTGTACAATTTACAGTATTACTGGTAATTTTGCTTGGTAGTAATACTGTCAAGTTTACAAGTGCACAAATATTAACAATTATATTTGTGCTGTAGTTTTACAGCATAATTGTCATTATTCATTCACAGTGTGCTTGTACAGTAAATTGTACAGTATTACTGACAATTTTTTACAGGATTCTGGGTAAATTTACAAGCACACTGCAAATTAGTTACAACTTTGCTGTAGTTTTGTAGCACAATTGTAATTGTTAATTTACAGTGCACTTTTTTACACTGTTACTGGCGATCAAAATTACAGATGGTTTGTCAAGCTCAATCACCTCTGTGTAGAACATTCAGAATTGCCCAATGTTTGCCCAGAAACATGGAGATGTTTGGAGAAACATGAAGAAATACTTGCAGATTTATGGCTGGCTTTGTACAGTACCAAATCCAGAAACAGCACTGCTAGCCAGACAGACTAAACCCGCATCAGCTTGCCAGCACAACGGGTTCTGTGCCTGTAGCATGAGTCAATTACAGTATGGTGCATCCTTTTTCAGTAATGAACCGAAATTTTCTTTGTCTGTTTAGATTTCTGTCCTCATCTTACCACTGAGAAGTGGACTGAACGGGACAGTTAAGTTTCACTTGAACACTTGGTGTTGATAATTCAAATCAATCACTTTTAAAAGGCAGTAAATGGTCCCTCGACTTTGTAATTTGCACTGCAAGACTATTTGTTCTCATGTTTACGTAATTAGATATGAGAGAATGATAGGAAGAGGCAGGTGTGCTCTGTTATGTCAGAACGCAAATTTAGAAAACACTACAGAAGGACAAGGAGGAGAAGAAGAAAATTAACTTTAGTTGAACTGTGTGTGTGTGTGTGTGAGAGAGAAAGATTTTCAGGCATCTTTATTTAACAATCTATTACTTACAGAATTTTCAAATTATTATTTTAAACCATAAAAGTCTATATGTTTAAAAAGGTGAAAATCAATCTAAAACCTTGGTTTAATCAAAGCTTAATTATAGCCTTTTCAACATTATATTACATGTTTTGCTGAATTTGATCTCTTCTTCTAACATAACGACTTTATGTATTCATTCATTCATTTATTTTCTTGTCGGCTTAGTCCCGTTATTAATCCTGGGTCCCCACAGCGGAATCAACCGACAACTTATCCAGCATATTTTTTACGCTGCGGATGCCCTTCCAGCCGCAACCCATCTCTGGGAAACATCCATACACACACATTCACACTCTGTAGAAACCGGAGCACCCCGAGGAAACCCACGCAACCACGGGGAGAACATGCAAACTCCACACAGAAATGCCAACTAACCCAGCCGGGGCTCGAACCAGCGACCCTCTTGCTGTGAGGTGAACGTGCTACTCACTACGCCACCGTGGCACGACTTTATGTATTACTTAACTTAAATAAAAGTTAATGTAATGTAATGTGTATTTATATAGCGCATTTATTGTGTATGGCCATACACCCAAAGCGCTTTACAATCATGAGGGGGTTCTCTCCACACCACCACCAGTGTACAGCATCCACTTGGATGATGCAACGGCAGCCACAGGACAACGGCGCCAGTGCGCTCACCGCACACCAGCTATTGGTGTAGTGGAGAGACAGTGATTGAGCCAATTCGGAGGATGGGGATGATTGGAAGGCCATGATTGTAAGGGCCGATTGAGGGACTTTGGCCAGGACACCGGGGTTACACCCCTACTCTTTTACGAGAAGTGCCATGGGATTTTTAATGACCACAGAGAGTCAGGACCTCAGTTTAACGTCTCATCCGAAAGACGTTATTCTATGTAAATAAAAGTTATTCTATGTAAATAAAAGTTATTCTATGTAAATAAAAGTTAACACTTGACACTCGTTCTTTCTTTTTTAGGCATATTAAAACCTCAAACCAAAGTTTGCATAGAGCAAAAAAGAGAAGTAGATGATTATGATTGTTTTTACATTTTTATATTTATTATATATATATATATA
>CAIGQQ010038942.1:9424615-9472680 GCA_903798035.1 Danio albolineatus
GATTAATAAAGGGACTAAGCTGAAAAGAAAATGAATGAATAAATGAATTATAAATTGATATTTAATAACAAACGCATTTAAGACATGTTTGTCTGTTTTACACATGTGAATTGTTAAGTAACTTGACTGCCTGAATAACATGGACAAGTCTATAAATCTGCCTTTTTCAGTTTTCCCATAAATTAAGAATAAGATGCATGCATTCTCAATGCATGATAAACAAAATAATCAGATGGAAAGATGGCAATATTGTACATTTTCAACTATAGACCATTTTGGTTTAGTAAACTCGTATTAAGTAATAATTAGTTATAATTAGCCATAATTGATCTTATTTTGATGGTGGTTATGGCCCCAGAAGAAAAACCCCCCACCAACAACTAGTTTAAACTAGTGCAAATACATGGTAACACTTTAGTTTAGTTCTATCATTTACTAGCTAAATAAACTACTAATTATCTGTTTCTTAAGGTAGGAGATTTTGGGTAAGATTTGGGATGCGGAATAAAATCATACTGTATAACTACTAATCAACATCTTAACAATAGGCAGGTAATAACCAGTATCAACAGCGTAAATTGTGACCTAAATTAAAGTGTGACCAAAAACACTGTGATGACATCTGGAGAGAAAAAGACTATAAGCAAGAATGAATATTTCATGTGTTCATGCACTATTAAGCAGATTACACATTGAAAGACAGATATGTGCACATAGAATATTGTGAACTTAACAGCGCAGCTTAACTCTGCTGGTATGTAAGGACAAACTGCATTGTCTGCTCATCATTTACACATGCAGCAGCCCGAGCATGCAGTGACTCATTCTCTGTATCTCTCGCTCTCCTCCCCTTGTAATGTTTTGATAGAGTAATTCAAACAGGTACAGAACAATAAAACCTGGGAAGAGACACAATCACAATGTAAGCATTGTCATACAGGAGCTTAATGAAGATGGCTTGTTTTTGAAAAGCCGTGCAGAATTTAGGTTTGCTTCATTTGAATACATTTGCTCAACAGCTTGAATACAATGACTCATTCACACATCCTTTCTCTCTCTCCGCATATTTCTTTCCTTTTCACACTTGTACATCCTGTATTCCTCCAATACATTCCCTAGTGTGATCATTAAAGAAGAAATCAAGAAGTGAACCACGAGTTAGGTTACCATAGGAACTGATTGGCGGACCATGATTTGGACTCTATTCATATACTAGGCATTAGGAGGATTTTGCAGCCCGTTGCCTGGTTTCATTAGAGGCTAATATCGGTCGGGATGAGTTTGAGATGGCCAAAGGAGACGGTTGCTAGGCGGACGATCGTGCTGTGTGGGAGGGCTGTTTGTGCTGCCTTGAGACCACCAATATGCAATCTGTTATCTCAGATGAATCCTTTTCTGCTTAAAAATTAGCTCTTCTTCCATGTATTAGCGTGTGCTTCTAAAACTGACAATGAGTTACGAGCACTGGGACCTGCCCACACTGAAGTAACGAAGATTTATCTATAGTGATCGAAACATGTAAAGAAGCCTAGCTGAGGCTGGAATGATTCATCGCATTTTTGTTGATGTGTCATTCTTAACAATCGCTTCTATGAACATCCACATCCTCCTTGGACGGACCCAAGGGCCTCATCTGTTTCTGCTGACAGAGGGAGGACGGAAACGGTTCAGACAGTGGAATTTTTCTCATTAGAGGATCTCATTTACTATGGAAGGGGCAAATCAGAACAGATGACAGATATTAATATTAAGGATTCTGTAGTGCTAAAAACAGCATCGGTTTGACAGAGACAGAAGAGTTGGTTGTTAATCATGCATAGTCATTGGATTGCCTCTAGACTCTTTAAAAGAGCCACTGCTAAGCCTCTACATGTAATATTATATGCACACATACAAATGAGGTGCATGGTGGCTCAGTGGTTAGCACTGTCGCCTCACAGCAAGAAGGTTGCTGGTTTGATCTCCAGCTGGGTCAGTTGGTATGTTTGTGTGGAGTTTGCATGTTCTCCTCATGTTTCCTCCAGGCGCTCCGGTTTCCCCCACAGTCCAAAGACATGCGCTATAGGTGAATTGAATAAGCTAAATTGGCCGTAGTGTATGTGTGTGAATGTGAGAGTTTACGGGCGTTTCCCAGTGCTGACTTGAAGTTGGAAGGGCATCCGCTGCGTAAAACATATGCTGAATAAGTTGGCGGTTCATTGCACTGCGACGGCCTCTGATGAAATAAAGAGACTAAGCTGAAGGAAAATGAATGAATGAACATATACATGATTAATTAATCCCAGTTCAAAGCATTTAGATTATTCTCACATGCTATTACAGTTTACCCAAAAATGAAAATTATGCTATTCTTTCATTTTCCTTTATCTTAGTCTCTTATTTATCAGTGGTTGCAACAGTGGAATGAACCACCAACTATTCCAACATATGTTTTATGCAGAGTGTATGTTTGCCCTTCCAGTTGCAACTTAGAACTGGGAAACACCCATACACTCTCACATTCAAATATGCTCTCATACACTACGGACAATTTAGTTCATCCAATTCACTTATAGTGCATGTCTTTGGGGGACACCGGGAGCACCTGGAGAAAACCAATGTGAACATGGGAAGAACATGCAAACTCCACACAGAAATGCCAGCTGGCCCAGCCAGGACTCAAACCAGCAACCTTCTTGTTGTGAGGGGACAGTGCTAAGCACTAAGTCACCATGCCACCCTTATGCGATTCAGTATTAAGATATTTTAGATTCAATCCAAGAGCCTCTCTGACCCTCAAGAGACAGCAAGGGTCATGTAATGTTCAAAGTCCAGATAATGACTTTTTGTGCACAAAAAAACCAACAACCCCTTTGTCCTCTCTTCAGCTGCATCAGGTTTTGGTTCATGTTTACTACAGGTAATACAACACTTGCTTGTGTTACTGGCTCTAATTACAATACACCCTACTGCATGTACTGAAAAGGTATCCTAAAGATGTGAAGATGATGAGTAAAAATTGCCGAAATCATTTTTTATTTTTATTTTCTGGCATCGGTGACAGGGTGACTCAATGGTTAACGCTGTCGCCTCACAGCAAGAATGTCGCTGGTTCGAGTCCTGGCTGGGTCAGTTGGCCTTTCTGTGTGAAGTTTGCATGTTTTCCTCTTGTTGGCGTGGGTTTCCTCCGGGTGCTACGTTTCCCCACAGTCCAAAGACATGTGCTATAAGTTAACTGAGTAAACTAAATTGGCTGTAGTGTATGTGTGTGGATGAGTGTATTTATGGCGTGTTTCTGGATTGCAGCTGGAAGGGCATCTGCTGTGTAAAACATATGCTGGATAAGTTAGCGGTCCATTCCGTTGTGGAGACCCTTGATGAATAAAGGGACTAAACTGAAGGAAAATGAGTGAATGTACTTTCTGCCGCTAACAACCATGCCATTTTAAAAGTCACTTAAATCACCTTTTCTTTGCCATTCTGATTGCTTAATTTCAGCAAACTTCCTTGACAGTGTCTGTATCCCCTATAGAATTATTAAATTGTTGCCATGTGATTTCCTGATATTTGCAGGCATTAGAAGCGACAACAGTCAAACAGTTGCACCTAATTTGGTCAGAGAGTTTAGAGTTAACTGCATGATTATCCTATAGCACATTGAATGCTATCTACTGCATGTGAACAGAGTAAACAAAGTCAATGCCATTATCTACACTCCAAAAATGATTTTGGCTATTTGTTCAAACTACTTATTTGAAATAAGCCGAATCAACAGAATTCTTGAATTTTTTAAAGACAACATAATTGTTTAATGTCCAGTCCACTTGAATTTGTAAAAACAATTAAGTTGTTCGATGTGTGTTGGGACAACATGAAAGTATTGTGTGGAACCCAACATTTTTACACTGTAAAAAATGCTAGGTTCCACACAACCGATTTGTGTTGGGAAAACATGAGGGAATTAAGTTAACTCAGTAAGTTTTTGCAAATATAACTGGATGAAACTTAAAACCATTATGTTGTTTCAAAGAAAACTTAAGATTGTGTTGTTTCAGCTTATTTTATATAAGTAGTCTGAACAAACAGCAAATGTAATTTTTTGCAGGGACTAAGCCAAAAAGAAAATAAAAAGAAGAAGAACGTACAGTGTTAAACCATAGTAACAAACTTAATAAAAAAATAGTGTCAACTGCACTAATCTATTCAAAACAAGTCACAATGCTTTCATCCTTTATGCAGCATAAAATGTGTCACCTTTATTGAAGTTCATTCAGTTTATCCCTTTTCCTGAAATAAAAAAAGGCATTTTCACCCATTTTTATAGCCTGCGAGAGATTGACAGTGCTAACATTAGTGATTGGCAGTAAAAAAATATAATCTGAATCATTCACCTTGTGGCACACTGTATGAAAGTGACATGAAAGACTGTTATTGCACTTTTGTTCCTCCAGCACAACCGAACTCAATCCAGAAATTCAGTTCCAGAATTTAAGTCAGTAAGTTTGATTACTGCATCACATTGTCACTTATTTTTTTAAGCGAACTGTGCATGAACAGAGACATATTTAAAACTCCAAACAGGACTGACAAACATATTTTCTTTGATGCGCGAATGACCATAGACTAGCTCAGCCAATCCTTTAGACCCAGGTTATTCATTTATTATTAATGGCTTCTGTCTCTCAATCTATCATTAGATATTTCAGACTTTATCTTTATTGCATGTTTCTCCTGGGGGTTTATGGGTTGGCAGAGGCATTGTGGTTTCTTCCCTAAGAGCTCTGAAATGTTTGCGTGGGCCCAAGACGTATGGTTTTCAGATAGTGTTGTTGCAGGTTGGATGAATTATTAAATAAGTTTAAGGTCCACTGATTCTCGATCAGTGGTTAGGATGGTGAATGGTTAGTTGAGGGCAGATGTGATCCTGTGTTTGACTGAAACCATCAGGCCTCTCAGCTAGAGCTCATCCTAGGCTCATGTTGTGACAAGCACCACAGAACAAACCCTGACCTTACCACAGCACTCGCTCTCTCTCTCTCTCTCTCTCTTTCTCTGTTTAAACATTCTCTTTAATACAAAAACACTGAACTGAATATACTGTAGTGTAAAATGCAACCCAAGTTCACTGAAAATAAGTGCCTCCGTCAATTTTTGTGAAACAAAATATTGTGAATAAGGTATGTTTTGTTGCACATTTTAGATTACAAGTCACCTGATGATATAATTTGCGCAAATCTGACATGTTTTTTTTTTTTACTTGGGGTAAATTTTGTTTCAGAAGCATATCCTTCTTGTACATGTCCAGGAGAAGGCAGTACTTTTCGTATTGATCGATCATTTAAGTATTTTAAGGCAAATGAGTAAAGTGTGCTGTGACCACATAATTTTACCTTGATTTTACATTGCTTTTATCTTTCTTGTAATAATAATAACAATAATGACTAATGAATAATGAACCACCAGAAAAAAATGGTTTGCCATCTCCAGGTTGGAGGAAAGTCCTTACCCCAGATGGAGGAGTTCAAGTATCTTGGGGTTTTGTTCACGAGTGAGGGAAGGATGGAACGTGAGATTGACAGGTGGATCGGTGCAGTGGCAGCAGTAATGTGGTCGATTTACCGGTCCATTGTGGTAAAGAAGGAGCTGAGCCGATTTCTAGGTAAATCTACGTTCCAATTCTCACCTTTGCTCATGAGCTTTGGGTCATGACGCAAAAGGAAAAGATCTCTGATATACAAGTGGCCGAATTGAGTTTCCTTTACAGGGTGGCACCCGGGCTCTGCCACCCAGAAAGAGCTCGGACTAGAGCTGCTGCTCCTCCACATCGAGAGAAGTCAGCTAAGGTGGCTGCTGTTTCGGATGCCTCCTGGACGCCTACCTAGGGAGGTAGGGAGGTCTGTCCTAAGACTGCTGCCCCTGCCATTTTGCCCCGGAAAAGCAAATGAAAATGAAGGAATGAATAATGATTAAAAATTATGTGACAGTAAATGTATATATTGATTAGTTCATTTTCCTTTGGCTAGGACCCTGATTTCTCAGGTGTCGCCACAGCCAACAGGTCACAACCCAGCACTAAGGCCCCATTTACACTAGTGCGTTTTCATTTTAAAACGCATACGTTTTGCTATGGTTACGCCGTCCGTCCACACTACACCAGAGTTTTTGAGCCGTGAAAACAGAGCGTTTTGGAAACGCTGGAGAGGCCGTTTTCATTTTAAAACGCTGCTGCTCCGTCGCAGTGTAGATGTGGAAAAACGGAGACCTTTGAAAACGAGGCGTGGCTGCTGAGATCCGCTATGTGATTGGGGCTTTTGGGTCATTGCGTAACCTTCCCTTATTCATCAAGCGCACATGACTAAAACATCACCGGAAGACAGCAGACCAGCCCTCACTGTAAACACTGTAGTTTCGATAGCCATAGATGTTTTATATTCATTTGTTACTTTAAGTAACAACTCGACCTCGTCGTCTGTCCTCAAAAAGAGCTCTCTTGCTTTCTTTGCCACCGTGTTCATCGTTCAACCAGCGTTTGTTGACTAACAATAACCAAATGCCGAGCGAGACGCGTGCTTCCTGTTTATACTTGAACGCGCATGCCCAGAGTGCGCGAATGGTCACGTGATATACGTTTTTGGTGGCGTAATGTGGACAGAGATCTGTTGAGAGGTGCTTGGGTGAAACGCTAGTGTGGACGAGGATCGTTTTCATGCTAAAACGCTGTTTTAAAACTAAAACGCACTAGTGTAAACGGGGCCTAAGAGTACACTGACCTCATCCACACAAACTCATACACTGCAGCCAATTAAGTTTACCCACTACTACAGTATACCACAGGTCTTTGAAAAGGTCTTTTTGGGTGAAACCGAAGCACCTATAGCAAACCTGCACAAACACGGGGAGTAAAGGTATATATTTTTGTAAACATACTTAATTTCAAATAAATGTTTTTTTTATTTTATGTTCTGTTCACCAAAAATGCATTATACTTTTTAGGACAATATTGGTAACTTTTTGGCTTAGGTCACAATTCATGCTATTAACTACTGGCTTATTACAGTACCTGCCTATTATTAGGATGTTATCTATTCATTAATAGTTATAAAGAATGATGTTATTTTCCGTCCTTAATCCTACCCAAAACCCAACTACTACCATACTAACTAGTAATAAACAGCTAATTAGAAGTTTATTAAGCAGAGAGTGTTTGTTAATAGTTAATACTATTAACTGTGAATTGTGACCTAAACTAAAGTGTTACCAAAATATTAATCCGCACAAATGTTCTTAACACAGACTATTGTTTTTAACACTTTTTTTACTACTACTACTACTACTACTACTTCTACAACTCCTAAATGTTTATTGAGAATATATTAGAATGAATTTTAAATCTTATGACTGCAGAAATTCCTCTTACTTAATAACATAATAAAAATAACATTTGCAAACATAATAAAACCCATTTTAGGGAGAAGAGCCTTGGTGAGAACAGGAAACTTCTTTCAAAACATTTTCTATATATAAGCACGTAACCGATAAGCATTTATTAGCGCACGAGAGGTGATTAGATAGTGAGAATGAAAGCGCGTGGCTGTTTAAGTGTATGGTGTTTAAGTGCTTGTGAGTACTCTGCTCTTACAGTAATGAATGGTGTTAGGTCTCCTTTAGGAATGTTCCTGTTGTGTATGTAAGTGAGTGTTTAGTGTATGCATTAGTGTTTAAGTGCTTTAGATAAGTGCCTGCTCTCACTGTAAAAGAACAGTGATTGGCGAAGCAGCCACAAGCCCCCTGCTGGCTCTCGACAGGGGGGATTGTAAAGGTGAGATTCTCGGGTGCGGCGGTACAATGCAGGACCCCTGGTGCGGGTAATCACCATGAGGCCAAGAGTATGCCACAATGCAACAAAGACCCCCTGTAACACACACATGTGCCCTTTTTTGTGCAGTTAACCGCACACTTGGCCCTCTCCGGGGGTCCTAAGAGCCTCGGCAGGGGGCCGATTAAGGAATTAGGCACAGGGGAAAACTAGTGGTGTTGACTAACACTAAGTGGAGGCCCATCTCCAGTCAGAAAGCAGTGACGGGGGGAGACAGACAGAGCAGCGTGTGGATGTGCATGTGTTTGTGACCTCTAAGGAAACAGACTATCTCTCTTACTCTCTCTCTGCTGCTGTGTGGAGTTTGCTGGCCTCCTCCTGGGAGTCTGCATGTACTCATACACCTCCAGCACAGAGGCAACATGATGTCAAAACCCAATAAATAAATAATCTCACCGCTGAGCCATGGGCACCAAGGAGCTTTAATGCAAAACAACACAGAACAAATAAACAGCCATTACTGTCAAAAAAAAAATGCTAGTCCAGCAACAACCACAAAAAGTGCAGATTATGCAGAATAACGCTGAAGTTTGTGTGATGTCAGGAGCTAAGTATTATTGAACGATTTAGAGTAAAAGACTGAAGATTTTCAGAAGCATTAATAGTAATAATTGTGTAGGTTATTCTGCAGTTGTATGCACTGCAGAACTTAACTGACCAGTCTAACATTAGTAAATTTTACAATGGCCGAGAGATCTTAATGTGCAGCAATTTAAGTGAACACAGGCAATTACAAAAACACCTGCAAATTCAGAAAAGATCCTCATCAGTTTGACAGCACATGTGCTGCATTTTCTCACAACACTAACAAATTAAGAAAACTTCTGCATTTTCTCACAGCACATGCAAATAGCACAGAACACAATGGAAATGTTTCAAGGGGCCCCTAAAATGTGATGGACCCATATATTTAGGTTATGGTTATTTAGGTTAATAATATATAAAAGTCTCACCTTTCAAAGATTACAATTTCACAGAGCAATAATCACAGCACAATAAGCAAATTCCAGCTGGGTCCATCATGCTTTTAGGTCCCCTTAAAACTTTCCATAGTGTCCGTACGATTGTGTTATGAAAAATTGCAGACCTTTTGTAAATTTGATTGTGCTGTGAGAAAATGCAGTGTGTTTTCTTAATGTGTTTGCATTGTGAGTGTTTTCAACATGTATGCTTTCTCTTGCTTCATAAAACAAAATTCTGCAAACTTTTACAGATTTTTATGTCAAGAATATGCTTCTGACTTTAGATCCTCAAGCAGTGCTGTTTGAATGCTAAAAACCAGATCAAACACGTACATTTTTGTCACACTATAGATGGCCTTTACTTATTTTAATGAAGTATAGTTAGTTACACATGTTGGTATGTTGCAATTACACTTCAAATTCAGTTGCAGCCTATGTTACACAGTGAATCCATTGTCTTGTAGGTATTTGACTCTTTCCCTTTCAGCATTATTGTTATAAACTTTGTTTTAAGCAAATAAACCTGGTCACTAGTTTGACTTCTGGCTGGGCCAGGTGGCATTTCTGTATGGAGTTTGCATGTTCTTCCCATATTCCATTTCCTCTGGGTGCTCCAGTTTCCAAAGTATATGTGAAAAACTAAATTGGTCATAGTGTAGAAATGTTTGTGTATGAGAGAGTGTATAGGTGTTTCCCAGTACTGGGGGTTCACAAATTAGAGTACTCTGTGTTGTTGAAAGGGCATCCACCACATAAAACATATGCCAGAGTAATTAGTGGTTCATTTCTCTGTGGCGACCCCTGATAAATCATACGGCAGAGTAATTGGCGGTTCATTTCTCTGTGCCGACCCCTGATAAATCTAGTAGCAGAGTAGTTGGTAGCTTGTTTCTCTGTGGTGGTCCCTGATAAATCATATGGCAGAGTGATTGGTGATTTATTTCTCTGTGGTGACCCTTGATAAATTGTATGGCAGAGTAATTGGTGGTTCATTTTTCTTTGGCGACCCCTGATGAATCAGGGACTATGCTAAAGTGAGTGCAGGTCTGGAGCAAACAAACCAAAACAATACAATTATAAGGTAGAGCTCAAAAAGGCTAACTATGAGCACTTTACCGTGGTAATGTGTCAAATATGTTGTATAACCAAAATTGCCTGTTTTGAATGTGCTAAAACATTCACAGTATGCTCTTTCTAGAAGCAGAAGAAAGTGCTTATGCAACCGTTATGACACAAGCCTAGCAAAGCATTGACAAACTGAGGCAAGAATAAAAACAACTCCAATGTTTTGTGCTTTAAAACACACATGGGTTCACATGAGTGCATCTTTCATAAGAGCTCATTCAGTAATAGCAGAGCGGGTAGTGGCTCCTTTACGCCATAACCTTGAAATCCCCCACGATTACGAGACGCTCTAATGATATTCAAACAAATATGGTGAACGTGTGGATTCTTTCCATTGTGTGCATATCCACCTTTACACAAACCCTCCCTCTAATGAATGCTCCCTCTGACTCATGGCTAATGGCAGAGGAGCTGTGCTGATAAATAGAGGAAGCGCTGCCAGAGGGAAACACTGAAAGAAAGTCTGTACAGCAGAGGTCACACACAACATCATGTAAAGGAGCGCCGCCGTCACCTTGCATGCCCCGTCCTGAGGTCTACACTTACTAGTGCTTGTAGAGGAAAGCACAAACATGAAATGAATACAGATGCAAACCGAGCTAAACATTGTACATGCTAAACACCACTGGAAATGTGCTGACAATGAAGATATACAGTGAAATACAGGGTGAATTAGGTGAGTCGTGCGTTGACTGTCACAGCACATTTGATTAAATACACTCGTTTCAGTGCGGTACTGAATGCAGCTATTAGCATATTAATGACTCCAGTGCATTGCATGAAGGAGAAACACAGAGGAAGTGGGAGATTCTGACATGCTGATGGTGGCAGGCTTGCTCCTCTTGCTCTTAGCATTGATTTCTTTTCTTTATTATTTTCTTAACTTCATTTTGATTTATAATTAACGTAATTTGCCATCTTTCATTTAGATTTGTACTCTTTTTGTCATTGATTTGCACAGTTTTTGCTTTATTTAATAAGATCACAATTCAGTACATTTTCTGTACTATATGTACATTATCAGTCCCCGAAATAAAAACACACAGTGACTATAAAGTATTTCATCCCAAATATGTCTAAAATGGACTAATGGTTGATTTCTGTGAGTTGTTCTGTAAAGGAGTATGTTATTTAATTGGTTCTCGGATTTTTGTTCTTTATTAAAAGCACTTTACAAATGTACAAACCCTGTCATTGTCCCTGTCCTCTGCCCAATTGATCCTGCAGCTTTAATAGTTTTGTTATGCTAAAAACTGTTTTTTAGATGAAAAAAACTTCAGAAATAGCAAGTTTAAGTTGTTATCATTTACATCACATGATTAAAACATGAAATTATAAATAAATTCCATAAATAATAGTGCTATTTTATAATTGTGCCCATGTTTCTGTCAGTGCTGTCACATTTGCAGTAAATGTAACATAAAATGCTTGCAGTACACCTTTAAGGCTATGACTCAGAGGAAGTGACATTTGATAGAGGAGAAGCTGACAGTGATCAATGATGCGTTCTATCATTGAATTGTGTGATGTTATGCTTGTTTTTGTATAATTTTTTTTTTTTGAGGATGACAAGCTTAAAGGTCAGGCACTGCCACATTTATATAAGTGAAAATGTAAGTTTCTGGTAGAATGACCCATAATCTATATCATTTATTTATTATTCCTATACTGTTGAACCAATACATAAACTTAGCACTTTATTTTCAAAGTTCTCTTTCATGTGGTTTACATATGTACTTATCATTGGCATTACATAAACTGAGTACATAATACAGTACAGTATAGGTATAATGCCTAAAACTATTCTGGAACCTAACCTTTAGGTAACACTTTATTTCGATGGTCTATCTGAGTATTAGTAGACTGTCTACTTAATATCTGTTCATATTGACATTCAACAGACATTTAACTAACTATAAGAAACTTACCTAACCCTTACCTAACCCTACCCCTAACCCCAACCAAACAGTCTACTTATAATCTAATGAGAATTAGTTACAATATAACTTACATTTAATAAATGGACCATCAAAATAAAGTGTGACCAACCTTTAATAATGCTTTTCAGTGCTTTCTAACTACACCCTAAGTACACATACTCTAAAATGAAGTGCAAAATGTTTTATTTTTTTCTAACCAAAAAATTTTTTCTTATGTTTTTTCAACGTTTTAATGAACACATACAGTAAACTTTTAATCACTGCAGCAATATTTGTAAGAACTATATAGCAATATCTTATCAAGCAAACGTTCAATAACAATTTACATATTTATCGTTTATTTCACTATACTCAAGATTTTATCTATTTGCTAACGGGACCATTTTAACCCATATTTGACATGTTTTAATAAGTACAGGTCAGATTAAGTGTTCCAGCTGTCAGCTAGCCCTTTGCAATTCTCACATGATTGCCCACTGAAGCTAAGCAGGGCTGTGCCTAGTAAGTACCTGGATGGGAGACCACATGGGAAAACTAGGTTGCACCCAGAAGCGGTGTTATTGAGACCAGCAGGGGGTGCTCAATCTGTGGTCAGTGTGGGTCCTAATGCCCCAGTACATTGCTGGATATATGTGTATATTTATGTTTTTCTTTTCTGGAGAAACAAATATTTTAATTGGCTATGGAACACACTACCATTGTCCAATGGCTTACCGAGTTAACCTAACATGCCGAGCTGACACGATTAACTACTTAATAGTAAACTCTAAAATTAAACTTTGAGCTGAATACTAGTATACTACAAAATATTAAAATAAAATTACATACAATAAAATATTACATACTGCCATCATGGTTCAAATAAATGAGCTATTAGAAATTAGTTATCAAATTATATATAATTCTAACAATAAAAAAAATTAAAAATAAATATTTTGCTGACATTTCACTTTTTTTAAATCTTACATGGGATGGGATCTTTGGCAAAGAATTCATCATATTTGGGGTCCTTGGCAGCAAAAATGTTGTAATCCCCAGTGTTACACAGAAAACACACAATATGTTGTGAATTCTCTGACCCGAACTTGAATAATTAGACTGCACTGCTGCTCTGAAGGATGTACATGGGTTAGATCTGTCTCTAACAGATGGTGAACTCCTCCTGGTCAGAATACTAATGTTGGTACAGCTTATAAAAACTAACTATGTCGTAGTGCAGCAATCAGCATGTGTACGAGCTGCTTTACAGAGACCCATATTAGGCATCCAGATTATCACAGAGCCCTGACGGCTTTATCTTTTGTTCTTAATTAACGGTGTCGTGAGTCAACTTGAGTCTCCAGAGACTTTTTAATTGGGTAAAGCAGTGATGTCTGAATGTACTTTTCCAAGAAAGTGACCAGGTCACAAAAACAAATGAGGCTGTTTTTATGAGCAGTTATTTCAGGGCATTGTGTGTGCTTTTGCTGCCTGCTTCTACTTCATGTCTTATTCTCGCATTTAGTTTTGCAACATCTTTATTGTCATATTTTTTATTTGCATGTAATGTTTAAGCAAGATATTCAGCTTACAAGTCTTTAAACTTATGACCATATTTTTGTCCAACATTTGGTGTCAGGACAATATATATTTTTTATGTTTTAGAAAGAAGCCTGTTATGTTCTTCAAGGTTTATTTGATGAAAGAAGTAATATAGTGTAATACTAGGTGAATTTATAATAATTGTTTTCTATTTAAATATGTATTTAAATGAATGGTAACAATTTACACTAACAGAACGTTAATAATATACGTATACTAAAATTTCCAGCAATTCCAGCGTTATGGATGTGACATTTGCAGTAAAAACTCAAAACATAAAATCATAAAGAAAGTATATGTTAACTTTATATTGAAACTTGATACTGAAGAGTTAAGGGACCAGAAGAATATCAATCTGTAAACATGTTTTGTTCTTTAAATAAGGAAAATAAACATGCGTTATGGATGTGACCAAAAAGTCTTCGAGTTTACATTATACAAAATACTTTGTAGAAATTCTGTGAATTAAACTGCACAACCCAAAAGAAATAATAATCAAAAGCAAAAGAGTCGGCTCTCTACACAACAAAAGTGATGGATTTTATCTTACTTAATATTTTTATATTTATGAGGAAAAAGTGTCGTTATGGATGTGACACCTCTCTGTTATGGATGTGACAGATCTGAAATTGCTAGTGTGACTTTGGTAAATCAAGTATAATAGTTTAAAAACATTGACAGATACATTTTTGGTACTTTACAATACTTGATTACACACAAAAAAAAACTTAATAACAGTTTCCGTATTTTGGTGAAAACTTATTTTTTTTTTCATGGCAAGGTTAACATTTGCATGAAATTGTTCATCATTACTCCATCATGAACTAATGATGAGTTAAGGCATGCACTAATCAGGAACAAACTGTAAATACAACATGAATCACAGGAGTTCATGTGTGAATAAAAGCTACCTTAATTATTAGTTAGTCTATATGTTAAATAAAATATGAATTAACTCTTTAGTTTCAGCTTAATGTAACTAACATGAACTCATGACTAGGGCCAGACGGAATCTGCGGACATTTTTTGCTGTTTCTGCGGAGTATTTTGTTAAATATCTGCGGATTTATGTGGAATGATTTTGGGAGTATCACAACTAAAAACTTAGTATATTAAATAAAAAGTAACCGAATCCAATTAGATCCACTTTATCTGGTAACAAAGCAAGCTTCTTATATAAAATATCCTCTAAAAGACAGAAAATATTACTTTACAAACTGTATTGTAAATAAATCATATGAATATTTTCATATTAGTCAATATAATTACTGAAATGAATTAAAAAACTGAATAAATATAAATTTCCACACATTTCCACCAGTAAACAGAATCAATGATGGGCTAGAAATCTGTGGAATTCTGCGTGCGCAGATTCCATGTGGCCCTACTCATGACCAGTGTTGTGCAAGTTACCTCAAAGCTGTAATACATTACAGATTACTTGTTACTGTTATTTAAATGTAATCCCTTACCTTACAATATTACTGTCTCAAAATTGTAATATGTTACATGACTACATATTACTTTTTTAGTTACTTTCACCAAAATAGCTACAGAATTAGAACTTAACATTGTAAAATGACCAAATGTACTGCAGAGCATTTTACATCCAGTAGAAAGTGATATGATGTAGCAGAATGACTGTGACCAATCCAGGCTACTAACAATATAGTATATAATTGGCAATGTGAAGGCTCAAGACAATGCAAGAAAGGATGACAGCCAGAATCACAAATGATCTAAGTCTGTTAAAAGTATGGTAGAGGTAAAGTGATTATCTGGCAATATCTCTGAATAGCTTGACTATATTCATATTAGACACTACAGGCCTATATGTTAACTCCAATGCCATGACAAAATGCAGGTTTTACTTCTTATTGTTGCCATTATTTTATTCACTTTAAATTTAAGTGGCTCACAACACAAAACTGGCATGCGCAAAGTGAGCATGATGAACATAGCTTTCTCAATATAATGCACCGACTTCCTGTTTGTGGACAAAACTGCTTGTGAGCTCTCAAATATACGCTGCTTGTGCGCAAATTTCCTCACGCTCTCTCAAATATGCACTGCTCACGCACACATTGTCTTGCTTGCTCTCAGTACACTGCTCACTCAGTGAGATTATATGCAGACTCACAATGTGTGTCTTGTGTTCCTTCTTGCTTTCGTGCTTTTTGATATGATTTATATTGGTCCACTATTCATTAACAATAACCAAAATATTAAAATACTCCTATTGTGCAATAAACGTGCAATACTTTCTCCTTACGCACTTGTACACAGCACCTTATAATATACAAGACAATACTTCTCCTTATGCATTTGTACACAGCACCTTATAACAATATACATTGCAATACTTCTTACGCATTTGTACACAGCACCTTATAACCTGTATAGTTATAACAAATCTGTACATACATTTCAACATCCAGATCTTGTAGGTCTGACTGCATCTCTGTTTAATGTCTATCGTCTTTTAAAAAAATATTTATTTTGTGTTGTCACTTGTCACTTTATGTACACTGGACGCTTCTGTAGCCAAAGCAATTCCATGTGTGTGAAGCACACTTGGCAATAAAACTGATTCTGAAAATAGACTTACATATAAATGTTTTATCTAATAAACCAAAACATTTTTGGCTGTGTGTTATATGATGAGATATTTCCAGCACTTAAGACACAGAGAATAGACGTTGAGTGTAAAGAATACATTTTATTTTTAAAAAAGGTGCACCATACTAATCAAATAAAAAACATTTAAACAAAAATATAACTAACGCAAGCAGAAATGTTACTAATAGAATATAGGGGAAAACTTGATAAGGTATTATAGCCTACTGTATTATTTACTCTTCAAATAAACAAAATGTGGTCTTCCACATTGTTGATGAGATTTTGGAGAACATTTTCCCCGTCATCCTCTTCATTTTCAGGAAAAGCTGTTCCACAGGGCCCCTGAACACGTCTATTGGCATGTACAGTGTTTTGAACAATACTATAGTAAAGTACTTTAATGAATATGCTGTGGTAATACTATAGTTGCTATGGTAACACAACAAGTGAAATATAAACAAATTATGCTGTATTTATTTATTTATTTATTACGATATAGGTTATATTATTCTACAATTCACCACACTTTACTGTACTAAGACTACACTTTGTATTTCATTTTATCAGTTCACTATTCTTAATACTACAGATGGCTGAAGCATTTATTAACAAGTTGAAAATTATACTAGCCTGAAACATAGGCAGTATACCTAACACTCAAAAACACTAGTATTTATTTTAGAATTTACCTTAACCTGTAGGTAAATAGTGTAGAACAATCTCTGGATATATAGTATAAGATAATATAATCTCTGGAGAGCAAAAGCAGGAGAGCAAAAAGAGGAGGAAACACAAGGCACAACTTGTGAGTCTGCATCATCTGACGGAGCAGCAGTGTTTTGAGTGCACGTGAGGAGTTTTGTCCACGAACAGAGGAAACGAAACCGGCGCGTTCGCTCGCTCGTATTACATGGGTACGTTTGTCAGTAAAAATAACACCATATGCACTTACGTCCATCTCGCGAATGTACTGTCTTCTGCCATTTTCATCAATTTGCCGCTTTTCCGCTGTGTGTTAGGGCTTAACATTACTGCGCACCGGGCTGAGCCAATCGCCTCGGACCTCGAGCTCACAGGCTGAAATCACTCCGCGTTCAAAGTAAACAGTTCCAATAGCCAGAGGGAGATGAATGACAACACACGCCGCGCGTATATCCACTGACCACGAACAGGAAATAGAACTGCGGTATTTTTATTTGTTAATGTCTTGCGGTCGAAAAGTTTGTTGTAACGCACGCGTTACTGAACATGTACCGAGTAAAATATTACTGAAAATTCATTAGTAATGCCTTACACTACTGCGTTACAGGAAAATGTAATACATTACTGTAATACATTACTTTTCTAACGCGTTACTCCCAACACTGCTCATGACCTACAGTATTAATGTATCTTTATGTCATCACTTTACTTGGAGAGGCACAAGTCATTCTTAGCTCAATGACTATATAGCTATAGCTACTAATGAACTTTTGTTTTTGTACATCTGAATATTAACCATGCTTTATTTATTCATGCCACTGCAAGCACATAATAAGTGATATAAATCAATACAAACTTTTTTTGTTTCAATAGTTTCATTAAAATTTTTATTGCATTTTAAGGCACTAAACAAACAAATGCTCTGTTTTACTTCATTGATGTAATTGTTATCTGTCACTCGTCGTGTCATCAAATACACAAGACCTTCACTCTAGGCTTTGTTGCTTTAATAACAATCATAAACAATGGACAAAAAAAATACATGATTAATAATAGATGTATAAATGATCATTAAGAACTTGTGCTATATATGAACAAATAAACGCTCTCTGTTTTGTTATTTAAGTGATGTCATTTATATCCTCCAGATGAGAGAATGTTTGTGCATTAATTGTGGTCAGATCTTTTTCCTGAAAGACTTGGAATCACCATCTGTGTTGGGAAGAGGCAAACTGAAGACGTGCAGTTGCTTCATGACAGAGATATCTTCATGCTCTGCCTGACCCCTGATCTCTTTGTGAGTGTGTGTTTGTGTGTGCTCAGCTCTGAATGTTACTCACATACACCTTTGCAATTAGCATAATTGATTTGTACTTGAAACATGTAGATATCAATAAGCAGCTCTCTGAAACGGCTGAGTTTATATGTCCTTATACGCAGAAACCCTGAGCAAAAGTGGTTCAGTTGTGGTTGTTTAATCAGTCTGGTTGAATAAAGCCGCCCGGGCTTAGACTACAGGAGTTTTTAAATCCTTGGCAATTGTGAATTCTGGTTGCATCATGGGCATAAGGAGGATGCTTGCAGATTTCTTCCCTTAAATATCCACCTTATACATGATTTGAAAATTGTTGTGCGCCACACATTTAAAATGTTATTAGGGATATCATTCTAGAGAAAGTGTATATGTCCAAAGAGCAGTACATGTTATTTCATGCAGCATTGCTGTTTCAACAAGTAATGTTTACATTTAATATCATAAAACCCTGGCTTTTTATAGTAAAAGTGGTAACCATGGTGGCCGCATGGCGCAGTGAGTAGCACAATCGCCTCACAGCAAAAAGGTCGCTGGTTCGAACCTCAGCTGGGTTAGTTGGCATTTCTGTGTGGAGTTTGCATGTTCTCCCCCGTGTTCATGTGGGTTTCATCCGTGTGCTCCGGTTTACCCCACAATTCCAAATACATACAGTGTAGGTGAATTGGGTTAGCCAATTTGTCCGTAGTGTATGTGTGCGAATGAGTGTGTTTGGATGTTTTTCAGTGATGGGTTGCAGCTGGAAGGGCATCCGCTGCGTAAAACATATGCTGGAAAAGTTAGCAGTTCATCCCGCTGTGGTGACCCCAGATTAATAAAGGGACTAAGTCGAAAAGAAAATGAATGATAAACATGGCTTTTTACTATATTAATTACCATTTGTATCGCCACAGTTTTACTATAAATACCTTGGATAAAATATGCTTATTGTAGAAAACCCATGGTTCATTTTACCATGATTTCATAATTTCTTTGGTTTTATTTGTATAATTTTTATGTGTTCTAGCCTATGTGTCTCCAAAACTTTTAAAAATATTTTCAATAGTTTAATAATTGAAAATATTTAATAATAGTTGAATAGGCTATATAACTTGTTGTCAAATTTTAACAAGCAGTTTCTCTGCCTTTGCTGTTCACACACCTTTACAGAAGCTTGTTTTACAGTTGTGCAAGTACTGACAAAACCATGGTTATTATCATCCTGGTTTAAAATCAACAAATGCTTAATATTATCAGGGTGCCAATGATGCATCTATGAACATGATTTCATCTTTAACAGACACTAGCATATCATTTGTGCATATTTGTGCTAGCATATCACTAGCATATCCTTTGTGCTCAACTAACCAGGATTTCTTTGTCAGAATGTTGAAAGAAGCAAATGAATCAATCTAAAATTTGTGTAGCACAAGGCTGACATTTCTGTTTTGTTTAATGCTGCAAAAATACACTTCACCCCTGTAAGTGTTTGAAATGTGTTTGTTCAGTTCTTGAAGTTACAGAAATGAATACACCACCTCCAGTACTACTACTTGTTATCTTGCTCATTAAATGGCTGAAAACTCCTCTCAAACCTGGGAAGCACATGACTGTCTGGCTCTTCAGGAGCAGCTCAAGTGCATTTCCATTTCTGTCTCTATTTTTAGTATAGTTGTCCTGCTAGATGCTTTCATCATCTGCAAGTGCACCACATTTAACTACAATCAATTTATCTCAACGTGTTAAAACAGATGTACATGGTTCTTTAGGTGATCCTTGAAAATATGTAGAATAATGGATACAAATTACTGTTTGCCTGAACTACAACTACTTTTTTAGAATAAAGAAGCTTTTTTTTTCTGCCGCACAATAAAAATAGATTTCTCAGAATTTAGTCTTTTTCACAGTTATTAACCTATGTCTAACAATTAAGGTGTTTCTTCTCACAACTGCTTTATAACATCTCACAAATTTGACTACTGAGATTTTTCTCATTTATATCTAGCAATTTTAATTTATGATTGCAATCGAAAATTTTCAAAAAATAATAAATAAATAAATAAAAGGTAGAGATTTGATAAATAAAAGATGTGATTAAAAAAACTGTCTATATACATGCAACAGCAAAATAAATCCATATTTTATCAAGTAACACTTAATGAAAAAAGGAACAATAATAGTTGGCTATTAGATTCAAAAAGTTGTTTTTTTTTCCATTCGTTTTAGGCAGAAATAGGCTTCTATGGTGTAAAGAGAAAAATATAAGGCATATGAGTATACAGTGCAAATAAAATACACAAGAGCTGCCTTTTGCTTTTACCTCTCAAAGTATTTTAGTATTTTATGTCAAGCATGTGTGTCGCCACGGTGGCATAGTGAGTACGTTCACCTCACAGCAAGAAGGTCGCTGGTTCGAGCCTCGGCTGGGTCAGTTGGCATTTCTGTGTGGAGTTTGCATGTTCTCCCTGTGGTTGCGTGGGTTTCCTCCGGGTGCTCCGGTTTCCCCCACAAGTCCAAAGACATATGTTATAGGTGAATTGGGTAAGCTAAATTGTCCCTAGTGTATGAGTGTGAATGAGTATGTATGGATGTTTCCCAGAGATGGGTTGCGGCTGGAAGGGCATCCACTCCATAAAACAAAATGCTGGATAAGTTGGCGGTTCATTCCGCTGTGGCGACCCCGGATTAATAAAGGGAATAAGCGAAAAAGAAAATGAATGAATGTCAAGCATGCAAGAACTTCACTCCAGGCAATTCTTATTTGTGCATTTCACTCACGTTTACACTCAGATGTGACAAAATGTCCTAATAGCTTTGTCCTGTAGTAAATCAAGTTTCCCTTTGTGAATTACAATTTTTTTTTGTCAATGATTAAGATTGATCTCTACAGTCTCATGACATCATGCTAAACACTATAAAATGCATGTTAAGTATTTTAGAAGGCTCATCTATTAATTGCAAGGCGAGACAAGCATAAGATGTCTTTAATGAACTGATTTCTGAGGTTCTAGTGAGCTTTGTTAATGCAGGCCCTTAGACAGCCTGGTGAAATGGGTGGGGGTTTTTTTCTCAAAAAGTGGACTTTTTTGCTGTTCCATTTTCTTTTTAATTATGAGGTTTAAATGCTGCATTTTAGTGACAATTTAAGCACTATTTTTAGCTGAATTAGCTTGTCAGGTGGTCGCCATAATCATACTTTCTGATGTACCAAAGATATTTCCAAAAAATTTAAAAGAAAAAAAAAAGTATTACATCATACATCATTAAAAAAATTGAATTAAAAACTGTAGCCTATTGTAAATAATTAGGCAAATTACAAACTGGCCAGTAACAACAATAGCCAAAATAGTATTCATATTTATTTTATTATGGGCTGTTTTTGATGCTTCACAGTTTTGGATTGATAATTTTTTTCTTTCAAGAACAAGGTCCAAGACTTAAAAGTAAAGTTACTTGTAAAATGTTTTCTAGGAACAATACATTAGAGAAAGATGATGTCACTTACATCAGATGTATGCATCTGTGTGTTTTTGCACAGCTGGATGTTGGACTTGAAAATGAAGACTATTTGTTAGCATTGGCCAAAACTGATTATCTGAAATCATGACAGCCAACAGAAGATTCAGCTTGGTCTTAAAGCCTTTTTCAGTGGGGTATTTCCACTATTTATGATGGCATAGCAGTCAAATAGGACAAATAGGCTCATGTATGGGACAAATTCTGGACCTTTTTCAGTGAGGGGTGGGTCTTCCGAACCATCCAAACACCCCTGGCTACGGGCCTGTCATGAATGAACAAATACATTCATTCAGTTGCCTGAACTTGTTATTTAGCATGTTACTAAAGCAATCAAACTAGCCATTGCATTTATCAGTATTATGTAGTCTTTCCAAAGTAATTTACAAATGACAAACATTGCAACAATCTAAACAAAAGCCAACAACAATCCCAGTCATTTTAAAAAGAGGAGGCTTGTTAAGAAACGAAATAAAAGTGAAAGAGAGTCCATTCATGCTTTTGGCCAGGTCTTTGATTATTTGTAAAGCTTCTTGATGTCCATATTGGTGAATCCATTAATGAGTCTATTAGTAAAACCTGAAAATGCATTAGTAAACTTTTTGCTGTGGAAAACCTCATTGATGAAGATGAATCCATCCGGTGAGAATTTACTATGACTGCCAAGATGCTTCCTAACATGCCAATAAGTTTATCAGAGAAGCACTTTAAAAAGCTGACAGTAAAGCCAGCGGGATCACAGGACTCATTACTGGAATTATTGATCTGCTTCTACTGAATCTTACATCAGGAATCTTGCTCATTGGCAAACTCACAGATTCCCTAATCTGAGGGATCATTACTGAATTAATAAAACAATATTTATTAGAAAATCAATTGATAAACTTCTTTGAGATTACCTGTTTTCTTTAAAAGAGCTCTGCATGCACTATAAAACAAAATGTTCCAAAAGTTTTTATTTTTATTTTTTATTTTAGGTCCCTTAAACTCTTTGATTTCTTTTTTTTAAACAGATTTGGTAACACTTACAAAAAGGCTCCTATAGTTAATGTTAGTTAATGTATTTACTATGATGAACAAGTAATGAACAATACATTTATCATTTATTACAGCATTTATTAACCTTAACATAAGATAATGCAAATAAAGTTGTTCATAGTTTTTATTAAAACAGAACTGTAAGTTCTCAATCTTAAAATAATGTCTCTAAAATGACATCAGTGGTAGCATAACGTTTAACTTAATGAATTCTGCTGCTGCAGCTACCAGATCTGCCTCCTGTAGCCTGAAATCTCACATCACCCCACCCATCCTCTGCCAGCAGAACCATGTATAGACAGATTTGACAAACCAGCAGGCTGACCGCATAGTAAAACATCTAATATGTAGTTTTGGTCATTCTAAAATGCCTTAACCGTTTCAGTATTAGTGTTATCATATTATTAATTACCTCCAAAACTGTCAAGAGCGTCTGTGCTCTGTGTCTCACGCCTTCAAACGGAACCACACATTTATTGTGTGTCAGCATTGTCTTCTGAGGCATAAATAATTTATTAAATACTTTTTAAAGGGGTGGTCCAGAGTGTATTTTTTAAAGCTTGATTGTGTTTATGGGGTGCGAAGCTATGTGTCCTCATGCTTCTTTTGTGAAAAATCACGTTATTTTTTTCATATATCTTACTTTGATCATATACAGCTACTCAGCTAACATGAAAAGGACTGTCACATTTCCTAGTTCCTCCAAAAGCCCACCCTCAAGAGGCTCTGATCGGTCAGCTAACATAATATGGTGAGATTCGTGGATCGGCTTCATGTCACCAGGAAGCATCCTGCTATAATATTACAGCACATCTGGCCACACCCCTTCACTGTGTGGGGTGCATGCTTGTAACTTGAAGGGTTTATGACATCATTAACCAGCATGTATTTTTTTTTTTGTAGTCCCTAAACTTCATTCGCTGTAGGCTTTGCTAAGCTAACTCTGTAAAAGCCAATGTTTCCCTTTGCATTGAACTTTGAGAGTTACATTCAGAGATGTTGCTAAAGTTTAAAATATCATATCATAGAGGACCACCCCTTTAATGAAAAATAACATTTTTACTGTTGATATTTGGCACCAGTTAATCAGGAAGTGACCATTTTGTTGGCTTTGATTCATTGTATGGAAACGCTGCTTTATTCACACTTCTTTTTTTTTTCTTCTTTGCAATATTCCAGTTTTGTGCATAAAGATAATTAACATTTTTGGATGGAGACATAGCTAATGTAACACACTGTCCAAAAATATTGCAATTTTTTACTTTTTGTTCACTTTAATTTTAAATAAAATAATGGATTGTGGAAATTTTTATTTCTAAATAGCGCATAAACCCATTTGTTGGAGTCTTGCAAAAATGTTGGTAGATAATTTTTTAGTGAGCCAGCGTAGCAACCAAGAACCTTTATTTTTATGACTGGGTTAATGCAAGTGTGATGGGGATGAAGGTATCTCAGGGAGTGAGAGCAAAGGTGTGTAAATTCTTCATGTTCAGTGTGGCTGCAGAGCTACTGGAGTGGCTGTTTCCCTGGCAGCACCATGGAAGAGTCAGGAATAGGAATGCAGTGCAGCTCATGAATATTGCATGAGAGCTAGAGAAAGCAAAGAGAGAGGCTTGTCTGTGGCTCTTATGTAATCACATCCCTCCCACTGCAGCAGCATACGCAGACCGGGATTCCCTCCTGCACCTGCTCACATCCAGCCATGAGGAAAAACCTCACAAATATAATCGCCAGGGATGGACAGAAAGAAGGTTAAGTAAACCACAATATAATAAATCAGCAAGCATGACGTTATTACATAACATCAAACTCATATGTAGGTTAAAGTAGAACAGCTCCTGCTTTGTTCTGGAACTTCATCTATTTTCCTTAACACTGTCAAAGTGAAAACGATTAGTGCAGGATTATGCAATCCAGAGTGGACTGCGCCTATTGCCCTAGATTATATCAATACATTAAATATCTCTGTTATAATATAGACAGTCTAGGCTTTCTTTCTGTATATAAGACGGCATTTGAAGAGCTTCCTCTTCTATGTGTTCGTGTCCTTTGTTGAACTCGAGCTGTTCCACTGAGCCTATACAGCCATTATCAGAGCACATAAACGACTCTTGCGTAACGTTGCACATGTGCTTCAGAAAAGCCCCAATCAGGCTCATTTACTCGAGCACTCTTCACTGAGATCAAACCACTTCCTCCAGAGGTCACTGCAATTGTCAAACCGCACACATCAAGTCACTTACAAAGAGCTCTAGGTAATACAGGGCGATAAAGTCTTTATCTGATGATGTCATGTCAGATATTTTTATTAAAGTAGTTCATCTTCTTGTGGCGTGAGATCAATCCATTAATTGTACACTTCATTTGTACTTTCAGTAATTGTGAGTCAGACATTTTCTGATAAATGATGACATGCAACTGAAGGAAATTATGACTTTCTGGAAGTATATTTTATATGGACTGGTAGACATTAAAGGGGTGGTTCACCCAAAATTTCTAATGATGCAATAATAATTCCTTACATTTTTATAGCGCTTTTCTGCACGCTTTACACATTTTGGGGGGGAAACTCCTCATCCACCACCAGTGTGCAGCATCTGCCTGGATGACGTGACGGCAACCATACTGCGCCAGACAGCACACCACACACCAGCTGATTGGTGGAGAGGAGACAGTGTAATGAAGCCAGTTATGATATGGGAATGGGCCATGATGGACAGAGGTCAGTGGGCAAATTTGGCCAGGATGCCAGGGTTAAACCCTTACAGAAGGACATCCTGGGATTTTTAACGACCACAGAGAGAGTTTAACCTCTCATCAGAAAGACTGAGCAGTAGAGTCCCCATCAATATACTGAGGCATTAGGACTCACACATACCACAGGTTGAGTGGTCTCACTAACACCACTTCCGGCAGCAACCAAGCTTTCCCATGTGGTCTTCCGTCCAAATACTGACTTGGTGCAGCCCTGCATAGCTTCAGTGGGTGACCATGTGAGAGTTGCAGAGAGCTACATGCCGGTTGAAAAATTTGGATATTTTGAATAATGTAGGAAACTGGTAATCATTGGCAACCATAATAGGAACAACAAATTTATTTATAAAGTCAGTGTTTACCAGTTTCCAACATTATTCAAAATATCTTCTTTTGTGTTCAGAACTAAAACATTCAAACTGGTATGGAACAAAGTCAGGACTGAGTAAATGATGACAGAAGTTTTCTATTTAACTCTCTCTTTAAAGAGAAATTTGACAAAAAATGGGTGTATATTGTGTAAAAATAAAGGAGGACAGTTGTTATAATCTCATAACCTGAAGCGTACATATGAATGATCCTGTGTGTAACATATCATTCTGTGTTTTGGCCGATGATCTCCTGATGATGCGGCTGCTTGTCAGGTCCAGGTGACATATGTGATCTAAAGTACATGCAAATCTTAAGGACATGCTAATGAATAGCCCTGTAAGCAATGCAACAGTATGTATTGGGTTCTAATTGGCTGAATTTTTACCAGGGTTTTACACTTGCAAAATTTACATGACAACAAGAAAACAATTGGTGCTTAGAGCTTACAGCATGGCCATTTCCGTGTACAGAACTCTTTATTCGACTATTCTTAGGCATTCCCATATTTCTTTATAGGTAACTTTAAATTTACCTTTAGAAACCTCTGTGTAAGCAAGGCTCCATTTTCAGAAAGGTGTTTAGAAGGTTTGCTAATTATTTCAGCACTAATACAGAAATATGCAATGGGTGTAATTGGGATGAATTCGTTTGCTCTGTTCACTTTTCGGTTCTCAACACTTGCAAAAGTCTGTAAGTAGAGTTTTGTGTGTATGAAGCTGATGTTCCTCTGGTCCCCTGAGGGCTGCTTTTCATTATGCCGCGTGCTCTGTGTGTCTGCTTGACTTCAGTCTACACTGCTACACAACTGTCTGTGTTAATGAAATAGGGTTTTCTGGCTAATGAACAAGACGAAAGGGCCACAGAGAGGAAATAATGGGAGAGCAGAGATGAAATGTGTCGTACCTGCTGCTCTGAAACGGATCATCATTAGTTCTCTTCTGCTTACAGAGATAATAACATACACAACACCATGCTGTAGATGCAAACTGCAACACAATGAAAGAGATTTTCACTTATTTATATACTATTTAACACTCATTCATATAGCACACAACGCATTTATGATGTACTGTACTGTATTTACTAAGGTTAAAATTTCAGACTAGATAATCACTGTAGTTTTATACTATCGTCGATATCAAAATCCTTTTTTTTTACATGATAACAAAAAAGTATTTTAAAAAATCCACCTGATCCACATTCACGTGGATTAAAAAAAAAATGTTTTATAATATTTTGAGATAAACTTAGGTTTGGGTTTGAAATAAACTCCTTAAAAATATAGTAACATTTCTTACAAAGTTCAAATGAAAGTATTGCAATTTAGAGCTTTTATTGTGAAATGTAGTGGTAGTAGCAGGATAGCACTCCTTCTCATACTTCAGCCTCCACATCATAGTTCCTGAAAGCAAAGGTCAAGATGCTCCAGGATTGGCCAGCCCAGTCACCAGTCACTGAACATTATTGAGAATGTCTTAGATAAGAAGGAGGCATTAAAGATGAATCCAAAGAATCTTAATTATCTCTATGAGTCCTGCAAGAATGCTTTCTGCACTATTCAAAAGGACTTTATTAATAAGTTATTTGAGCCAGTGCAGTGATGTATGGATGCAGTCCTCCAAGCTTATGGGAGTTGTACACAATATTAAATTTTTTCCCATTGCACCATGACTTTTTATTCTATACTCTACATTATTACTCTTAGACGACAAGACTTTTGTCTAAGTAAAGTCAGACCTTACTGTCCTAATTAAATAATTCAAAATCAAGGCATGATCATATTTTATTTTGGTAAAATAAGCGTAATCTAGAGGCCTTTGCATTTCATATAATCCATATCTGATGCCAAATGATCAACTAGAAGTCTAGTTATTATTTGTTGTTCCTAAAACTTGGACTGGCGACAAGACTGTCAGTGTATAAATGTAATTAGTAGTTTAAAGTATAAAAAAAAAAGTCACTTTCATTTCGAGATTTGCTGATGATCGCAGTGCATTAGACTAAGGCAAACCTAAACAAATTGAATAACATGATTATCGTGGTGTGTTTCAATTGTGCATAATGGTAATTAAGCAGTGCAACTGTTTTCAACATTGATAATTTGAAGAATATTGAGAGCCACAACATTAAATTACAGTGATTGCAAAAAGAATTATCTTAGACTTACGTCTAAAAGTAATGATGCTGAAAATACAGATTTATTCAATGGAAGAAAAAACATTTTTTTTAGTAAATTAAAACAGAAGGTCACACTTTGTTTTGATGGTGCGTTTGTTGAATTGAAGTTACATTGTGTCTACATGTCAACTAATTGTCATTAGATTATAAGTAGATTGTTAGGTTAGGGTTAGTGTAAGTTGGCATGTACAGTACTTATAGTCAGTTAAATGTCTGTTGAAGGACTGTTAAATGTCAGTATCAACAGATATTAAGCAGACAGTCTACTAATACTCAAATGGACCATCAAAATAAAGTGTTACCAAACAGAAAAGACATTTTATTTTGTAATGATATTTCACACGTGCTGTAAAAAATAGCTTCGGTGAGCTGATTTTCTTTTTAAAAAACAAAAAAAACTAAAATAATAAATCCTAAACTTCCAGACCGATGTGTAGCCAATACTGCTATTGTAATATACAACATAATCTTGAAAAGATCAATACTGTGAACTGCGTGGATTTAGTTTTGTGTAGTGCTCTATAATATGAGTTTCCAATATTTGATCTCCAGTGTTCAAACTATATTTATACACTATATTCTAGGGATCTCAGTCTTGGCCACAAAGCTGTCGACCATCACATTGATTCATTACACGAAATTGCTCCACAAGGTAGAAGAAATGCAGGACTCTTAACTCTGCAGGCAATTAAAGAGCAGTTTTTTTTTGAGGTGATTCATCTTTGTCCAGAGAAAGTGGATATAGTTGGCTTTATCTCCGGCTCAACTACACGCCAACACCAAAAAACCCAACAACATTCATTCCCCAGTGTTGTGCTATTTGTCAGTGTCTTACAGCACAGTTCTCTGTTGAGTGCTGTTTTACTTTTGTTTAGTGTAAAAAGCGTTCCAGCAAATGCAGCGGTGGCAATAAAATTGAATTCCTATTGTTTTTTTTTAATCAGTTTTATTGCTCTGTTGCTTTAGTATTTGATTTCGCTGGCACAATATGACTATTTAATATCCCAATTTCTAGAGTAAACAGATTAAAATAAGATCTAAGAGTCCATTAGAACAAACTGAATTGAAAAAGAAAATCGAGATTTGTTGGCCGGAGTACAATGATAATACAATTACAGCAGGCAAGGCATTATTTATTTATTTATTTATTTTATGGTGGAAAAGAACAAGCCTACATAGTGATTGTTTATTGTGTTTCACATACTTAAGTTGCATTGACAGCATTTATGCACATAAAATGTGACATATCTGTGACAGCACAGGACTGCTGAAAGATACTGACACATTATTGATGTATGATTGATAAAGAATCACATGAGTGACAGTCCCAAAACATCAAACAGTATCTACATTTTACAAATTTAGTTCAGCGATTGATGATTTAAAACTGTGAAAAGCTCAGATTGATTTGTCAAAGAGATATTAATAATGATATAGATAAAGATACTTAGAATAGGATTCTTTTCTATAGTGGAAGATAAATAAAAGAAGCAAGAGGTGAATTTAGACAGTAGAAACTCCACACACTGTTAATGAGTTTTATAAATGATAGAGTATTTAACTGTAACATTAACTGTATTTTACTGTTGAACAGATATGCAGTATGTTTCTGTTTATTAAAGTTGTATTGTGAAAATTACTGTATATTTTACAGTAAATATACTCTATACATACAATTCTGCTAATACAGCAAGATAAATGCTTCTGTATATAATGCAAATACTATTTCTGCTGTAATTTACAGTAGGTCACTGGCAATATATGTTTTTTAGGTGATACAGTAACACTGAGGTTCAACATATTACGAATGATGAGTTCCTGTTGGTATTACTACAGCAGCACATATAAAGCACACATAATTTCATTTTATTCACATATATTTTAACATATAGGTTTTGGATAGACACTCATTGGTCAACACTTAAATTATGGATGGAATTCATGATTGAGAATGTGTCATGAAAAAAATGTTAGCCAAAATGAATGGCAAACATAAAGAAGTTGAACACAAACTATGAACGTGTCTACCCTGTTGTGCTCTGGAGTATTATCTTTATGCATTTGTGGATGTTTTTTCTTAATTTTCTAAACTCTGAAGAATTTGTTTGCGTTTTGTATTTTTGTATGGACTGGTATGCTATATTAAGAGGATAAAATAAAAATTTCATTTAAAAAAATCATATAAATGAAGAACAAGATTAGAATGTCTACATTTAGAATACAGTTGGAGTCTCAGTCCTTTTTTTGTGTATTAAAGGGAGATTGCTTTAGCCAATTTTTATAAAAAAAAATAAATAAAAAAAAACAACAACCTTTTTTCATCTGCTGAGGATACTGTCAAAATCTTTTATTTTCTAAGTGGTGGCATCACATTGTTTTTCTTCAGACTGAAATAATCTGCTCATTGTGACATTTTCAACAATATGACAAAACTATCTGCAATCTCACAACAACTTGTAACCTTTTGATTTAGTGGCTAATCTGTATGAATTTATGTTTGGTACATTTAAGTATGATTTGCTCATCCCTCAATGACAGGGTTTAGGGGTGGGGTTTTGGGACACGTCTCATTTTAAAAATTATGAAGTGTTTTCAAATGAAATCATATGAATTCACGTTAATTTTCTGACCGTACTGACCGTTTTTCTGAAAAAAAAAAAAAAAAGTATTTGTGTTTCCAATGATGTGATTCAGAGATCGGTTACAGGCCTCCTTCATATGAGGAAATAAATCAGATATAAATCGGATATTTAACAATGCGACTATCATGTAAACAGGCAGATCAGATTTTTTGAGGCATTCCGTTCCGTCATTAAGCTTCTGTGTGGTACTTCTCCGCGGTAGAATGACGTAGAAGGAAGAGCGTGTGTGAAAATGCCGACACGGTAAACAACAACCACAGCGGAAACATGGAGAAGGAAAGTGGTCAGTGGTCGACAGTAGAAGTTACCTGCCTTCTTGCCCTGTGGGTGAATGGTGGAGGACACCATATACTGTATAAGCCATAGGTCAAAACTGCAGTGATGGTCCTTTCTCTCCTCCACCTCAAAATCATTTTAAAGTTGGGCGAACTTCGCATATTTCACAGAGCAAGACAATTTCTTCCATCTTGGCTAGTGTGGCGCAGATGCTAGAACCTGCCTTTATGCACGTGCGACATCGTAAATAGTATGGCAAGTGTAAACGCATGAATCGGATATGGGTCACAATTAAAAGAATAGTAAACAGACAGGCAAAACGCAATTGGGCATTGAGAGCCTGACAGTGTGAATGTGGTCATTTATTAGTCAGGTACTGTATGGCAACCAAAATCCAACATCTGTTAGACGTCATATTGGTAACGCCCACACAACGTCAAGCAGTAAAATCATTAGATGTTGTTGTTTTTAAGTTGCGTTGGAAAGTGACCAAAATGTAAAGTCTGTCCAACTTTAGACATTGATGTGGGTCTGACATTGGGTTCTGACGTCAACCTGTTTTTCATGTCCAAACAAATTCAACATCCCACGATGTTGGAGTGCAACGTCAATCTGGTGTCGTGTTGACGTCCTGTGCCTGCTGGGTAGTTTCTAACATTTTTCTAAATATTTTCTTTTGTGTTCAAGGTTTTGGAACCTCTTGAGGGTGAGAAAAGAGTGAGCATATTTTCATTTCTGGATGAACTTTTCATTATTTTCACAATTATTTACAATTTATGCATATGTTTGTGGCTCATACCAAAGCCAAAAAAACAATATATATTTTTACTCAACACATGCATTACAAAACGACGGACAAATTTTGATAGTAGGCACTAAGGTCCGTCCTATTTCACCAAGACCCACTCAATTTCCCTCAACTTCTAGATTTAAAGCAATGAAAGTGAACAAACAAAGCACAAAGACACATTTTAAAAGTATATCTTAATATAAACATTTTATTCAGTGCATTGTATGTACACAACAAATCAGAAACAACTTGAAGGTACGTGGCAGAGTGCCAGCCAGTACATGTTGTTATCATGGTAGTTTGGAACATATGATCCAGGGAGGAGTTAATACACATAGCCTACGTCATGCAGCTCTACTCCTCGCCTCCCTGCAGTCTCCCATGCAACAGATACTGTATGTTCATCTAAAAGAAGAAAGAAACCCAGAACCAAAAACAGGAGAGAGAGAAGATCCCCCTTGTAGCATGTATGACGTTATGTTGAATATATATACCATACCGCAGCCCACAAAAAGGCTCCTTGTTGTACACAACCTGATTTGTACATGCCCTGTACAAGATTAGTTTTTTTTTCACTTTTACAAATTAGACATACCCTAAAAAAATTCAACCAACTTAAGTTCCACAGTATCATTTTTTTGTTTGCTCGTTTTATATAGAAAATCGTCACCACCGCAAGTTACTTATACACAAAACAGAGTTCAGGTGGGGAGTCCCGCCATGTCTCGAAACAATCACCGAAAACGGCGACCAAAGGAGAGTCGACATGGGCAGGAAAGGCCAAAAAACACAAGCACGCAGACTGAAGGAACTTAGAAAAGGACACGAAAAAGAGACAGAAGGAAGAATGGGAGACATTGAACAGCCCTCGTAAAACACACATCCATCTCCTCGAATACTGAAACCTCTCACTAATCTGAAAAAAAGAAAAGAAAATCTGTTCCTGTCATGCATTATTAAATGGTCTGACGGCTGGAGGAGAAACTCTCACAGTTCTGTCTTTGGTGCGCTGGAACTCCAGTCGCTAAAAAAAAAAAAAAAAAAAACACTGATACTGGGGGAAGAACAAGAGGAAGAGAAAGCAAGAAAAGCTCACAGCTAATTCAAACAATTAGCAAGCCACGACCTCTCGCTTTTCCGAGAGGCTCAGCTTCTCTGTACGTGTGGCTTTATATTCCCTTGCTAGAGAGTCGAAACCCTCTGAGCGAGTGCACATAATGACAAAGCCCCCCTCTAAAGATCGGGACGGGCGTTTCTCTATCGCTCCACACTCAGGACAGGGCCCTGAACTCGTAACAAACGCATTACATGATCAGGACCTGCGATGCTAGTATATGAATGTATGCTGAGAGGGACTGAAACCAAACGTCCCGTTGGATATGAAAGGCTACAACTTTTGTGTTTCACGTGGAAAAGGCTATTATAGTGGTGATCAAAAAGGAAAACAAGCTAAATGTACCCCCCTAAGAAATTCAAAACCAGCTAATCATAAAGAAGTCCAATCGGATGTTAGTCTAGTAGTGTGTGGTTATGCTATGTTTGGTGTTGTCCTGAACCGCTGAGAGCTTTTTGGAGAGAAGTCTGTGTGAAGTCACAAGCATTCAGAGGTTTTGGTGAAGGCGTAAGGTAGCGGGCCGGGCCGGGTAAACCGGGCTACGTTGACTCGTTCTGACTCACAGCTTTGCCCCCGTTCAGCACAGCGGAGGCACTGCGGCTCTTGGTTGGCGTGCCGCTACCAGAACGAGAGAATTCGGTCAGGTCGTGCAGAGATGGCTCTCTGTACATGGCCACTAAAAAACACAAGACAAACAAAGAGAGATCTCTTAGAAACAACATCCGCTCTTTAAGTTACATGTGCACAGAGAAAGTGACAATGGGCTTGTTTACTAAATGATAGCCAGTAATCAATTGTGTACACTTAGTAAAGAAAAAAACAAACAAACATTGGTAGCTGTAGTTTATACACTATTATTATATACACTATTTTTTCACCATTTCTAAAGGTGCTGTTGACTTGAAATTTTCCCAAGATGTTAGTAACAACCAAAAAATCCATTTATGCAAAGAAAAGAAATCTAATTAGCTTACAAATTATGTTATGCGTAAAAAAATAAAATGACGCAGGGAAAAAGTTTTAAACACATGAAGAAAGGGAGGTGTAGAAAGACAGTGAAAGCCCAGACAGCAGCTGAAATCTCTCCGTAGTTATTCAGCAACCGTCTGCCCTTCGTCATTGTAAATTAATATTAGCTGCGTCAGTCCAACATCTACATTATCAGGATGATGAAGGTGAAACCAGGGTGGACATTTCAGTATGATTCAAAGCAAAATAAAATCCAATAGAATCCAATAGAAAGCTCAGATTTGATAGATGAGAGCCACAGAACCATTAAGATGTTTATGCTCTGTTGAAGTCTGTGAAAAACTCACTCCTGAGCAAGGTATGTGACTTCATTCTCCATATGAGAGGCGTCTTTAGGCTGCCATCCCCAAAAAGCCTTTTATATAAAGTATTAAATACATTTCAGTAGTTCAGTACTTTCCTCTTGTGTCATTTTATGGTTATTACACACAGCATAAAACATAAAATAATTTTTTTTTGTTTAATTGTGTTGTTTGGGTTTTACCAAAATCTGGTTCGATTCCATGTCAACAGCTCCTTCAGTAATATTAACTAATATTATTCACCGGAAAAAAAGATGACGTGTTCAACACTTATTTTCCCTACTGTACAAACATTACAAATACTGAGGAATTTCAGAAGAAGTAAACACTGTTCTTTTGAATATCTGGAAACTGAAAAAGCAGCACAATCGCTGAAAATGAATTGACGGTGATAGACATTTATTTAAACAAACAGTTTCAATAAGGTATATCAGAACAGAACATGATTGTTTGAAAATGTTTTTAATGTATTTAATATATGCAACTGTAAATACTGCATTTTATCAAACAAATGCAGTCTTTGTAAACATTAGAGACTCTTTCAAAGACATTAAAAAATTCATATACAATCCCAAATGTTTGAATGCCTGTGTACAATACAGTATAATTTGTGATGAGTCAAAATTGTTGAAATGCTAGAAAACACTCTCAGTTAAACCCAGCTCACACTGTGTGATTTAAAAAAAAAAAAAACATTTCAAGAGTTCACACTTAGCTAATGATCAATAAAGTGTATTTGGCATGCTGTCCTGGGAGAGAGCCCGGAGCTCGGAATATTCTCGAGCCCAGGGTTCCTCCCGTTAGAAGAGCGAGAGGGGAGTTTGAGCTCAAGTAGGTCTCGAGAACTCCCCTGCTTGTCTGTGTGCTGAGAAGTGTATGGCTAAGGTTTGTCTTAAGATACTAATTTGGAATAGTCGATTGGCTTATGGTGTATGGACGGTGGAAGGAACCCAGATAAAACCCTTGTGCACATGAGGAGAACATGCAAAGTCTGCACAGAAACACCAACCAGCCCAGTGAGAGACTGAACCAGTGGAGCTCTTGCTGTGAGGCAACAGTGCTAACCACTGGGCCGCCGTGCCACCATATCAAAAAAGGGGAGGAGTAGGGGTGGAAGGGGGGATTCTTCAAGATGAAAATGACTGGAGCTGAAAGCTCTGAATATTTATAGTACGTCAGTATTCATCTGATTGGGCTAATTACAGAGCTGATGCAATGCCAGCCGTGCTTGATCATAAGCACATGATCTTCTCGAAATTAGTTTATAAATAAACCGCACATGATAGTAGCTTGTCAGACTATAAGATCTCAGTTGTCATATTTGTCAGATTAAAGAACTATCAAAACACACAAAACAAACACACAAAAGAAAATCCAGAGTTTGATGTCATCTACACATCTGAAATGACCCACATTATGAAATGATACCTAACAGCAAACATAAACTAAGAGGTAATTTTGCTCACAACATGCCTCAATAATAAAACCAGCAAAAAGCTGTTCAAACATTAGAAGTTGTGCTGACTGCATCATCAGATTTGGTTCTTGGCTTGATGCTCATCGTAACGGAATGCACACTGCAAGAAAGTGTCTGAAATCTTCAGATGCTGCCAGAACTTCATTGGAGGGTATATTTGACGGCAGTAGCCACTGAGTGTCGATAAACACATCAAAAGACCAACAATCAAAGAGCACAGATTTTAGCCTATATAGGATCACAGGAATCTTTCAGGATTTCCTAAATCTGTCTCAGACGAGCAAATCATGTCTGAAATTGCAAAGTGTGAGCATGGCTTTATTCACACAAATACCCACAAAGCAAAATCAATGCAGAACAGTAGAGTAGCACAGACTGTGAAAAGTGTCAATAGGTTCAAGCAGATCATTTCCCTTTTTTTAACGAAAAGCATTGTTTTGGGCAGTTACAGTAATTTCTCTGACTTGCTGTATAAAAAATGCATTGTCTGAACTCCTGCTATCTGACACCTGCATCTAACCCAAGCACTTTTACACAATTCCTTTTCAAAATCTTGTAGGACGTTAAAATGCGTTCATTTGATGGTCTTAACGATGGATGTGCAGTACAGGAGCATCACAAAGACTTCCTTTACCCTCACACAAAGCTCCTTCTGTCTGCAACAGGCAATCGATGCAGCACTTAAGTGGAAAGCTCTAAGAATCGATGGTTGACGTATTGGTTGTGCAAGTGAGTGTCGAGCCTCTCGCCAGAGGGATTTAGGAGTCCAGGTCATTATTAGTGCTCTGTGCACTGCTGTCTCTGGGCTTTGGCATACAACAGATTGTGACCAATGTGCTTCAGAATGTGACACTGTCAATATAGCAATACACAGCAAGGTGAGAGGCAAAAACAAATTTTTTATGCGACCATTTTGTTTTGTTTTTTTGACTTATAAAAAAAAAACCACCTCAAAACATACTTTTGACCTTTTGTCAAACATTGTCAAAAACGAAACAAGAATTTTGAATGTGACTTCATCCAATGCTCTGATCTTGCGCTATAGAAATATATGCAAATTAGCACATATATAATGAAATAATGCCTAATATGCATATTTAAACAATATTTTCAATTCTTAATGTAATCAAATCAACTAAAATATGTTGTTAACTATTAGTTTTTTTCATTAGTCACCAGCAGTGTCTCGCCTTAATCGCCTAAAACATCTCCTCTAATTAAATTAACATAAACAAGGCACCAAGGCTGAGCGCTGCCCGCTTCTTTTGGAGATGGTAATGATCTAATAGGCTGAATTTGCATGTGTGTGTGTGTTTGTGTGTGTACATGTGTACCCTAGACTGAAGCTACAGTAGTTAGTGAGTGGAGGGCTGGCAGCTGAAGTCATGTTCACAGTGAGCAGACAGTTCTTTAATTGCTCCTCTGGCAGAGACTGCTGGAGAATTTTTATGAGGCTGTGAGCAACATTACGATTCCCTCTTTCTCTTCAAATTACATAACCCTCCTTAACAACAACTGAAATCATGACCGACACAATCACTGCTTCTTTACAGGCATCACACTTTCTAACGATTTTGTTTGTTAACATTATTTGAAGCATAAGGTTAACAACGAACATCTTTTATCATTTTTAATGTACTTCTGAGTACTGCATTATATTATATATACACAGTTGAAGTCAGAATTATTGGGGGTGGTGTTGGGGGCTAATAATTCAGGGGGGCTAATAATTCTGACTTCAACTGTATATATATACTTTCATATACACAGCCGTTCTGTCTGGTTCTTGGAATCTGATATCCAAGTCTGTGATATTCTGCAATAACAGCACTCTCACAGCCTCTTCACTCTTGTGTATTACTCCACCCTCATAGAGATCATTAAAATCATTACAGTTTGACAAATATTGCAGCTGTTGGACAACATAATGTACTTTTGAGGCTTTTTAGGCAAGAATGTAGTTGTTTAGTTTGCAGCTATGCAGTTTATTTATAAGGATAGTGCCTATTTTAAATAATTATAAATTCTGAGATTGGCAGCCATAAGCCTGTCATACTGAGCAGAGCAAAGACGGTTGCACCACAAGATGGCAACAGAGACCACATAATAAGTCCTTAGAAGGAAAAACCTCAGTGTTTTCATTTCTTGTTTCAAACTACAGCTGATCAAATCATTATAAAAGAGATAGAGGTAAGTCACATTCCAAATCAATCTCTCTCTTTTTTATATATCAGTGCTGTATTTATACCAAAGTAATTGGCTAGTGTTTGCTTTGCTTTGGCTTTTTCGGGGTTAATTATTGTGATCTCCTGATTGCAAAAGATGATTACTAGGAAATCTATGTAGACTGATGGCATTTCATATCGTTCAGCCTTATAATCTTAAAATGTGAGCAAAATAACCTGTTTTGTCATAATTTTACAGTATATATTAGCAAGAGAATCGTTGAAATATTAGTTCTAAAGTGATTGTTCTGAAGTCAGCTAAAGATGTGAATGAATAGTGGAAGAAAGTAGTTCGTCGTACAAAAGATGACAATACACACGATTATCCTGTCAAACTGTTGTATAAATGCATTATTACACTCATAATAGTGCGACATGGCTGTACAGTATACCGTCACTGGTGGGACACTAAGACAAAGCAGGTCTTCCCCCGGTGCCGATATACAGCCATATATGTACATCACATTTCAAGCTGTATGAATGAATTATTTTTATTTTATACACTACCAAGTGTTTGTTTTCAGTATATATTTTTATGAAAATTATATGCTTATTCAGTGAGATTAAAAAGGATCAAAATTAAGTTTAGAAACAAAATGGATCAATAAAAAAGAAAATGCTAAAATTATGTTACAAAAACATGTCTAATGCAGATAAATTCAGATAATAAGAAATGTTACCTCAATACAAAATCAGCATAATGAAAGAATTAAAAAAAAAATCAGCTCTGACATCACAGGAGTAAACATTTAGAAATCCCTTCACACAATACAGTTTTTTTACTACTGCATTTTTATTAAATATATACAGCCTTGGTATAAATTCTCTGTTTTAAATAGTGGTCTATGTATAATATATCACACATTAAATTAGTGAATTTACTAACATTAATATATAGAATCACAAACTAAAGTCTAACAAATAGTTTCAAGCATCTGAACAGATGAAAAAAATGCCTTAATTTAAGCGAAGCGATTTATTTTGGTTTATTTTGGTATGTAATGTTTTAATTTCCCACTTAAACTAGTCGAAACATCCAGCATTTTTTTCAGGTAGAAAATGGCTTAAAAATGTACAATGTTAACTCTGCATTCTTAGATTTATGTTAAATGAATTCCCTAAAAATCTATCCATCTGCTTCCAAAGCAGCAGTCATCCCCTGATGATGTAAGTTTGACGGCTTGGGTGAAATATGCTTAGCCACGGCCCCTACTAAATATTGCGGTGGAAAAATCATCGTGCTGGAATAAAAACCTGTAGCAACTTCCTGTCCACGCAGACCTTAAGACATTTGTTTTTTTTAGAGAATGCATCATGAATAACGTTTTTTTGCATAGTTATTTTTTCAAGCATAAATCTGAGGCTGTGCATTGGCCTCTGAAATGCACCTCAGTGAAACACTGAATGAATGCAGTGTAGAGCAGCGTCAGCCTGTCATTCAGAGCTAATGCATAACTCCTGCTGTCTCTTACATTACCAGCCTTCACCATTATCCGCTCGCCACAGGACAAGCCACTTTAAAAAAAAGCAAATGCATTTTCAGGGGTTGAGACATTTCCTCGGCGAACAAAACATTTCTCAGCTCCTAAGCCTCTGTTTTTAATTATAATCAAATCAAAGACCTTGTTTTAAAAGCATTATTGATTTCTGTAAGTAGCTGAAATGTGTGACAATATCAGACATTCAGTTCAAAAACTCATTTATGTAGCATGAGTCAAATAATATATGTGATACCTTACAAAAAAATGCACAGTGGCTCAGAGGCTACAAAATAGTTCATCTTCATTAAAAGAGAAACTATGGTTATGAGCTTCTGCTAAAAAACTTACATGTCATCTGAACACATTTGAAACGAGCATATAACAGTATCAGATTTTCTTGTTGTGATAACAGCAAAAAAGTGTTTCTATAACAGGTATACAGTAATAAAAACACTGTGTATAATTTAACATTTAGAATACGTTTACTTTTTTACAGAAGTTATGTTAATGTTAAACAAATACAACTGAAGTTTATTAGTGTTATTAGAAACCGTTTTGACATTTGATTTCATTGAGTCAATAAACATTATGAAATTAACATCACCTAAGATGATTAAATTCTTTACAAGTAGCAATTAAGTTCAAGTTATTTAAGTATATGAGATGTACACCATTTAGAATTCAACATCTGGATGTTTTTAAAGGGAACCTATTATGTAAAAATACATACTTAATGCACTTATCGCACATTTTATGCAAATCGCTTGAGTTAGAATATCTGAAATTCAGAGGACATTTGCGCCGAGTTAACCAATCAGCAGCTTGCTCTTGAGGGGAGTGATTATGACGTAGTGCCTGTTGTAGGTGTGCTAAGGGGAAATCCTCTTGCTGACACCGGACAACAGTTCATCAAACTGGGCTCGGCTCAGTCGGAAGTACCGCTGAAAGCCTCCATCCTCCAGGTACAGTTTCTGGAGGAGTTGATGAACTCACAGAACTGGGTGCACCTGAAAAGATCTAGTGGACTCAGAAACGGCCCGAACGAATCTACGCTGTTTTTAAAAGCCCTTCTAAAGCACAGTATCTCAATAAATTCCATGTTATAGCCATGAAGCAAGAGTCACAGGGCAGACAGAAGCCCTGCCCATGACGTGAATCCACGTCTATTGTGAAGTGAAATTGACACACGAATGAAGTGAATTTGACACACGGATGAAGTGAGTAATCTCAAAATGTTCACACGTCTATTTACGTGCGAACAACATGATTTATTTGCACAGTTCGCATGTGGTGTGCTTTATCTTGTGTTCACACCAGATGCGGCAAGTGAAGCAAAATCATGCTATTCGCGCGTAAATAGACGTGTGAACATTTGAGTTTACTCCCTTCATTTGCGCGTACAAATCTGCTTCATTTGCGCGTCAAATTCACTTGAGAACAGACGCGGATTCGCATCATGGGCAGGGCTTCTGTCTATGGCTTGGTGACTAGCTTTATTGCAAAATGGCTAACAGGGGTTTTATGCTTCTGACTGAGCCAAGCCCAGTTTGATGAACTGTTGTCGGTGTCGGCAGGAGGATTTCCCCCTGGGACACCAACAACAGGCGCTACGTCATTATCACACCCCCATAAGAGCAAGCTCCTGACTGATTAACGCGGGGCGAATGTCAGCTGAAGTTTTTAAAACGCGTCATTCACAGCATTCGCGCCGCGCCATTTGCTCGTATCGCGTCGCAGGATGCCTATTTGTGCCTTTGCATTGACTTAACATGTAAAACTCACGCTTGACGTGTCTTCAGCGTTTGGTGTGAACGCAGCATTAGAGTTATCTAAAGCTATCTACTTAGTTACAAGCATTATAAACGTTGTAGGAACCAAAAATTAACTCCATAGTTTCCATAAAGTACTTTTTTGAAAGCTTCACAGAATTAACATTAGTCCTGTTTTGAATCTGCCACTATGCTGACTCAAAGAGGGCGTGGAGCATGTCATTTGAATTTAAAGCGACAGCTACCAAAATGGCACAATTTGGATCAAAGTTGAAAAGAGGCAGTTTCGAAGAGTAATAAAACTTATTATTTGTTTGCTATTTTGAGCTGACACTTCACACATACACACACACACACACACACACACACACACACACACACACACACACACACACACACACACACACACACACACACACACACACACACACACACACACACACACACACACACACACACACACAAACACACACACAAACACACACACACACAGCCTTATTTTAGATCTTGTAAAAAGGGCCACAATAGGTCCCCTTTAATGTAAAAATGTAAACTTTCACATTTCATCACAAGACCCTTCCATCTCTTTCTAAAGCAACAACAACACATTTCCAGAGAATTGTGCTTATAGAGTGTAGAGTCTCTCTGTTTGCTGACAGTGAAAGTGCGCAGCCGGCAGATGAAAGTCACTAGGAACTTTCAGAGTTGAACAAAGCCGTGCTGTGTGGTTTTCTGAGGTGCCTGCAGTGGCCTGGATAGAGTCGTGCAGCTCTGTTTGCTGTCAAAAGCTGCTTTATCATCCACAGACTCTGCTGTAAACGCTCTGATTGTGCTTGTGTGTGAAATGCTCCAGACAACCTCCATCGTCCACAGCCGGAGAGACTAAACACAGCTGGAGAGACAGTGAAAGTGCAGACCGTGCACTCCGGAGCATTCAGGAGGAAAAAGGAGGACGTAGTCAAATTTTATTTTGACTATGAAAGAAGATACGCACAAATACAGGATGACTTTTGGTTAATTTGCTGTCTGGTAGATGAATTATCAGGTTTCCCATAAATTGGGTTTTCCAGTCATTTGTGATTATTTGAAGCTAAAAGAACATTCATCGTGAATAAAGTGCTTTCATGGCCTGAAACATTGTGCCATGATTGAAAACACCCAGTTACTTTAACAAAAAATGCACAAGCCATGAAACCATATGTGGATAATTTCATAAAGAATTAGGCAGAAAATTATTGTCAATATTTTTCAGACCCCGGTGGCGTAGTGAGTAGCACGTTCCCCTCACAGCAAGAAGGTCGCTGGTTCGAGCCCCGGCTGGGTCAGTTGGCATTTCTGTGTGGAGTTTGCATGTTCTCCCTGTGGTTGCGTGGATTTCCTCCGGGTGCTCCGGTTTCCCCCACAGTCCAAAGACATGTGGTATAGGTGAATTGGGTAAGCTAAATTGTCCGTAGTGTGTGAGTGTGAATGTGTGTGTATGGATGTTTCCCAGGGATGGGTTGTGGCTGGAAGGGCATCCGCTGCGTAAAAATATGCTGGATAAGTTGGTGGTTTATTCCGCTGTGGCGACCCCGGATTAATAAAGGGACTAAGCCGACAAGAAAATGAATGAATGAATGAATGAATACAATGCAAAATCAACAAAAAGTAGATTTTTTTTTGTGATCCTGCAAAAAGTTGAATTTAAATGAAAAATAATTACAAAAAATGTAAACAATCTCATGAAACATCCAATTCCAAACCATATAATCAAATTTGATTTATTTCAGTTTGCAAATCATTGTTTTACATGACTTAGAGACATTGCAAATGCAGCGCACATGATGTATTTGAGTGTCTCTCAAAAAACGACGTCTCACCTGCACCCTCACAATCCTCACATTACATGGAAGTGGGGGGATATTGTTTTGCAGCCAGTGCAAGAAGCAGAAGCGGATGAAGTGCGAGTGATTTACATGTGAAGTCAATGCAAAGATGCGATTAGACATCCTGTGGCACAAATCTAGTGAATAACACAATGCGAATTGGGTGTTTTGTGCGTTTGATGCGCTTCAGACTGCAAAAAAGTGAGAACTAACATCTAACAAACAGAGCAATAGAACGAACAGAAAGGCAAGCAGCTTAAAATGATTGAGATTTGTTCAAGAAGGACAGCCGTTAAACGTGACCCAATTGATAGACCTTATTTTTGCTATACATGTATGGCTGGTAGCCTATAATGATGTGTGTCAAATCGATAAATGATTTCGCTTAACTCTTTCCCTGCCGTTGATGGAAGAAAATGCTTCCCTGCCGTTAATGAGTTTTACAGCAATCACTGTGTATGTGTATTACAGTAGGGGAAGCCCTAACGCATGTCCTGAGTGAGATACATGATGTCAGAGGCTCTGAATATGATATCTGAGAAAGAGAAAGTGAGATAGGGAATAAAAGTAAGAGTTATACAACCTCCCCTTAGCTTAATCCCCACCTTTTCACATCTGTTTCAGATCTTGTCTTGACAAGAGACCAAAATAAAGAAACTTTATTTTCATGATTTGTGTCATTATCATTGTGTCAGATTGCACACATAACATAGTAGGTTACCTAACATGGTTAATAATAGTAATTTTTATTGCAAAAAAATCACCAAAAAATCTTGAAAAACTCAGGGGTCTGATTATTTATAAAATATGCAAAAAAAAAAAATCACTACAATATACCGGAACTGCATTTAATAATGATAAAATTTATAATCGTTTTATTATTATAACATTTGAACAAATTTATAAAATATCATGATATTAAAACTGATCTGTGAAGTTATTTTATACCAATAATTTAGATTTTTATAGTACCTTTAACTGTTGTTCAATAATTTTTTATTATTACTTTAATAATAATGAATAATGAATAATGAATAATTAAATAATAATAATAATAATAATAATAATAATAATAATAATAATAACAATAATAACAATAATAATAATTATTATAATAATAATAATAATTATTATTATTATTATCATCATTATTAATGTTGTTATTATTATATAACAAAAGGAAATAATCAAACCACTATTTCCAATATTTCCAATATTTTATTTTTGCTTTCAAACATAAACGTTAAAGAGCACCTAGTGTGATAAGACTGACTGCGTTGAAGTGTTGACTCACCTTTCAAAGGCTTGGGGAGGAAGTGTGCAGCAGGCTTGTTCTTCTTCACATGGTTGCCCTTCATGATCTCTCCTTCTTTATTCAGGCCCAGGTACCAGCCCCTGCCCGACTGCTGCTGTCTGTAGATCATGGAGGAGTACGTCACGTAGTAGTTCTCAAACACAGACTCCTTAAACTTGCACTCTGGTGTGAAGTGTTCCTGTGCAGCAAGAGAGAGGGGGGAAAGCAGATGAAGGTTTGATTGAGACGTATCCTTTATGCGGCAAACTGTATGATAAGTACAGTAAATACACAAATATAGTTTTACACATGATATTGTGATGAATTTTTGTTAATCTGATCACAAGTAATAATCTATCCGCATACCTCTGATTATTAATAGCAACCTCTACATATATTCATCTATTGTAAATCTCTGTTCATAGCTAATATAACCTGTATAAAATGTATATCAATCTGTAAATATGTCCATAGTGTTTCTATAATTATGCTTTATAACATACCTCTATCCTGCACTTGCTGCTATTGCACTCCTGGTTAGATCTAAACTGCATTTTGTTGCCTTGTAATTAAACATGTAATGACAATAAAGTTGAATCTAATCTAATATGTATTTACATATCACCTTTTAGAGACAAGACATCACAAAGTGCTTTACAGTAAAAGGAAAAAGTATATCAAAACAGGTAAAAATCCAAGTACAAATAACACCAAATGTAAAACTAGCTCACCATACTGTTAACTAAAAGCTTGTCCAAAGTGTCTTTAAATTTTCTTAAAACTGAGCCCAGAGTTCTCAATGCTAGAGGGAGAGAGTTCCAGAGTCACAACACAGAAGACACGGTCACCTTTAGTCTTAAGACGTGTTCTGGGAATAGTTAAAAGTTCTTGGCCAGAAAACTTCAGAGACCGGCCACAGGAGTGTGTATGTAAAAGACGAATATTAAGGGAGCCTGACCATGCAGAACTCTATATGTAATTACCAGAACATTAGAATTAACTCTAAAACTGATAGGAAGCCAGTGAAGGGCCTTAAGCACAGGAGTAATGTGCAACTTCCTAATGGTCTTGGTTATTCTGCACAATTGCAATCACTCCATAGATGATTTGTAATGATTTGTCAATCTTATAAAGGTTAAACAGAAGAAGGTGACAATATATACAAGTCTAAATACAGTCTGAAATGTTTTTGAACTTGTCCAGTTAATGCAATTACAAAATCATTGATGAATTCTTTCTGATTTTTGGATTCTCTCTCTGATTAGTATGCAAAGACTTTTAGAACTGAAGTTTATTTATAAACTAATTTTGAGAGGATCGCGTGCTTACAGTATGATTGCTTGCGGCTGGTCTCGTATTTTCCAATTTATGATTCACTAGTCAGATGATTCCTAAGTCACTATAAATACCCTAAGTTCCATATCACAGCTATCTTCATTTTGAAGAATCCCCCCTTCCATCCCTACTTCTCCTCCTTTCCTAGATAGGTTGCACAGTGGCCCAGTGGTTACCATTGTTGCCCCACAGCAAGAACATCAGTTTTAGTCTTTACCAAGCCAGCCGACGTTTCTGTGCAGAGTTAACACATTCTCCCAGTGCTCACGTCAGTTTCCCCCGGGTTCCCTGGTTTCCTCCCACCGTCCAAAAACATGCAACTTAAGTTAATAATAATTTGACTAATTTAATTCAGCTCCATAGACATGCTCCTAGTATGCAGTTATCTCTTAAGAGCAATCACTATCTGTTCATTAGCTACTACAGCAGGGGAGTTCTCGAGATCTACATGAGCTCAAACTGCCCTCTCGCCTTGCAAACGGGAGGGAGCCCCGGCTTGAGGATCTTATAAGCTCAAGGTTCTCTCCTGGGACAGCATGCCAAAAAAGCTTTATAATCAATCATCAGCTAAGAGTGAACTTTTGAAAGCATTTTATTAGATGATGTTTCTGGAAAAAAATCACATGACATGCAGTGGTATGAGTTTGGGGTGTCAGTTTGAAATATCAGCTAGAAAACCCAAATTCTAATATTGATGAAGTGAAATATGCAAATTATCTATCCGTCCGTCCATCCATCCATCCATCCATCCATCCATCTGATAATACATGCTAGCAAGTGAAATATGCAAATTATCCATCCATCCTTCCATCCATCCATCCATCCATCCATCCATCCATCCATCCATCCATCCATCCATCCATCCATCCATCTATCTGATAATACATGCTAGCAACTGCACAGCAACAGCCAAACAACAAACTATTCTGAAATTGTACTTTGCTGTTGCTTGCTACTAGATTGAATGTCACTAGCAATACTTTCAGTTGACTTTTTAGCAAGACACTCCTCATATAGCCGCCCGTGGTGCTTTTTTAGGTGCTTGTTGTTGTATTTCCTCATGCTGTGGCAACAATTCTGCGACAGCTCTTACAAATGACCTGTTTTTATTCAGTGTCTGTGACTTTGAAACCAAAATATAACAGACATGCTGTTTTTCTTTGATATGAATTCGCCTAATGCTTCTGATGCTATGATCCCACTTGTCCGTACTTTCCTGTTTGTTTGTCATATCGTAGCCTCTTGCGATTAGCTAATTCCAAACATTTCAAATCGCGATTGCGATTCGATTTTGATTAATCTCACAGCCCTAATTCAGGGTTTGAGCCTTTTAAAATTAGTTACATGTAAAACTCATAGAAACTTTATATTATTTCAAACTGAAAATCTTCAAACTTCAAAAACTAATTAAAATTTGAGGCTAGAATTTCTCAAGTCAGCATTAAAGTTTGTATTTTTAACCTTTTAACTTGAACTTAACCTTTTAACTACTAAAATAAAAGTAAAACTGATTATAAAATCATAATTAACATTTAAAGTCCTGCTAAAATGTATTTAGAAATATATCTCAGCCAGACTCAGTATCTCAGTGATACCTAACACTGTTAAAAACACACATTATTTGATCATTAATTGCACTTTAAATGAACAAAAACAACAGCTAATTAAAAAAACAAAACTTGAGTGTAATAAAATGTATTTTTGTCCTTCCACCATCCTCTTAAAATCACCATTTCTTCTTTTATCTGTTGTTTTTTCACCCTAATAATCCTCACTCTCCTCCGCTTGGTCTGTTGTTGTGCTCTCTCTCATTAGCACTTCCAAAAGCAATCTATGTTGTAGCGTTGCATAAACATGCTAATGGAGTTTGGGGATGGATCGCTCTATGGATCGGCCGTATTGAATGTGTGTGCGAGTACAGCGTGTGCACTTCATTGAGTCATTATAAACGCTCGCCTCCCACCAGGCTTGATCCTGTATTGACTGTGTGCTTCGTTAGGATACTGCAAACACTGGGAGAGGGTGAAAAGATGAGAGACGGTGCACGGAGCAACAGCAAATTACGCTATTCTGCATGTTATCTGACTAACTAATTGCTTTTCAAGAGGTGTCTAACTCTTTCGCTAACTCAGTAAAGCATTGGAAATAAATCAATGCCTACGTAAAGCCACAGTAACACACCCACTGCTCACGGATCCACACTTCCAGATGGATAAACTAGGGGTGTAATGTTTTGATGCAATCCTTGTTTTATGTGTAGAACATTGTTTAAATCTAAGTTTCCGCACAAACACATTAAGTGTTGGTGAGCAAGTTTGTTTAATCTCTGCCTCATTATTTGCAGATTTAAAGTATCTGCTGACAACTTAAACATAAGGAGTCAGATTTAAACAGAATTCATAGAGAGTAAAAAAGGGGTTTAAAATAAATCAGGTTTGTGAACACTGACAGTCAAGCAGTCTTTTTTTTTCTCTTTTATTTTTTTTACTGGTATTTTGTATTCGTAATCTTTTTAATTTAAAAGATCACACGT
>CAIGQQ010038942.1:9473080-9493581 GCA_903798035.1 Danio albolineatus
ATATATATATATATTCTAAAGTTATTTGTACTGCTTTGGTGATATGTGAATGGCCCCATAAGCAGCTGAGCTTTTCTTCACATTCAGAAGATACATTAACTCACGACACTGCACAAAAATCCAATTAAGCCTGTTTAGGCTGAGTTGGACCACCGTGTTTTTGGATGCCGGTGTCCTCCTTGGCGACGAGTATTGTCATAGAATGCTTTCTGTTTAAGTGGTTGAACAAGTTGCTGGTCGAGTTAAAAGCAGTGAAAATGCTTTTAAGATGCTGGACACTGACTGCATTTTACAGCAATATTTTTGTTTTTATGCTCAACGTAAGCAAAGTAATGTCTGTATTTCCATTTTAAGAAGCAACCACACTAGTCAGCAGCAGCACGTTCTCCAGCTATTTATTGAAAAGAGCATGCTTATTAACTGACATTGCAGCAGAGAACGTGATTTAAAAGAAGACATTTTTTTTCTTCTAAAAACTATATTTGTAATGTAAGTAACACAATTACACTGACTTTAGCAGCCGCGATCAAATGACACAAATGTAATAAGGCCACACGGAATCTGCGCGCGCAGAATTCTGCAGATTTTTAGCCCATCATTTATTCTGTTTATTTACTGGTGTAAATGTGTGTAAATGTATATTTAGTCAGTTTTTAAATTAATTTTAGTCATAATATTGACTAATATGAAAATATTCATACGATTTATTTACAATACAGTTTGTAAAGTACTATTTTCAGTGTTTTAGTAGATATTTTATATAAAAGACTTGCTTTGTTTATCAAATAAAGTGGATCTAATTAGATTCGCATTGTAAACATATAAATGTTAAAAAGGCATCACTTTTTATTTCATATATTAAGGTTTTAGTTATAATACTCACAAAATTATTCCGCATGAATCCGCAGATTTTTAACAAAATACTCTGCAGAAATAGCAAAAAATGTCCACAGATTCCGTCTGGCCCTAGCAATTCGTTACATTACTGCGTTTCCCAAAAATGTAATTAGAAGCGTTAACCCAACTCTGTAGAAGTCTATGTGGACCATCATCTGCTTTAAACTGTAGCAAGGTTAAACTGTATTGTCCCTGTTAAATAAACATATATAATAATAAAAACATTTTTTCTCTCAATGCAGTTTTGAATATATATTTCTTTTTTTATCTATGAAACAAAAGTTTTCTCAAATCACTGAACATTTTCTTTTATCTCTGGATCATCATCCCTAATATATTTATGAATATTTTTATTTCATTATTAGAGTACTTGTATTCAGTTTCAGTTGACTTTTTCATTGAAATCAAGAAGACATCTGATTTAAAATTAGTTGCCCATTTTAATGAGATTTGGGAACTAGACTGAACTGCTATAGAGTTTTGTATGTTGATTTGTTTATTGTATTTCATTATTTATTTTATATTTACTTTGTCTCCTTTGGTTTCATTGTCCATGTGCATACCTTGCTTTAACTCTTTGTCCCAGCCAGTTACTTATTATGATTGTGAATAACAAACTCAATGTTATTCATATACAATATGCATTTTAATTTATTTTTATGAACCTTCAAACATTTTAATCTGTGTTATATAGATGGGGCGAGAGGAAGGGTTTTGAGTTTATTTTTGTAATAAATTAAATCTATAGAGTACTTCCAAGACAACTTTGATATATGGTTCATCCCATTGTTATAAGGATTTAGGTGGTACTGTACTGTATTAACAGTGCTCAGCATAATTAAGTAACAACCCATTTTGAAAATAATATGTTTATCCATTTCTCAATAAATTTAGGCAATGTATTTTGGTGCACTTAAACAAAACAGATATATTAAACAGATATATTTATTAAAATAATATTTTATCATATTAATATGTCACCAAACATATTTAGAAATTGAAAAATAATACTATTAAATTCAAGCAAAATACTGCAAAAATATATTACAACCTAAAAAATTTCAACTGAACGTACAACTTTTTTTTACTTCTCTTGATTTTTCCTCCTTTCTAAATTTTTATTTAATATTTTCTATAATATATAAATTTGGGTGGACTAGTTTTTGAATCGTTATAGTAAGTAATTTTTTTTGATAAGCTCCAGATTTGAGTACTGACAGTACAGTACTGACTAATCTAATGTATATGCACAAATATAATATTGTATAGCTTCCTATTAAAAATATTAATTTAAAAGATAGATTTGTGAGGGGTGTACTTACATATGCTAAGCACTGTATGTATGTATGTATGTGTGTATGTGTGTATGTATGTACAGTATGTATGTGTGTGTGCATGCATGTATGTATGTATGTATATATGTTTTACAATGAAAATGAAAATAAAGAGTAAAAAAATAAAATAAAATGTTTAAACTGTTGTTAACAAATACTACTAATGATAAATTAATTATTAATAATATTATAAATCATTTTTGTATTTGTATTGATTTCTCCCTAACTGTACCCAAACTGAACGTATAAACACTTACATACATTTTATACTGTACCAAATCATCAATTCAGTGTACTTTTACACCCCTAGTAAAGCTTAGTAAGCAAAGCTGACAAACCAGCATGCACTCTGACAAAGTTTAAATGCAGGATGTTTCATATTTCATTATGAAGAAGTATTTGTACAGTACAGTCCTATATTGATAATATTACACGCATAATAGATTTATGATACTTGATTTTTCAAATCCAAATGCTCATAGCATATCAATCTCCTTAAATGCATGAGTGCAGTAAATTCAAACAGAAAGTCATTAGAAGAGTTTAGATTAATATCCACGCTGGGCCTTGGGCTGCTGTTGCAGTAACTGAGCGGCTCTGTTCAAATGGATTACAGCACCTCAGGGTGTTGTGGCTGTAATCTTTACTGTTTGAGTGTGGCAAATGATGTGGAAATATTACGGCGTGAGCTGTGAATCAAATTATGTTTTTCATCAGAGCCAAGGGAAGAAAGAAAGTGTAAATAATCTGGGTGTCGCGCTGCAAACATCACTGGGGGAAAGTTTTACTGCAGCTCTGAGAGGCCAATGCGCTTAAAGGAAAATCCTCCACAGGTTGGAGATTTATACAGGAGACAACAGATTAAGTGACAGCAAATTGAATTATCATTTCATCCAATTTCCTGCATGAATTAGATACTGTAAGTGTGTTTGCACATGGATGTAGTTTCATCCAACAAACATGCAAATGCTTACCACAGTTTTTCTTCCATCTAAATATGAGGTATTCAATTAGGACAAGCTGCTTGAGTCATATTAGGTTGTTACTCACAGCATGTGCAACTATATTAAACTGTAGGTATCAACTAAGCTAACAAAAAAGAAACATTTAGAAAAGTTTCTATAACATTTTCTTTTTAGATTGTATCAGTATAATCCAGCACAGCTGCTTCGTTTCAAACTTTAACCAAGGAAACACTGGTATTTCAGATGTTCTATAAGCTGCAGTGAATTAGCATTTTTATTAAGCCTGCCTACTGCTTTCATTTTGTACAGGTAAGTTTTATGAAGTTTAATTTCACAAAGCTAAAGTCTGATCAGTATTTTAGACTTTAAATATAAAGCATATGGGTGGCATGGTGGCTTAGCGATTAGCACTGTCGCCTCGCAGAAAAAAGGTGGCTGGTTTGAGTCCTGGCTGGGCCAGTTGGCATGTTTGTGTGGAGTTTGCATGTTCTCCCTGAGTTTGTGTGGGTTTCCTTTGGATGCTCCGGTTTCCCCCACAGTCCAAAGATAATAAGTGAAATTATAATTGGTGATAATTAGGTGAACTGGGTAAACAAAACTGGATATAATTTAAGAGCACATGTGTGAATGGGAGTTTCCCAGTACTGGGTTGTGGTTGGAAGGGCATCCGCTGCGTAAAACATATGCTGGAGAAGTTTGTGGTTTATTCAGCTGGTTTATTTATCAACCTTGATAAATAAGGGACAAAGCCGAAGGAAAATGAATGAATGAATATAAAGCATGAATAATGGTTAATCATGATTTATTACAAATCTCTTAAGGTAGTTGAGCCTGCGAGAAAGCTAATTAACACCTTAGGCCCTATCATACACCCAGCCCAATAAAGCGCAAGACGTGTTTGGTGCAATTTGTTGTTATTTTCAAACCAGCGCAAATCTAATTTTCATGTTTTGCGCCATTTGTGCCACTTTGTTGACTGATGGGTGTGCCAGTCTATAAAGGAGGTGTATTATGACGCATTGTTGGCGCATTGCTATTTTGAGAAACTGAAACAGACTGCACCATTGATCAACTAAAAGCTGGTATAAGTCCAGCACAGAGCGCGTTAGTTATGCACCTATGCATGTTTAAATGCTTAATACACATACAGTAGGATGCACAGCAATACACAAATATCTTTACATAAAAAAGAATTAAGGATTAAAATGTTACAAAACTTTTTTTTACTAAATAGCTATATATAAAAAAAAACACTACTTCCATGTCTTCTTCATGTCCGGGGGGCTTTTTTCAGTTTATTCATGACAATTTGCATTTTTATTATTATTATTATTATTATTATTATTATTAGCAGTATTATTTATTATACGTATATTTTTATTCGTTTTAATAAAAACAAGTTTAGATTTGTCTAACACCTGTTGGGTTGTGGAGACGTATACATCACCATATGAGGCATAAGAATAGGACGTGTGTTTGGATAGAACTCAGTTTTTTGACCACACTTAGAGCTGAATTTAGAAATAGTTTTGAAACAAATCTTTGCTCTTAAAAAATAAAACATGCAGGCGAATGGATGTCTTCAGTGGAGTGCGTACAACACCGTTTCCTTATCCACGAAAGTAGAGTAAGGTAAAGAGTAAAATTAAAGTAAGGAGAAAGTAAAGAGGCTGAATGGATGAGGCTCATTCTTTATCCTTGCGCAGATGGACTGCTGAACTGTTTTCCCGCTAGTTCAGTTCAGTGTTCAGTTTTTCCATTTTCCTTTTAGTTGTTTTTCTATGTTCAGTTTTTCCACTTACAAAGTCCGCCATGTAAATAGCAAATGTGCCATGGCGTGAAGCATCTGACTCTTAAAGGGAATGTGAGATGAGACTCTGACTGGTTCAATGCATGCTATGCTCAAAACACACCCATAAGTCATTAGGAGAATAACCTGTTAGACCACACGAAACGGCGCAAACTGACCTTAAAATAGCAAAGGTGGATTTGGACGTGCCCTTAACGTGCTTTTCAAATAATTTTGCAACTAGAATTGCCCATAAAAAGTACCATATTGGTGCATCAGATACCAGATTTTATTTTTGAAATACTCCAAGTGCTTCAGCTACTTCTATGATGATGTAGAAATGAATTTGCAGCAATAGTCACATGCACAGTAAACACAGTGTTAAAAAAAAAAGGCAAGGCAACATTTTTTTATGACTTGGCACTTTACAACATCTTCTAACTTTAATTTTTTTGTAAAGTAATCTTATGTTTGCAAGCTGCAACTGTGCAATGGTGCTATTTGTCAGCGCAGTGCCCACAAGGCAAGGCACTGAGTTATAAAATAATTTTAGAATACCATAACCTCTTATTTTATAGATCAAAAACTAAGAGGAAATTTTATTTCTCATATGAGATTACTTTAATGCATTTTTAATGCATGATGTTCCTAACAGATATCCTGATCATAAACAACTTTGAAAACTTGTTTGGCTAACCCAAACCTGTACCGAACAGTCAACTGAGTTAACTGACACATCTGACACATAACAACAGTGTACTGTATATGCCATACTTTTAAGCTTTTTTATAGGCTTAGAGTGAAGTGACGTCCTTAAAGGGAATTGATGACAAACACGTTTATGCAGTTATAGTAGCAGTTATAGTAGTGGCGTTGCTGAGAATGTCCCTTCATCATGTGTCCAAAAGTGTCCTCATCTCTCAATCACATCACAGGACAGTCAGTTTCCAGCCGGCCCGAGGCCAACAAGAGTCGTCCTGCTGCTCCGGCTGACTCATGCAGACACTGAGCTCCCACACGCACTGACAGGAACAGTACTGATGTCACTGCACACCCGTGACATCGCACCTCCTTTGGGACAGGCTGTCAGCTCAGCGCCAGCATACATCCCGTAAACACCCAGGAACCCAAGAGTGGTTAGGAAGTGGGGATGTTGAATGGATCTCCACTCTGAGGGTCAGGGGTCATTCTGGTGAGGAAGCTTGATCTGCGATTACTGTATGTGCGAGCTTCAAATGGGGACAGATCTGAGATCGATACGACCTTTAGATGAACATCACCACATGACAGTTGGATGCATCTTCGTTCAGCTATGACTAAGTACTGTGGTGAAGACATTGTGGTGGGTTCACTCGAGGTGAGGACCTTAAGTGATCTTATTATTATGCACTTTCTTTGGTATGATATTTTAATGTTTGAAAATGAAAAAGATCTGCATAGTTACAAAGCATAAAATCTGCTCCAAAAGCAAGTTAGCAAGTCTAATGTACGTATATCAGTCAGCACTGTTTCCAAACTCCCTCCAATGCCTTGACTGTAGTACAGGATGATACAGGTTTATAATGTTTCATTAAGAAACATTAGGCAGATTCTCTGTGGTTTTGTGTATACACTTGACAAATTGTGCTGGTGCACTACATGTCCAGAAACCACATTTCAGAAGTTTAAACTGTCATGACTTGCTGACATGACACTGGCTCAAAATCAGATTCGTATCAGATTTTTTATACACATTTGACATGGATGGAATTTGTGTCATCTTAATAGCAAAGAGAGTCCACTGTGTTGATAACTGTCCACTGTGCTATCATATTCCACTTGAATATACAGTGGTCCCTCATTAATCACGGGAGTTACATTCTAAAACAGCCCGCAATAGGTGAAATACGCAAAGTAGTCCGCTTTATTTTTTTACAATTATTATAGATGTTTTAAGGCTGTAACACCCCTCACTGCACTATTTTCTCAGATAAGCATTGACATTTTCACATTTTTCACTCTTCTTTTAAACACTCTCGTAACTTCTACCTTCCTTTAGCATGCCCAGAATTCCAACTTTTTGTGCGATGGTTAGCATCTCTCTTTGTCTTTTGGGTGCTACTGCAGGTAGCTTTGAAGATGCAGAATGTTTCATCGACATTGTGGGAAGAAAACTTGCAAACATACAGAGGAGTTACAATGCCCATGACCGCATTATGGTGAGGGACCACTGTACAGTGAATGTAAACAGATGCAACAAAAATTTTACATTATCAAAAGATCAGATCTTTGCATCCAATTTTGCTACTTGTAAAAGTGTATGTGACAAATCAAGGCTTTTCATCATCATCATCATCATCATCAAGACTTGCGCTGTTAACACAGCTCTAGTTTGTTGTTCCACAACTAACCAAATCACTTGCTGTACAGGCACCGCCCTCTTCTGTAGTTGGGACAGTTAACAGCTGCTCATTTGCATTTAAAGTGACACACTTGCAAAAGCATAAAAAGCTTAAAGAAATGTACAGCTTTGAGTAATGAGTAATCTGTGAGTTATTTGAGCTGAAACTTCACAGGCACAATCTAGAAGCACCTAAGACATAGAAAAAGGGGCATATAAGTACTCTTTTAAAGTCAGTCCGCACCAATCTTTCTTCTCAGCTATTGTGCATCACTTCAGTTTAAACAGATTACTGCTGTGTTCCGTGCCTCACAAACACCTATTCTGTTAATAACAGCTGATGCCTCAGCTGAAGGTCATAATAATTACAACCAAATGGAGCACAAATGTATTATGTAGAGCGGCTCTCCATAACGGCTGGATTTCACCCTTATCTTATCAGGAATAATTCATCATAATTATCATAATAACATAAACAAAAACAAAAGAGTGGAGTGTTGAGAGGATGAGGGCAGGAAATAGGGATGATAAATGGCACATGCTAACCACCGAATCCACAAAGCACAATAACATGATGCTTTTAAATGGCTCTCAAAATGTCTATCTCAGCAAATGGATGACAAAATAAAGGTCCTTAAATGAACAAGTGTTTTGGGAGTCAATATGGTATGCATATAAACACTTTTGCGAAATGTATTCCCATCCATCTAAATTCTATACAAAAATACAGTAAAATGGTAAAAGTGGTGAAAGACTTTAGAATCACATGATCCTTCGTAAATCACTCTGATATGCTGACTTGAGGCTCATTCAAACAAGTGTTGAAAACATTTCTTTAATATTTTTGTGTGAATTTATCCAAAATGTATTTTTCAGGATTTGTTGATGAGTATAAAGGTTAAAATAAAACATCATAACTTATTTACCTTCACATTTGAGCAACTAAATCTACTGAATGAAATGTTTACTTTACATTTTTAAAGACGTATTGATCCCAAACTTGAATAGTACATTTGCACCGTATACTTTCACAACTATTTCAAAACACACAAGCCAAAACTGCAAGTGCCAAAAAAAACCTACATAATGGAAAGTGAGGATATTTACACAAAAGAGAAACATACTTCTCTCCCCCTAAACAAACAAAACAAAAGCATAATTACTGTGTAGCATATCAATAGCTATGTTTCCATCCTAAATGTATGCGCAAAACTGGAAAATTGCAAAAAGACGTGCGAATAAAGCCCCGTTTCCATCCAATGAGACAAAGAGAACAAAATCGTCACTTCCTGACTAACTGGCGCCAAATATCAAAAGTAAAAATGCAATTTATTGAGTTAGGAGAAGCTGCGTGAATCTTTTCCTTACTAAATAAATTACTTGCACCTCAGAAGATAATGCTGACACGCAATGAACAAGTGGTGATGTTTGAAGGTGTTTGAAGGAGCACAGAAGCTCTTGACAGTTTTGGAGCTAATTAATAATACAATAACACTAATAATGAAATGGTTAATGCATTTTAGAATGACCAAAACAACATTTCAAATGCTTTACAATGTGCTCAGCCTGCTGGTTTGTCCATTTACAGACATTTTTATCATCACATGATCTCTTTGGAGATGCACATAAAAGAAAAACGATTAAAGGGGTGGTCCAGAGTGTATTTTTAAAGATTGATTGTGTAAAAGGGGTGCAAAGCAATGTGTGCTCATGCTTCATTTGCAAAAAGGCATGTTATTTTTTTATATATCTTTCTTTAATTATATACAGCTACTCAGCTAACATGAAAACGACTGTCATATTTCCTAGTTCCTCCAAAAAGCACGCCCTCAAGAAGCTTTGATTGGTCAGCATGTGCTGAAATTCGCAGATCGGTCACCAGGAAGCGTCCTGCGATAACATTACAGCACATCTGGCCATGCCCCTTAACTGCTCAGGATGCATGCTTGTAACCTGAAGGGTTTATGACATCATTAACCAGGATGTATTTTTTTGTAGTCCCCAAATTTCAGTCGCTGTAGGCTTTGCTAAGCTAACTCTGTAAAAGCCAATGTCTCCCTTTGCTTTGAAATTTGAGCAATGAACTTTCAGATATATTGTTTATGTTCACACAGCTACATTACACATCAACTAAAGTTTAAAATATTATATAGTAGTGGTGTTACGGCTGCTGCCTGTTTGTGCTTGTGTGTGCGTGTCATGACGTCACTCACTGTTTGTTTCCTAGAGTGGTCCGCCTTTGCGCACCTGTGGCGAGTTGGGCTATTTGCAAATTGGCTATAAATATGGACCGAGATTAAGCGGGGGGAGGAGACTTCACTGCCAGCCATCAAGATTCATTTATTTTCTTAAGTTTCCTGTTGTTGTTTTTTCCTTAAGTCTTAGTTTATTATGCTTTGTTAATTGTTGGGTTGTTAGTCTTATGTTAGTGTTGTATATATGTTGGAGAACAGGAGTTTTGATCCTTTATTCATTCTTGCTTAGTTGTTACACATGATTTTAATTTGATTTGTGATGTTGTAATAAATTTACTAGTTGATAACTTGATTCATGTGTACTCTTTATGTTGCGTTCCCTTGATGGATGAATTACTTTGTGTTTAAAAGAATAGGGGGTTCGTAACAGTGGACCACCCCTTTAAAGAACCCCTATTATGGGTTTTTGAAAATGAGCGTGTATGCTGTGTGTCACACAGCTCTAAGTGAAGTGAAATGTCCAGCTAAGGCTTAAATCTGAAAGTGCAAAGTGTTTAAAACTATTGATTCATCTATAAAAGAGTCGACTCATAGTTCCTCAAACGAGTCGCCGTGCTTACGAGTCTTTAGCCGTTTCGGCATGACGTGAACACGAAACATAAGCCCCGCCCATTTATGCGCACGCAGATTCGAAATCCCCAACCCCTACCACAAACAACAGCGGTGCGAAAACGTTGCCAGATCGGACGGTTTTAAATTTTATTGTGCAGGTAAAACCTTTTGGACAGGGTTTGGTTTGAAATCAGGCAGCTACATCTGGCAACACAGTGAAGAGCACTGTGCTTAGCTGGATATTGGAAGTGTGCAGAGAACCCAGAGATAAGACTTTGAAGAGTTAGTAGTTTCTGCAGAAATACCACAGCATTAAACCCAGCCATGTGCTGTTCTAATCCTCCGTTGTAAGCACTCCTCGGAGAGGGGAGCACCAGGACATTTCCCTGGTCTGCTATCCAGCAAGTGTGAGTAAGTGCGATTAAAACGGTCGCCTCATTGTTTTCTCTAGCTTGTAAATGATGCATTTAACTGTGTTTTGTAACTTGCAACCGCTTGTAGTGTCTCTGGTTAACTTGTATTCTCATATCGCGTCTAAAAGCACGTTGTTAACGCGACGTGTGCCACTGTGTTTACGGATTAAAATGCATTTGAGCTCGTGTTCCTCTGCTGTTTGTCGTTGCCATGAGCTCTGCTACACACGTTTGGCGGTTTTGCCGCTGTGTGTACTAATACTGAATGTATGTCGCTGTTTTTACTTCTGGTTAAGAATTAGAGTGATATGCTGGGAGATCGGGGGTTAGTTTTCGGGGGTGAGGTGTCTGAAATACCGGCGACTTCCGATAAAAACAAGTGTTAGCAGATTAGCTCACGCACACGCTATGACTCCTTCAATGTTGATAAGCCGTGGTGGGCATTCTCTCGCGCTGAGCGCTGTCGACCAATCGCAACAGACTGGGTCATCGGTCCAATCAGCGCAGTTTAGCATCGCGCGAAGGAGGGGTTTTGGAACAAATGAATCCCTGAACGATTCATATAGGAGTCGCTGGGATAATGAGGTAAAAATAAATGCATATTATAAGACAATGAAAGTGTTTTTTGACCATGCATGCAGATCAGCCTGCTGTTGGAGACCCCCAAAACCAAAATATGACCCTTTTCAATGTATAATATGGGCTCTTTAATGGAAAAGGCAAGATGCACATAATTTTCAAAATAGCATCAAAAATAGGTGGATGGAAACAGCTATTGGCCCTTTAGATGCGCTGTTTCTCCCTGTGCAGAAACCCCCCCAACTATTCTGTATATAATTGAGTTAATGCGTGAAAATTTATTGCAATCTGTGTGAAACTAGGCTTGCATGTGAACTGTTGTCTGCTAATTTGTGGCCACTGCTTTACAGGACTGGCCCTGGAACAATTAACTGACACAACTGACTTCAAGAACCATGAATCACGTTCATCCGTTAATGCTGAAGTTCGGCACAATCCCTCTCTTCTGCTCTTTGAGAGAAATCAATTCTTTCCTATGGTTTGTCAGAACCTTTAGACTAGGGCCGTTCGGCATCAATAAAGAGGCACAATGCATTACCACAAGTGCATAACAGTATTGATTTAATAAGGTGCAGCTCGATTTCAGAGTCAAATCTTCTATTTTTTTTTCAGAATCATGGCATACTAGGTCCAAAACAAGTACAATGGTAACCTTTCACTACATGAATTCGGGAAAGATTGACACAGCAGGATTAGATACCACAATATCATGCAAAATACAAATGTACCAGTCCATCCATGCAAACAGAGAAGTGGAGGAGCTGTTAAATCTCAGAAGCATTGCTATGACTGTAACACGACTTCCAGATGGAGAGGGTTAGATGAGATGTGCACTGTGTGGAAACAGCAAACACGTTTTCCTAATTGTCCATGTCGTTTTATCACCAACACTGATGCAAATTGCAGCAAGCAGTGGCGTCATTTAAAAACGCTGAAGAACAGCTATATACAGAAACCCAGCAGACAATTTTGGGCACCCGCTGATGTCTTGTGGAGAGCAGAGGCAGGAGGCAGTTTTATCACATTATCACACATATACTTGAAGCAGCGCTGAGAAACAATGACAGGTGAGTGAAACAATGACAAGTGAGATATGTGCGTTGTGATAGGTGAGACATCTCTTATCTAGCTCTACTATATCAACTGCATTGATGGTTTCAGCAAAAGTATAAAATGTATTGTTTTATGAGTGGTTAAGTATTAAAAATAAAAAGGATTATTAGTTATTAAAAGTATTAGTATTAGTTCATTTGCAAGAAAACGGTTTTATTGTATTACCATACACTGAAAAATTATTCAAAGATGATTCCTTGGATCTGCTACATTTTTTTTTTACTGTAAGTGGCTGTAAACTATTTCATTCATTCATTCATTTTCTTGACGACTTAGTCCCTTTATTAATCCGGGGTCGCCACAGCAGAATCAACCGCCAACTTATCCAGCATATTTTTTACGCAGCGGATGCCCTTCCAGCCGCAACCCATCTCTGGGAAACATCCATACACACACATTCACACTCATAAACTACGGACAATTTAGCCTATCCAATTCACCTATACCACAGGGTTTGCTAAATTTAAACAAACAAATTAAGTTGAATATTATTATACCTATACCACATGTCTTTGGACTTGTGGGGGAAACCGAAGCACCCGGAGGAAACCCACGCAACCACGGGGAGAACATGCAAACTCCACACAGAAATGCCAACTGACCCAGCCGGGCTCGAACCAGCGACCTTCTTGCTGTGAGGCGAACGTGCTACTCACTACGCCACCGTGGCGCCCTGTAAACTATTTATTTAAGCTAAATTTAAACAAACAAATTAAGTTGAATATTATTAAATTTAATTTGGTTGTTCAAATTCAACACAAATTAATTGTTTGCAACAGTTTTGTTTTGCAGACATCATTTTTTGTCAGTGTAGCTTGTAATACTGATATTACTGACAACTTATAATAAGTCAAGTGCGCAAGTGGAAAATAACTCAATATTTAATAGAGCAAGGTATATTAAAAAATGTTGCAAAAACATAAACATAAAGGCACATACTCATTTTAAATCTGGCAGCAAGCATATTCTGGGGGATTTCACTAACCTTGGCTCATTTTTTGACAGACTTGTAAATTCAGTGATTCATTAAACTGAAACTCTGACTGGATCACATACTGTATGAATTGGTGAATCTGTAACTGGAGACACACTATGATCAGTGAATCAAACAAAAATAATAATAATAATTTTTAAAACTCTATATTTTAGTTTTTTTTTTTTCAGGGACAAAAGTATTAACCGAAATAATTAAATAATTAAATAATTGTTTCTCAAATGTAGCATTTTGACTCCTGACTGAAAATGTATTGTGTGCAAGGTGCATATTACATAAATAAGCTTCAGTAGGTAAACATGTCAGCAGTTTGGACAAACTTCATCATTATCAAAAATGATGCAAGAGGAGCAATACATTTCACTGAAATATTGAGAGGTGGCTCATTGTCCAACCATTTTTACTTCAGCTGGCATATCACCTGTGAACAGCCGGTGCACAAACCCAACTGAATTACCCAAGTTTAATTACCAAAACTTTTTCCCCACAGAAACTTCACTTTTGTGTTTTGATAAAAAAAAACACACACACATTTTGAGGAATTACTACTTTCATTTAAATTCAGTTTAAATCAGGGGCTTAAGGAACATTTTTCTAGTGATGCTCTAAATTATTTTAGAAAAAGTGATTAATAAATTTTTTTTGCACTTAAAGTCAAACCAAGGTTTGGTAAATGTCTAAAAGTGAACTGAACTGAAATGAACTGAAGGAAGTTTTTCTCAAACATCAAATACTCACTTTCATTCATTTTCCTTTAGCTTAGTCTCTATTTCAGAGGTCATCACAGCGGGTGAACTGCCAACTATTCCAGCATATGTTTTACCCAGTACTGGGAAACACACACACACACACACACACACACACACACACGCACGCACGCACGCACGCGCGCGCACACACGCACACTACGGTCAATTTAGTTTATTCAATGCACCTATAGCATGTCTTTGTGGGGGAAACAGGAGCACGAACACGGGGAGAACATGCAAACTCCACACAGAAATGCCTCCAGGCCCAGCCGGGACTTAAACCAGTGACTCTCTTGCTGTGAGGCGACAGTGCAAACAGCAAGTGCCGCCAAAGACTCACCTTCTAAAGCCAATTTTCTCTGTCATGTTTCGTTGATGAGTGACATGATCTGGGGTTCGTCTGTTCCCCTGTACGGTCCCTAACCACACGACTAATCTCCCATCCTCACAGCTGAGTAAAAGGGAGCAGATACTGAGGTGCTGTAGTGCTTTATGCTGGAGCTGATTCTATCTCCAAGTGTAATTATATCAGGATCTGCAGTCATGCTGTTCCCAGCTCACTGATTCGTATCTAATATCTTTTCCTCTGACAGGGGAAATCCCGCATAGCCCCTCCCTTCTTTCTCCCAAAGGGTTTCCCCCTCCCTGTCGGATGTTTGTGTGTGTGGAGAAGCGGACAGAGTTTCTACTTGCTCTTCATATGTGTCTTGCCGCTGTCATTTGCTCGGCTCTCTCCTGCATCCACCCAATTTTTTCTTTACCCTCCCATTTCTTCCTTATTACTTTTTCTATCTCATGATCCATCCTCCATCAGATCTCCTCCTCTGTCTTTCAATATCTTTTTCAACCACTAACCTTGTTTATTTTCACATCTCCAGCCAAGATTCATTCTTTTTTCGGAAGTAAATTGGGAGCTGACAGAATCTATTCCAGTTCCTTTCTGCTCTGTTCAGCACGTCTACCGTGTAACCAGGTCTGTTCACCTGCACTTCATCCTTCCCTCAACCACCCATCTGAATAATTGAATTATCACTCAAACACGAGATGGCTGAAACGAGTCCTCTGCACTGCTGATGGCTCTAACTTTACTGAGGAGACTACTGTACCACACGACTACGGTTTTCATCTTTCACTTTATTGTCAAGTCAAGTGTGAACTGCTCTTCAGGGCATATTTTACTACTATAATGTAACATTTCTCAATAGGAAACAGACAGGTAAATTTGGAAAAATGTGGGATAGGACTTAGTTATATTAAATCAGATTTGACTGGAAGTGGGCGGTCAAGCAGAATAGCGCCAGAATGAATTTGAGTCTGTCAGAAGAACACTGCCGAAATTACCCTGACAGTCTGCAAATGATATCAGCGGGAAAAGGAAACTACGTATTAAGGGAATTATGGGACACGCATTCATCCTGAAAATGCTTGGAATGTATTAGGGATGCCCCAATATGACAATTTTGTCCGATAATGATAATCAATTACTCCTTACATTTGAAAGCACTTAAATGATATACTGTATAGAACAATAAGTGCAATAATGTAATGAATATTTCTGATCCCGATTACAAAAATAAAATGCAAGTAAATACAGTTGACATTGACAATATCAGCATTTTTCTGTACACAATTCAGAAACCCTAAATCTGGCTTTCTAAAGTCTATACATAAAAGGTTTGCATCAAAAACACATTTTGATTTCCACCCATTTTCTGTTATCTGCAATTTGGCTGAAATAATAAAAGATGTATATAAAATGAATGTATATAGTATACAAAATGAAAAAAAAATTACTGTTCCAATTTTCCCCCCCAAAAAAAAAAAAACATTGCTTTTGCAGAAAACGCCAGTAAATGACAAAATAAAAGATTATCATATACAATATTTTAACCATCACACAATCCTACATCAGCTAGTAATTCAAGTCATTGGTGAAGGGTAAAATTAAAATCAATCAATCAATCAATCAATCAATCAATCAATCAATCAATCAATCAAATCAAAATTTTCTACTTTCAAGATTCATTCTCCAAAAACTCCCATAGAGATATACCAGAAATCATCAGTCATAAGTCATTTTTTCTAAGGGTAAGAAAATGGCAATCTGATTTATCCACATTATTGACCGAAGGAATGTTAGGAGAGAACCACAACAAAAGAATACATTTTCTCAGATACGTACAAAGGTGTAACACAGATTCAAATCCATGACTAAGGTGTAGAGCAGATTTACAATTCAGAAGATAAATAGCTGGAGATAGGGCAAAAGGTTGACCAATAATCTCCTGAACTAATTTGTGGATTTCTTTCAAGTATTTTGGAATAATTGTAATCAGTAGTTAACAAAATAGCACAAAAAGACAGAACTATGAATCATAAATTAAACAGAATAAACAAATGGTCTCTTAGTTTTTGCCTTGCATGAAATAGTTCTCAAAACTTGATATGCTTGACTAAAATATTTAATTAAAAAAAAATTTGTTTGTTTTTTTGTGTCTTTAAATGCCTCCTTTTTATTTTATTTCTTGTTTACACGTGTTAGTTTTTGCTATACGTTCAAATCTGTTTGTTGTGAGGTATTAGAATAAATTAGGTCCAAACAACGGTGCAGCTACTTAATAGGTTTGAGGAAACCGATTGTGGCAAACCTTTGACTAACTTTTTCATTTGTGTTCAGTCCATTTAAACCATTTACCGCAGTCAGTTTCCTAAAACTATTTGAGTAGCTATACAGTTATTTGGTCTTAATTCAAGTTAACCGAACTCATACAGATTTGATAACTGAACTTAAAATGTTTAAGTTACTATTACTCTAAATGTTTAATGATAGCAACTCAAATAATATAAGTTTATATGATTCAATATGAACAGTATAGGGCGCCACGGTGGCCTAGTGGTTAGCACGTTCGCCTCACAGCAAGAAGGTCGCTGGTTCGAGCCCGGGCTGGGTCAGTTGGCATTTCTGTGTGGAGTTTGCATGTTCTCCCCGTGGTTGCGTGGGTTTCCTCCGGGTGCTCCGGTTTCCCCCACAAGTCGAAAGACATGTGGCATAGGTGAATTGGGTGGGCTAAATTGTCTGTATTGTGTATGAGTGTGGGTGTGTGTGTGGATGTTTCCCAGGGATGGGTTGCGGCTGGAAGGGCATCCGCTGCGTAAAAATATGCTGGATAAGTTGACGGTTGATTCCGCTGTGGCGACCCCGGATTAATAAAGGGACTAAGCCAACAAGAAAATGAATGAATGAATAAACAGTATATTGGTTTACAGTACTCAAACTATTTGGTTTCAAAACTTAAATGGATTGCTGCAATCGGTTTCCTTATACAGTTTGAGTTAACTTATCTGGTTTTACAGTGAACAGATATGAAATGTGTGCCTTGATGCATTTAAAAGAAACCGTGGGCTCTGTACGATCTGCAGTTTCTGGCCAGTACAGAAGGCTCTGGTGTCTGCTCTCTCTCTCTCTCTCTCTCTCTCTCTCTCTCTGCAGTCTGTGGCCTTCTGATATTAATGTGCTGTCTCTGCCTGCTCCTAATGACCCAACACTAAACTGATTTTCGACTTCAAATGCACCCACAGAGCAGCTCACAGGACAGTCCGCACGTCGCCAGTGTGCAACGCCTGTACTCTGATCAACGCTTCATCTGTAATATGTTTTGATGAAACAATTGAATTTAGTTTCATTTGCATGGATGTGTTAACATTTGATGTGTCCCTGATCAAACAGCAGATATCGTCATTAGTATTGAATGATGTGGTTGTGTATATTAAATGTAAAGAGAAAGTGCGCACAGAATAGAATATATTTAATTGATTTCCTCTCTCCCACTCAACTGTCATGCTGATGGATGAACACATTTGCCTCAGACATACAGACTCGCTCATGCATGTGTTCAATTTCTGTATATCCTTTTCTACCTTCTGAACACAAACTCACAGATTGCAAAAGTTTTATTATGTTTTCACATAAAGTGTTGCTATGCGATTGCGGGGGTGTTCTCAGTGGTCAGTGAGCAGATTTAAATTCACATTCATATTGTACTATTTTTGTGAAAGTAAACCTGGTTAGAGTGCTCCATATGAAAGAAGCTTTATAAAGGTTTCAAACTTTTTAACAACATGCTGCGGGTCACAGAAGTTAAAAGCCCTTGCTATCTTTTAAGTGAAAAAGAATTTGTGGACTTCAAAATCTTGAGAAGAAAAAATCACTATAAATGTTTTACAAAAATGAAGGTTATTCTGCACATTTTATTTCAGGTGAATGGCACCGGTGAGTCAGTCTAACAGACTTTTCTGCTGATTATTCACTGTGTAAAAAAGGTAGAATATGTTTAATTACAAATAGAAGTCTATTTGGCTACACAATAACATTCAGTACATTTCATTTTATAAAAATTGATGTATTCTTTGGTTATTCTTGCACTGCCCTGGACAATCAATGAGGCAGTTTTCCATACATCATTTTCCATGGCATAACTATGTTTGTGTACACTCATGTTGTGTTTGTTAACTGTTTGACTGGCTCTTTATTTTTAATGGGGCGCAAAAACACCAGCGGGCCAAGGAGTTTGATCATTTGAGACCATGTTCATGAGAAATTTCATGCAAATGTCAACCTTGCCATGAGAAAATTATGTTTTTACTAAAACAGCGAAATCCTTTCTAAGTTTTTTGTGAACAGTACTGCGAGAATACTCAAAATTTTCTCTGTCAATGTTCTCAAACAATTTCAAAAGCAATTGCCTTTTTTCCTCATAAATACAAAAATGCAAAACAAAATAAAACCAATCACTTTTGTTCCATAGATAGCCAACTCTTATCCGTTTGATTATGACTGTATTTGCTATATAGTTTCTACAAAGTATGCTGTATAATGTAAACTCGCAGACTTTTTTGGTCACATCCATAACATAGTTTTTTTCCCTCAAAAAATGTTTACAGATTTAAATTTTTCTGATCCCATAACTCTGTGGTCAATTGTATTAGCAAATATAAACAGAAGTTTCAATATAATGTTACCATATACTTTCTCTGTGAATTAATGTTAGACTTTTTACTGCAAATGTCACAACTATAACGCTGGAATTGCTCTATTATTCATTTGTATTATTGCTAAAAAAATGCATTAATAATCATAGTATGGAATATGTGAATACAAAATGTTTTAGTTGAAGATAAATTTTCAATAAAATATGTGTAATATATTAATATTGTGTAATATTTGTATTTTAAAATACTTGTATTAGTTTTGGCTTACCAAATCCAATCAAAGACACAATACAGTACTTTTCAGTACATTTTTTCCCCAAATGTCTTCAAATAATAAGAGCAACAACAACAACAATAATAAATACATTTGAAAAGTTTGGGATAGTACTTGTGCTAGTACTTTTTCAATCTTTCTGAACTTATATTTTCTCTTCAATATTTTCTTCCTTGCCATTACTCACTAAAGCAGCTTTAATTTGCTCAGAAATGCAGTAAAAGTATACACCAGCATCACACGATCCACCAAAAATCATTCTAATTTGCTTCTCAAGAAATGTTTCTAAATATATTAAATTTTGAACACAACTGTACTGCTTATTTTTTGTGAAAACTATGCAGCATTACTATTTTTTTACAAGCATCACTGATGTACAAAGTACATAACAGCACATAACAGTACATAACAGTGCTTTAGCAACACCAGAAACATCTTCCCTGTCATTTTTGATCAATTTAATGCTGTATAAACATCTAAAATAAAATGGTTAACTGTAAACGGAGGCAGATGTGAAGCCTCACAGCAGCACGAAAGCAGTTTCAGTCTTCTGTACGTCACTCACTACCTGCTCTTCATTGATTGGGGATTCCCCAACATCACTGATGTGTGATTGGCTGGCTGTGTCTCCATAGCAGCACATACTAAGAGCCAACAAAGAGGATTGCCTTCATTTTCCAGAAGCACACATTGCAAAAACACACAGAGACTACAGAATTACAGCATATTAGATCATTACAATACCTTATAATACTGTTACGCCACACGCTCAGCATCCTTCACCCATAATCACCACTTATGCCAGCTGAAAGCTCTCCATTACTGTGTAAGCGCTGGATTAATTCACAAAGCTACAGTCTAGGCAATAACATCAGCACATTCTGCTTTGATTCACACACACACACACACACACATACTTGTTTTTGTGCATTGTGAGGCCCACCTGTCACAGTGGTTACATACTGGGGACCGCCCTTTCTGATGATGTTAGAAACATGAAAAAAATATTTTGGCACACAAAAACACAAACTATTCCGCAATATCACTTTAGATTATGAATATTCCACTAAAAAAAATTCAGACCTGACATAGCGGTCACTTGTGGGGACATTTCAGGTTTTGAGTAGAAGTGAGGACTGCCACACACACAATAGGTTCTTAGACAAAGTGGGGACCAGATCAACACACACATTACCGTTTTAGAGTCAAAGTAAGGAC
>CAIGQQ010038942.1:9493591-9504558 GCA_903798035.1 Danio albolineatus
GACCAGATCAACACACACATTACCGGTTTAGAGTCAAAGTGGGGACCAGATCAACACACACATTACCGGTTTAGAGTCAAAGTAAGGACCAGATCAACACACACATTACCGGTTTAGAGTCAAAGTAAGGACCAGATCAGCACCATTCTAATATCAGCTTTTAAACCTCTATCAAGTATTTTACAGTAAACTGCTTTAGATTTAAAGAGCAGGTCAGTTTATACAACAAATGTAATTTGAATAGAAAACAGAAAATGGTCCAGAATTTATAAATCAATAAATGATTTATTTATTATAAAGAATTTTCACATAAACTTTGATAGTAAAAACACAATTCATGAACACATTTATAACTTATAACATCTCATGACTGTTGCATAAAACTCTCTTGCATGTCTTAAAAAAATTAAAACCAACATGAATTCTCAAAACCGGTTCTCATTGGGTTTAACAAGCTTCCACATAACTCTTGCATGTCTGCGTACACATTTAGTTAAGCGTATATAAGTACTATAATAACTACACGCTATAAATCATTTATTAAGCATTAGCAAATAGCTCATTCATTAGTTTTAAAGCACTAACTCTACATTAATAGACATTACTGAGCAGTTTATACATACAGCTACAAACGCTGTATTCATGACTTAAGCAGATGTATATTGTGCTTAATGATTGTGTTTTCAAATTTAGTTAATGATTACTTTTTCATTACTAAAGTATTGCATTATTTACAAACTAGTTATTTAAGAATAGTTGGTGGTTTTTAAGATTATTAATAATTAGTAAATAAAGGATTAATAATCTATACAAATTAACATTTATATTAGTTATTCTGTATGTTAATAATTGCTTTATTAATTCAACTTCATGCAGTTTCGTGACTTTATAAATCTCTTATAAATGACAATTAAATGCTCAGTGTCAAATAAACAATAAATCTTAGCAATCTTATCTAAAAAAAATAGAATGACTGTAAAGTTTAAACATTGCTAAATAACAGATGTGTCAAAATATATCATAAAATTGAATAAAACAACAACAATATAATAATTTAATATAATATGACATATTTCAATGTTATTCAGTGATGTTTAAACTGTACCATGAATTTATTTTAGACAAGATTGCAATGATTTATTGTTCATTTGATGCGGTTTCATTTGTGTATCTTCAAATGAATAGAAATGAAGTCGTTTATTTTCTATTTTGAATATAACTGATGAAGTTGAGTAAATAAAGCATTTATTAACATAAAAAGTTATTATTATTATTATTATTATCATTTACCTAAATAATAAGATATACACATTTTAATTTGAATAGTTTTTTAATCATTTACTTAAGCCCCGGTCAGATTATATGATTTTTATTGTCGGTTACGAAAGTCATTATGTCAGATTATGTGTTTTTTTTCTTGATAAAATCTTGACTCGTCGTAGGTTACAGATGTGCCAGACTACACGATCCTCCACGATCAGTCATCCCGTGACGTCTACGACGAGCATTATTTCCCAAAGCAGTGTTGCTATCATAACATTTCTTATCGCAATTTTATTTTTTTTTTAATCTTATTTCAGTCTCAATAAACACTGATGCTGGCTGACGACTAATAACTACATCAAAGGCATTCGTTATGACATGGATAGGATCAAACTTTTATGTTTCCTTTATTTATTTGAAATCTAAATGTATATTTTCCTGCCAATGTTGCTATTAAACACTTTCTTGCCTGAACATGAAATGAAAGCACATCAGCAGCTGTGAAGCATTCATTAAATCCTTATTTTCCACAGAGCGGAACAAATCATCACTGCACAGTTGGACAAGCACAACCCAAAAAAAAAAATTGTATATTTTTCTTGGAAAAAATATCTTTTTGAAATGAATTTCGTTAGCTATAATTTGTATCTTAATTGTTCTGTATTTTTTGTTGGTCAGTTAACAACTAGATAAAAAAAGAGTAACGAATAACCTTCGAGATGCGCTTCAAAACAAGCCCGCTATATGCTTCAGTGCCAAAACACGAGTTGCCGTGAGATTGTGTTGGTTTGTTAAATTAAATAGCCTAAATAAAATTAAAGTTAAATATTCACAGTTTCAGAGAAGCCTATATTAAACTGTTTTTACTATTAATGACACATTTGAATAAGCAGGACAGGCTTTTACAATGTATTTAACAAAAAAAGTATGAAAGCAGTGGCGCCTGCAGCCGTACGGCTGTGCGTACCAACAATGAGAGGGCGTGAATTAATGCTGCTTATTTATTTATTTTAAAAATAATTTAGATTGATTAATAAACAGTAAACACTACCATACATTGACAAAGCAACAAAGAATGAGAATAAATAAAGGTGTGCGTCTGTGTGTTTTAAAGTGTGCATGTACTTGCATGGTGGGAGATGTAAAGAAATAATACTTGATTAAATGAATTAAATCGCAATTGACCGGCACAATGGATGGTTTGTCACCAACAATGAAAACAGTTTAATATGGGCTTCTCTGAAACTGTGAATATGTCACTTCAATTTTATTTAGACTAGATGATTATTTTATTTACCAAACCAGTTGGTGTTTTGGTGCTGAAGCAGGACTGGTTTAAGCAGTTCACCTCAGATGTTATTCTTGTTTATCTATGACTGACCAACAAAAATTTATTAAAATAAGCCTAATTATGAATGCTATATTATTATAATATTAATTATAAATTAATATAATTATTAATTTCAATTGTTAAAATACAATGACATGCTTTCATTTTCTCTGTCTCACTCGGGGCAATGAGTAAATGTAGCCTTTGACAGCATCAGTGTTTTTCTAGACTGAAATAAGAAAGGGCTGATGGGGCGGGTGGTGCTGGATATGAGCGTACCTTTTGAATAAAATCCTGCAGGTGCCCTGAGAACTCAGAAACTCATTGTGAGAATGGAGATGTGGGCATATTTGTGCCAGACTGTCAGATAAACTTGCTTAAAACACCTTAATATTTTAGAAAAGGTAATTAAAGTTTGCATAGTCAATGACTGGTCATATCCACCCGTGACCAGCTCATCAGTAAATATGCAGGTTGTTTTTTGATTACCTGCCCCTGACATTAATGTCAGCACCCACTGAGATAACAGAAGGTCTAAATGATGTGCTCTTATGGTCCGTGTCACACACGTGACGGAACACGTTGTATAGGACGAGAAAAAGATTGAACGTGCTAGAATTTCTGTGACGGTGTCCTGTAGCGTCGCAGGCATGGAATCGGTTGTCCTGAACTATGCCACATTACACCAGAAGACACGATTGAATCTTGTGTCACGACGCCTATTTGTCGTTTACGATTCTCTACGACGCCCTACGTCAAGAAAATCGTCCCAAAATCATGTAATCTGACCAGGGCTTTACGCATTCTGAATGATCAAAACATCCACCAACTATTCTTAATTAACTGATCTGTTAATGATTAAAGTATTGCATTATTTACAAAGTATGAGAACACAATCATTAAGCACATCATAGATGAGCTTATGTCTAGAATACAGCATTTGTAGCTGTATTTATGAACTGCTTAATAAGTTAATGCTTAACAAATAATAAATTATCTATTTGCTAATGCTTAATAAATGATTCATTGTGTAGTTATTACAACGTCTTACCTAACATTTATATACATTTATATACCTTATTATTCAGGCATATAGTAATAGTTACTCCGTATGTTAATAAATGCTTTATTAACTCAATTTCATGCAGTTTTGTGACCTCATTTAAAGTGAGGACTATTTATGCTTTATAAATCCCTAATAAATGACAATTAAAATCTCAGCTATATTATAAATAAAAAAAGAAATGAAAGGCAGAGTGATTCATGGAAAAAAAGATCATTTCAAAATACACAAATGAAACTATAAATGAAAAGAAACAAATGAATATTAATTATTTTGTTGTTTTATAAACAATGTTATGATCAATAAATGATGTTATATTTGACACTACTGTTATTCAGCTGTTTAACCTTTACAGTAACTATTTTTTTTAGATAAGATTGCAAAGATTATTGTTCATTTGATACTGAGCCTTTAGTTGTCATTTATAAAAGCACAAATAGTCCTCACTTTAGATTAGAACACTAAACTGGATGAAGCATCTGTTAACATACAAAGTTACAATCACTAAATGCCTGAAAAATAACATTCATAAATGTTAATTTGAATAGTTTATTAACCATTTAATAACTCATTCTGAGTGATTTTAAAAAACACCAACTACTCTTATATACAAATGGTCTGTAAATAATGCAATACTTAATTTAGTGATGAAAAAGCAACCAGTCACAAAGTATGAAAATATAATAATTTATAAAAATTAAATTTCAAATTATGAGAAAGCGACGCATCATCACTCCACTAGCAGTTTTTTGCTACGTCACCGATTTTGATCCCGACCCAAAAATTATTATAAACCCGGAAGATGAAATTAGCTGACAAAAGCTCAAAATTATCCAGTTTACTCCACAATTAAAGCTGACAGGAGCTAACGGTGTCTTCCTGATGCTCAGCACACACACACATCTGCTAACATCTCATAAAAAGTACCCTAGGGTTTCTTGAAGCTTTAAGTCAAGAACGGAGCACTTGTAGCTGTATATATAAACTGCTTACTAACCTCTTATATTGTAGAGTTAATGCTTAATGAATGATTTATAGGGTGTAGTTATTATAAAAGTGTTACCCAGATTTTCTCTTTGAAGAGCACAGATTTGGTTTTTAATATAAAGTTTCAATGTTGACCAATCTCTGGTTTTGGGAGCCAAGAGTTCAGCTTTTAAACATGCTTCTCAATCTACCTTTCCTGGAACTTTCCTGTCATCAGATGCTCCTCCACAGCACAGACTTCCTGTTTGCTCCAGGGTCTCTTCTTTATTGGACCTATGGGTGGTCAAAATATTAAAAAGTGGTTTTAGTTACATAAATGTTCAGTCATTTTTACAACATGTGCTGTAATGTTTATTTTATATTGTGCTAGAAAATACTATTAAAATATATGTACAGTATTGCCTTTTGGTAAAAATACTTACAGTAAGATGGCGCTTTAAAATACTTCCCATTAACCCCCAAAACATGCAGTTAATGCAGTAACACTTTATTTCTATATTCCAGTTTAGACATTCTTCTAACCAGTGACTTTTATTGACATTTTAGTAGCTTGAAATAAAATTTAGACCAATAAGTGTGGAAAATATGTGGAAAAAGTGCTGCAGTTTATTACAAGGTGTCTGTAGCGTAATATACAACACCAACACAGACAATACAGCACTGCAGACTATTACACAGGCAGGAAAGACTCTTTCTACACTTTTTAAGGTTAAAGTTGTTAGAAGAAAAATCAAGATCCCATAATGCAGTTCAACAGCAGAAATAAATGAGGAGAAATAAAAACACGAATCACAAAATACGTAAAACTGCTAATTAGTCTGCTGTACTCAGTAAAGAGTAGCAGACTGTCAGGTTAGGCTCAACATTCTCTCTGGCTCTGAAAGTAAAAATCAAGTCTTAGTGACTTCTCTGAATAAAGCTTACCAAAATGTTATTCATTTGATTTTGTGTTGGTCTTTGTGCTGGGGAACAGCATGAGATGGTAGTTTAAAAATAGTTTTTAAACACAACACATAAATATAGAAACAGAAACGTTTTGAAATAAGAAAAATTGTGATCAGAAATATTAATTATATTTTTACCTTTAACAGCATATAAAATCCCTATCCACTCTAACGTTCTCTGAATGTAAATAACCCCTGCAAAAATACATCATTTAAAACAATGTGGGATATGTTTGCAAATACAAATGTGTATAAAACAGTCACAAAATCTGGCACTGTATTACATGTCTGTGTGTAAACCCACTACTGCTGGATAAAAGTAAAAATCACTTCAATATTTTAAAACTGATTGAGATGGAGAGTGATTACCTTCTGGATTTAATCAAGATTTCATCAGGATTCCACGCTTTAAAATCTGCTATTTTTCCATCAAAACACAAAGTCCTGGGAGCCGAGCAGTTCTCTTCTGCAGTCATATAGTCATCCTTCAATGAAATACATAAATAAATACATAAATAGACAGACAGACAAACAGATAGACAGTAGATAGTTAGTCCAGGGGTCCATTCTTCGTACCGCGCTTAAATGATCTAAGATGATTTGGCAGATCCTGGATCTTTTGATCTTGAGAACTGATCGCTGGCTAATTTGGTTCTTCAAACAAGTTCGTGAATCAGATTAAAATGTCTGGATGAACTGATCTGAGATCGCTGCGTGTGTTGTGAAGGACAGCTCTATCGATCCTCAGTATCACGATGAGCAATGCAACGATTGGCTGATGGCACAGCAGCGTAATGACATCATCTGATTATTATTCAACTATCCATGTGAGCAAAATTAGATCAAATTCTCAGTGAACAGTTTGTTAAATATGATACGCAATAACTCTCCACCTGTGCTGTGGGCTGCAGGCTTTACACTTTCATGAGTCAAGAGTATTCAGCAATTTATTCACTTTTACATTTTACATAGGATTTTCTTTATTATAGTAGCCCAGGCCTATTTAAGTTTCTTAATCCCCATAAGGACTTCAAATTTTAATTTGCATCGAAAAGCATTTTGATATCGGTAAAGGTGTCTGCAACTTTTGCGAAGCATCAAATCATTGTCATATTAGCTGTCAAAACATGTGCATCACTGCATACATTATCATTCCTTTATTAAAAACAAACAAACAAACAGCGGAATATTGTACATGTCTATTTTCATACAGAAATTGTACGAAAGCTGGGTTAGTACCTTACAATAGTACACGTTTGTATCTAAAAAGCCCATATTAATAAATGTTCTCTTCGATCCCTTTGGAGAGAACCCCCCCGTTTTTGTGCAGCTTGCATATAATTATTTATATATATTTTCATTTATATTTTATATATTTTATAACTTATATGTATATAAACATAAATATTAATTCATTCATTTTCTTTTTCGGCTTAGTCCCTTTATTAATCCGGGGTCGCCACAGCGGAATGAACCGCCAACTTATCCGGCATTTGTTTTACGCAGCGGATGCCCTTCCAGCCACAACCCATCTCTGGGAAACACATTCATACACATACACTATGGACAATTTAGCTTACCCAATTCACCTGTACCGCATGTCTTTGGACTGTGGGGGAAACCGGAGCACCCGGAGGAAACCCACGCAACCACGGGGAGAACATGCAAACTCCACACAGAAATGCCAACTGGCCCAACCGGGACCTGCCCCAACCGGGGATCGAACCAGCGACCTTCTTGCTGTGAGGCGAACGTGCTACTCACGCGCCACCGTGGCGCCCTAAATATTAATAATTATGTTTAAAATTAATTATTTTATATTAATTATTATTATTATAAATTAAAAATGTATACTGAAATTTTACTAAACCTGGGTCTGTGCCTAAAAATAGTAAGCATTTGTATCTTAAAAGTCCATATAAATAAATTCATATATATATATATATATATATATATATATATATATATATATATACACATACTGTACATACATACATATACATATATATTTTTTTATTATTTTCCTATTTTCCCCAGTTTATATAGCCTATAGTGTACTGGTGTAAGTATCAGCATACTTTCAGTATTACCTTTGCTTGAAATGACCTGATCTAATCCTGTTTATATGAAATGAGCTGCTGCCTCAGCGCAGGTTTGAGCTCCAGAACTGTTGCTATAACAACACTCGGATAAGTTTTGAAGAACGAAACGATCCTGGATCGTGTCAAATCGTCAATAACCAAATCCAGCTAATTAAAGTAATCCACGTACAAAGAACGAACCGCTGGTCCCCACTATGTCAGACCTTACTGTGTGTATTCAGGACTAAGTGTGAAACAGCGTCTTTAATGTGCCTCTGGTCCCCACAATGTTACACTAGTGCATACGCTCATAAACTAGGACACACTCTACACTCTATCAGTTTCATTTCTATATTTTGAGTAAGTTAAATAACTACAATTAAATATACTACATCAATAACTAATAATAATAATAACAATAATAATAATAATAATAATAATAATAATAATAATAATAATTAACGTACCTCCTCTGAGAGTTGTGGGGCTCCTACTGGAGCAGAGCAATTCCTTTCTGCAGTCATATGGTCATCCTTTAATGAAAGCTGAATATAAAACAATATATATATATATATACATATATTAGTTAGACAGTAGTACTCAAGGCTCCCGGTCCCCACTATGTCAGACCTTATTGTGTGTGTATCCAGGAGAAAGCGTTACACTGTTTCTTTAGCATGCCTCTGGTCCCCACAATGTTACACTAGTACATATGCTTATACACTAGGACACTCTCTGTTTCATTTCTATATTTTGAGTAAGTTAAATAATTACAATTAAATATACTACATCAATAATAATAATAATAATAATAATAATAACAACAATAATATTAATAATAATAATAATAATTAATGTACCTCCCCGGAGAGTTGTGGGGCTCCTACTGGAGCAGAGCAATTCTCTTCTGCAGTCATATGGTCATCCTTCAATAAAAGCTGAATATAAAACAATATATATATATATACATATATTAGTTAGACAGTAGTACTCAAGGCTCCCGGTCCCCACTATGTCAGACCTTATTGTGTGTATTCAGGGGAAAGTGCTACACTGTTTCTTTAGCATGGCTCTGGTCCCCACAATGTTACACTAGTACATATGCTTATACACTAGGACACTCTCTGTAAAATTGTAATTATTTAAGTTAATCAAAACATACTACTACAACAACTAATAATATAATAATAGTAATAATAATAATAATAATAATAATAATAATAATGAACACCTCATCAGAGAGTTGTGGGAGCAGTTCTCTTCTGCAGTCATATGGTCATCCTTCAGTGCTATCTATAAAAACAGCTTTGTCAGACAGGTCATGTCATGTCAGGTTAAAGGTTTCATGATAGTCTTATAAACACCTCTTAAAAGTAAAGTGTTACCCATTTAATTTAACTTTTTTATTATTCATTAAGATAAGAAGACATCAAGAGATTGATTTCATCATCTCTTATAGATGACGCAAACTCTATACTTTTGAACAGATTAACCCTATGTATCTTAACATAAAAACTGCTAGCTTTGCTGAATGTATTAAGCATTGATGTATTAGGTGGATAAAGTGTCAAACCTTTCTCCAAAGCCAATCCATGCTCCAGAGTCAAAAGCAGTTGGGGTGCCGTTAGTCATCAATTACAAGCTGACTGAGTGTCCGGCCCTTATGAGGGGAATCACTGCTGCAAAAATAATAAGAAAAAAAAAAGCAAATAACATTTTTATTATTATGCTCTCTCATAACAATAATAAAAAGCTAAACTATGACATGAATACAAACACAATGAATATATACAATAGAATATATACACATATAAGGGGGAAAACAACTTACCACCCGTTTTTGTTTTGCCATATGAAGTCAAACATAAAGACAGTAGTTTTGATAGCTGTCTAATCTATGCTCTGCTTCCACAAGGTGTATCATCTCCCCTCTGTAATCAACCACAAAACTTTCTTTAATAAATGGAGACACTGCAAACAGTCTGCAACCTGAAAAATATAAATATAACATATAGCATTCAAAAATGACAAAAATCTCACATTAGCATCCTCTCTCTGCGTCTGAATTATAAATACAGTAATCCTTTTGATGTGGATCAAAACCTTTCCTCAATATTCCTAAAACTGTTGAACACCTGATCTTTTCAGGACAATTTTAATGAACTTTTTGATCCACTTCACAAGTTGAAAGCAAATAAATGAAAGAAATAAATAAATACATAAATAAATAAATAAATAAATAAATAAAACGCAGACACAATGTATGTTTGTTTATGTAGTTTTATGTATATTTTTAGTATATTACTTAGTTGGAGTTCTATATCATTATTTACATTTAAATAAGTAAAACGATTCTAAACTTAATAGAACTATGAATTAAGTAAGTTTCTAGGATTAATTTTTTTTTAATTATAACCTCAATATTACTACAGTAGCGTGTAGAGAGTATAAAATAGTGTTATGTGATGATATGTTTAAAAAGGCTTAGATAGTCGTAATGTAATTGTACATTTAAACACTTAAGTACGATACAAGAACTGTGAAAACTTACCTTTGTAATCGTCTATATATTCGGTTTGGAATGAAAAGGTCCTGTTGATGGAGCTGGTGATTTGTTTCTCTGCATCTTTTAATGGTTCAACCCTCCGTTAATTCCTTTAGCCGCCCGGCGCTTGTTGACCGCCAGGCCGGGCCTCACGCACTCCACCCCGGCCTCTGATTCACGCATCACCCGGTGTCTGGGAGTTAGCGCGTTAGCGCGTTAGCACATTAGCACGAGTAAATCTTACTCGTGAAAACAAGTTAAATTACATACCGAACTGCAGTTTGTGTCTTAAAAGTGTTTTAGCAATATTTATTTTAAAACAACATCGATTAAAACACCCAGGAAATTCGTTAAAACATTTAATTAACGTACCTGATAAATGTCAAAAAAATGCGACAGAAATATTCATCATATAATCGATTTTATTATATTATTATGAGATAAAACACTCTAACTTACCCGGAAACATCGATTAATTTGATGCTGGATCTTAATTAAATTGATTAAAGTCGGAATTATTTAGATTTTAAGATTTGCGCATGTGCAGTAGGTAAAGTGTGTATAATGGCGGCAGGTGTGTGTCAGGGTGCAGTACCGCCATCCGACTACACGAGCGCTATAGAGCAGCACGGCGACACACACTTACACACACATTTCAGGTGAATGGGCATGGTGGGGATCAAGAAAAAAAACTGCACTAGGCATATCAGCACCGCCCCCTGAGCCTTTTAAAGGCAAAACATAGTGGGGACCG
>CAIGQQ010038942.1:9507558-9544394 GCA_903798035.1 Danio albolineatus
ATTTGATGCGGTTTCATTTGTGTATCTTCAAATGAATAGAAATGAAGTCGTTTATTTTCTATTTTGAATATAACTGATGAAGTTGAGTAAATAAAGCATTTATTAACATAAAAAGTTATTATTATTATTATTATTATCATTTACCTAAATAATAAGATATACACATTTTAATTTGAATAGTTTTTTAATCATTTACTTAAGCCCCGGTCAGATTATATGATTTTTATTGTCGGTTACGAAAGTCATTATGTCAGATTATGTGTTTTTTTTCTTGATAAAATCTTGACTCGTCGTAGGTTACAGATGTGCCAGACTACACGATCCTCCACGATCAGTCATCCCGTGACGTCTACGACGAGCATTATTTCCCAAAGCAGTGTTGCTATCATAACATTTCTTATCGCAATTTTATTTTTTTTTTAATCTTATTTCAGTCTCAATAAACACTGATGCTGGCTGACGACTAATAACTACATCAAAGGCATTCGTTATGACATGGATAGGATCAAACTTTTATGTTTCCTTTATTTATTTGAAATCTAAATGTATATTTTCCTGCCAATGTTGCTATTAAACACTTTCTTGCCTGAACATGAAATGAAAGCACATCAGCAGCTGTGAAGCATTCATTAAATCCTTATTTTCCACAGAGCGGAACAAATCATCACTGCACAGTTGGACAAGCACAACCCAAAAAAAAAAATTGTATATTTTTCTTGGAAAAAATATCTTTTTGAAATGAATTTCGTTAGCTATAATTTGTATCTTAATTGTTCTGTATTTTTTGTTGGTCAGTTAACAACTAGATAAAAAAAGAGTAACGAATAACCTTCGAGATGCGCTTCAAAACAAGCCCGCTATATGCTTCAGTGCCAAAACACGAGTTGCCGTGAGATTGTGTTGGTTTGTTAAATTAAATAGCCTAAATAAAATTAAAGTTAAATATTCACAGTTTCAGAGAAGCCTATATTAAACTGTTTTTACTATTAATGACACATTTGAATAAGCAGGACAGGCTTTTACAATGTATTTAACAAAAAAAGTATGAAAGCAGTGGCGCCTGCAGCCGTACGGCTGTGCGTACCAACAATGAGAGGGCGTGAATTAATGCTGCTTATTTATTTATTTTAAAAATAATTTAGATTGATTAATAAACAGTAAACACTACCATACATTGACAAAGCAACAAAGAATGAGAATAAATAAAGGTGTGCGTCTGTGTGTTTTAAAGTGTGCATGTACTTGCATGGTGGGAGATGTAAAGAAATAATACTTGATTAAATGAATTAAATCGCAATTGACCGGCACAATGGATGGTTTGTCACCAACAATGAAAACAGTTTAATATGGGCTTCTCTGAAACTGTGAATATGTCACTTCAATTTTATTTAGACTAGATGATTATTTTATTTACCAAACCAGTTGGTGTTTTGGTGCTGAAGCAGGACTGGTTTAAGCAGTTCACCTCAGATGTTATTCTTGTTTATCTATGACTGACCAACAAAAATTTATTAAAATAAGCCTAATTATGAATGCTATATTATTATAATATTAATTATAAATTAATATAATTATTAATTTCAATTGTTAAAATACAATGACATGCTTTCATTTTCTCTGTCTCACTCGGGGCAATGAGTAAATGTAGCCTTTGACAGCATCAGTGTTTTTCTAGACTGAAATAAGAAAGGGCTGATGGGGCGGGTGGTGCTGGATATGAGCGTACCTTTTGAATAAAATCCTGCAGGTGCCCTGAGAACTCAGAAACTCATTGTGAGAATGGAGATGTGGGCATATTTGTGCCAGACTGTCAGATAAACTTGCTTAAAACACCTTAATATTTTAGAAAAGGTAATTAAAGTTTGCATAGTCAATGACTGGTCATATCCACCCGTGACCAGCTCATCAGTAAATATGCAGGTTGTTTTTTGATTACCTGCCCCTGACATTAATGTCAGCACCCACTGAGATAACAGAAGGTCTAAATGATGTGCTCTTATGGTCCGTGTCACACACGTGACGGAACACGTTGTATAGGACGAGAAAAAGATTGAACGTGCTAGAATTTCTGTGACGGTGTCCTGTAGCGTCGCAGGCATGGAATCGGTTGTCCTGAACTATGCCACATTACACCAGAAGACACGATTGAATCTTGTGTCACGACGCCTATTTGTCGTTTACGATTCTCTACGACGCCCTACGTCAAGAAAATCGTCCCAAAATCATGTAATCTGACCAGGGCTTTACGCATTCTGAATGATCAAAACATCCACCAACTATTCTTAATTAACTGATCTGTTAATGATTAAAGTATTGCATTATTTACAAAGTATGAGAACACAATCATTAAGCACATCATAGATGAGCTTATGTCTAGAATACAGCATTTGTAGCTGTATTTATGAACTGCTTAATAAGTTAATGCTTAACAAATAATAAATTATCTATTTGCTAATGCTTAATAAATGATTCATTGTGTAGTTATTACAACGTCTTACCTAACATTTATATACATTTATATACCTTATTATTCAGGCATATAGTAATAGTTACTCCGTATGTTAATAAATGCTTTATTAACTCAATTTCATGCAGTTTTGTGACCTCATTTAAAGTGAGGACTATTTATGCTTTATAAATCCCTAATAAATGACAATTAAAATCTCAGCTATATTATAAATAAAAAAAGAAATGAAAGGCAGAGTGATTCATGGAAAAAAAGATCATTTCAAAATACACAAATGAAACTATAAATGAAAAGAAACAAATGAATATTAATTATTTTGTTGTTTTATAAACAATGTTATGATCAATAAATGATGTTATATTTGACACTACTGTTATTCAGCTGTTTAACCTTTACAGTAACTATTTTTTTTAGATAAGATTGCAAAGATTATTGTTCATTTGATACTGAGCCTTTAGTTGTCATTTATAAAAGCACAAATAGTCCTCACTTTAGATTAGAACACTAAACTGGATGAAGCATCTGTTAACATACAAAGTTACAATCACTAAATGCCTGAAAAATAACATTCATAAATGTTAATTTGAATAGTTTATTAACCATTTAATAACTCATTCTGAGTGATTTTAAAAAACACCAACTACTCTTATATACAAATGGTCTGTAAATAATGCAATACTTAATTTAGTGATGAAAAAGCAACCAGTCACAAAGTATGAAAATATAATAATTTATAAAAATTAAATTTCAAATTATGAGAAAGCGACGCATCATCACTCCACTAGCAGTTTTTTGCTACGTCACCGATTTTGATCCCGACCCAAAAATTATTATAAACCCGGAAGATGAAATTAGCTGACAAAAGCTCAAAATTATCCAGTTTACTCCACAATTAAAGCTGACAGGAGCTAACGGTGTCTTCCTGATGCTCAGCACACACACACATCTGCTAACATCTCATAAAAAGTACCCTAGGGTTTCTTGAAGCTTTAAGTCAAGAACGGAGCACTTGTAGCTGTATATATAAACTGCTTACTAACCTCTTATATTGTAGAGTTAATGCTTAATGAATGATTTATAGGGTGTAGTTATTATAAAAGTGTTACCCAGATTTTCTCTTTGAAGAGCACAGATTTGGTTTTTAATATAAAGTTTCAATGTTGACCAATCTCTGGTTTTGGGAGCCAAGAGTTCAGCTTTTAAACATGCTTCTCAATCTACCTTTCCTGGAACTTTCCTGTCATCAGATGCTCCTCCACAGCACAGACTTCCTGTTTGCTCCAGGGTCTCTTCTTTATTGGACCTATGGGTGGTCAAAATATTAAAAAGTGGTTTTAGTTACATAAATGTTCAGTCATTTTTACAACATGTGCTGTAATGTTTATTTTATATTGTGCTAGAAAATACTATTAAAATATATGTACAGTATTGCCTTTTGGTAAAAATACTTACAGTAAGATGGCGCTTTAAAATACTTCCCATTAACCCCCAAAACATGCAGTTAATGCAGTAACACTTTATTTCTATATTCCAGTTTAGACATTCTTCTAACCAGTGACTTTTATTGACATTTTAGTAGCTTGAAATAAAATTTAGACCAATAAGTGTGGAAAATATGTGGAAAAAGTGCTGCAGTTTATTACAAGGTGTCTGTAGCGTAATATACAACACCAACACAGACAATACAGCACTGCAGACTATTACACAGGCAGGAAAGACTCTTTCTACACTTTTTAAGGTTAAAGTTGTTAGAAGAAAAATCAAGATCCCATAATGCAGTTCAACAGCAGAAATAAATGAGGAGAAATAAAAACACGAATCACAAAATACGTAAAACTGCTAATTAGTCTGCTGTACTCAGTAAAGAGTAGCAGACTGTCAGGTTAGGCTCAACATTCTCTCTGGCTCTGAAAGTAAAAATCAAGTCTTAGTGACTTCTCTGAATAAAGCTTACCAAAATGTTATTCATTTGATTTTGTGTTGGTCTTTGTGCTGGGGAACAGCATGAGATGGTAGTTTAAAAATAGTTTTTAAACACAACACATAAATATAGAAACAGAAACGTTTTGAAATAAGAAAAATTGTGATCAGAAATATTAATTATATTTTTACCTTTAACAGCATATAAAATCCCTATCCACTCTAACGTTCTCTGAATGTAAATAACCCCTGCAAAAATACATCATTTAAAACAATGTGGGATATGTTTGCAAATACAAATGTGTATAAAACAGTCACAAAATCTGGCACTGTATTACATGTCTGTGTGTAAACCCACTACTGCTGGATAAAAGTAAAAATCACTTCAATATTTTAAAACTGATTGAGATGGAGAGTGATTACCTTCTGGATTTAATCAAGATTTCATCAGGATTCCACGCTTTAAAATCTGCTATTTTTCCATCAAAACACAAAGTCCTGGGAGCCGAGCAGTTCTCTTCTGCAGTCATATAGTCATCCTTCAATGAAATACATAAATAAATACATAAATAGACAGACAGACAAACAGATAGACAGTAGATAGTTAGTCCAGGGGTCCATTCTTCGTACCGCGCTTAAATGATCTAAGATGATTTGGCAGATCCTGGATCTTTTGATCTTGAGAACTGATCGCTGGCTAATTTGGTTCTTCAAACAAGTTCGTGAATCAGATTAAAATGTCTGGATGAACTGATCTGAGATCGCTGCGTGTGTTGTGAAGGACAGCTCTATCGATCCTCAGTATCACGATGAGCAATGCAACGATTGGCTGATGGCACAGCAGCGTAATGACATCATCTGATTATTATTCAACTATCCATGTGAGCAAAATTAGATCAAATTCTCAGTGAACAGTTTGTTAAATATGATACGCAATAACTCTCCACCTGTGCTGTGGGCTGCAGGCTTTACACTTTCATGAGTCAAGAGTATTCAGCAATTTATTCACTTTTACATTTTACATAGGATTTTCTTTATTATAGTAGCCCAGGCCTATTTAAGTTTCTTAATCCCCATAAGGACTTCAAATTTTAATTTGCATCGAAAAGCATTTTGATATCGGTAAAGGTGTCTGCAACTTTTGCGAAGCATCAAATCATTGTCATATTAGCTGTCAAAACATGTGCATCACTGCATACATTATCATTCCTTTATTAAAAACAAACAAACAAACAGCGGAATATTGTACATGTCTATTTTCATACAGAAATTGTACGAAAGCTGGGTTAGTACCTTACAATAGTACACGTTTGTATCTAAAAAGCCCATATTAATAAATGTTCTCTTCGATCCCTTTGGAGAGAACCCCCCCGTTTTTGTGCAGCTTGCATATAATTATTTATATATATTTTCATTTATATTTTATATATTTTATAACTTATATGTATATAAACATAAATATTAATTCATTCATTTTCTTTTTCGGCTTAGTCCCTTTATTAATCCGGGGTCGCCACAGCGGAATGAACCGCCAACTTATCCGGCATTTGTTTTACGCAGCGGATGCCCTTCCAGCCACAACCCATCTCTGGGAAACACATTCATACACATACACTATGGACAATTTAGCTTACCCAATTCACCTGTACCGCATGTCTTTGGACTGTGGGGGAAACCGGAGCACCCGGAGGAAACCCACGCAACCACGGGGAGAACATGCAAACTCCACACAGAAATGCCAACTGGCCCAACCGGGACCTGCCCCAACCGGGGATCGAACCAGCGACCTTCTTGCTGTGAGGCGAACGTGCTACTCACGCGCCACCGTGGCGCCCTAAATATTAATAATTATGTTTAAAATTAATTATTTTATATTAATTATTATTATTATAAATTAAAAATGTATACTGAAATTTTACTAAACCTGGGTCTGTGCCTAAAAATAGTAAGCATTTGTATCTTAAAAGTCCATATAAATAAATTCATATATATATATATATATATATATATATATATATATATATATATACACATACTGTACATACATACATATACATATATATTTTTTTATTATTTTCCTATTTTCCCCAGTTTATATAGCCTATAGTGTACTGGTGTAAGTATCAGCATACTTTCAGTATTACCTTTGCTTGAAATGACCTGATCTAATCCTGTTTATATGAAATGAGCTGCTGCCTCAGCGCAGGTTTGAGCTCCAGAACTGTTGCTATAACAACACTCGGATAAGTTTTGAAGAACGAAACGATCCTGGATCGTGTCAAATCGTCAATAACCAAATCCAGCTAATTAAAGTAATCCACGTACAAAGAACGAACCGCTGGTCCCCACTATGTCAGACCTTACTGTGTGTATTCAGGACTAAGTGTGAAACAGCGTCTTTAATGTGCCTCTGGTCCCCACAATGTTACACTAGTGCATACGCTCATAAACTAGGACACACTCTACACTCTATCAGTTTCATTTCTATATTTTGAGTAAGTTAAATAACTACAATTAAATATACTACATCAATAACTAATAATAATAATAACAATAATAATAATAATAATAATAATAATAATAATAATAATAATTAACGTACCTCCTCTGAGAGTTGTGGGGCTCCTACTGGAGCAGAGCAATTCCTTTCTGCAGTCATATGGTCATCCTTTAATGAAAGCTGAATATAAAACAATATATATATATATATATACATATATTAGTTAGACAGTAGTACTCAAGGCTCCCGGTCCCCACTATGTCAGACCTTATTGTGTGTGTATCCAGGAGAAAGCGTTACACTGTTTCTTTAGCATGCCTCTGGTCCCCACAATGTTACACTAGTACATATGCTTATACACTAGGACACTCTCTGTTTCATTTCTATATTTTGAGTAAGTTAAATAATTACAATTAAATATACTACATCAATAATAATAATAATAATAATAATAATAACAACAATAATATTAATAATAATAATAATAATTAATGTACCTCCCCGGAGAGTTGTGGGGCTCCTACTGGAGCAGAGCAATTCTCTTCTGCAGTCATATGGTCATCCTTCAATAAAAGCTGAATATAAAACAATATATATATATATACATATATTAGTTAGACAGTAGTACTCAAGGCTCCCGGTCCCCACTATGTCAGACCTTATTGTGTGTATTCAGGGGAAAGTGCTACACTGTTTCTTTAGCATGGCTCTGGTCCCCACAATGTTACACTAGTACATATGCTTATACACTAGGACACTCTCTGTAAAATTGTAATTATTTAAGTTAATCAAAACATACTACTACAACAACTAATAATATAATAATAGTAATAATAATAATAATAATAATAATAATAATAATGAACACCTCATCAGAGAGTTGTGGGAGCAGTTCTCTTCTGCAGTCATATGGTCATCCTTCAGTGCTATCTATAAAAACAGCTTTGTCAGACAGGTCATGTCATGTCAGGTTAAAGGTTTCATGATAGTCTTATAAACACCTCTTAAAAGTAAAGTGTTACCCATTTAATTTAACTTTTTTATTATTCATTAAGATAAGAAGACATCAAGAGATTGATTTCATCATCTCTTATAGATGACGCAAACTCTATACTTTTGAACAGATTAACCCTATGTATCTTAACATAAAAACTGCTAGCTTTGCTGAATGTATTAAGCATTGATGTATTAGGTGGATAAAGTGTCAAACCTTTCTCCAAAGCCAATCCATGCTCCAGAGTCAAAAGCAGTTGGGGTGCCGTTAGTCATCAATTACAAGCTGACTGAGTGTCCGGCCCTTATGAGGGGAATCACTGCTGCAAAAATAATAAGAAAAAAAAAGCAAATAACATTTTTATTATTATGCTCTCTCATAACAATAATAAAAAGCTAAACTATGACATGAATACAAACACAATGAATATATACAATAGAATATATACACATATAAGGGGGAAAACAACTTACCACCCGTTTTTGTTTTGCCATATGAAGTCAAACATAAAGACAGTAGTTTTGATAGCTGTCTAATCTATGCTCTGCTTCCACAAGGTGTATCATCTCCCCTCTGTAATCAACCACAAAACTTTCTTTAATAAATGGAGACACTGCAAACAGTCTGCAACCTGAAAAATATAAATATAACATATAGCATTCAAAAATGACAAAAATCTCACATTAGCATCCTCTCTCTGCGTCTGAATTATAAATACAGTAATCCTTTTGATGTGGATCAAAACCTTTCCTCAATATTCCTAAAACTGTTGAACACCTGATCTTTTCAGGACAATTTTAATGAACTTTTTGATCCACTTCACAAGTTGAAAGCAAATAAATGAAAGAAATAAATAAATACATAAATAAATAAATAAATAAATAAATAAAACGCAGACACAATGTATGTTTGTTTATGTAGTTTTATGTATATTTTTAGTATATTACTTAGTTGGAGTTCTATATCATTATTTACATTTAAATAAGTAAAACGATTCTAAACTTAATAGAACTATGAATTAAGTAAGTTTCTAGGATTAATTTTTTTTTAATTATAACCTCAATATTACTACAGTAGCGTGTAGAGAGTATAAAATAGTGTTATGTGATGATATGTTTAAAAAGGCTTAGATAGTCGTAATGTAATTGTACATTTAAACACTTAAGTACGATACAAGAACTGTGAAAACTTACCTTTGTAATCGTCTATATATTCGGTTTGGAATGAAAAGGTCCTGTTGATGGAGCTGGTGATTTGTTTCTCTGCATCTTTTAATGGTTCAACCCTCCGTTAATTCCTTTAGCCGCCCGGCGCTTGTTGACCGCCAGGCCGGGCCTCACGCACTCCACCCCGGCCTCTGATTCACGCATCACCCGGTGTCTGGGAGTTAGCGCGTTAGCGCGTTAGCACATTAGCACGAGTAAATCTTACTCGTGAAAACAAGTTAAATTACATACCGAACTGCAGTTTGTGTCTTAAAAGTGTTTTAGCAATATTTATTTTAAAACAACATCGATTAAAACACCCAGGAAATTCGTTAAAACATTTAATTAACGTACCTGATAAATGTCAAAAAATGCGACAGAAATATTCATCATATAATCGATTTTATTATATTATTATGAGATAAAACACTCTAACTTACCCGGAAACATCGATTAATTTGATGCTGGATCTTAATTAAATTGATTAAAGTCGGAATTATTTAGATTTTAAGATTTGCGCATGTGCAGTAGGTAAAGTGTGTATAATGGCGGCAGGTGTGTGTCAGGGTGCAGTACCGCCATCCGACTACACGAGCGCTATAGAGCAGCACGGCGACACACACTTACACACACATTTCAGGTGAATGGGCATGGTGGGGATCAAGAAAAAAAACTGCACTAGGCATATCAGCACCGCCCCCTGAGCCTTTTAAAGGCAAAACATAGTGGGGACCGGGCAATCGGTCCCCACTATGTTTTTGGTCCCCACTTCGTGAGTGTGCTAACATGTTGAGGTCCCCACCATGTAATAAAAACAAACACACACACACACACACACACACACACACACACACACACACACACACACACACACACACACACACACACACACACACACACACACACCCACACACACACACACACACACACACACACACACACACACACACACACACACACACACACACACACACACACACACACACACACACACACACACACACACACACACACACACACACACACACAAAAACATTGAAATCTTCCCTAATGTCTATCTCCTGAACAGTTTTATTTAAAAACTAAAAATTAGGGGTAGGTCTGACATCATGGAGTATTAAATATACAATGGTGAGAATCCAAGATTGGAAAAGATTTAATAAAAGGGAAATTATCAATGGAGAGAAATGAAGCTGATGTAAATGAGGTAAATAAACATGTTCAAAGACCTATACATATGGAAAAAAGAGACATCCATAGTTACTATTGATTCTCAGGACTTTTTTCCCATTAATATTGACATGTTTTGAGTAAAATGTTCATTTGTGTTTTATTTTATGAACTACTGATAATGAGTTTTGAAATTGCCAATAGCTCAATGTAAATTAATCCACGGTTTAAGACTTTATATATACATATTTTTTCCTTATATTTTCACATTTTCTGCAAATAGATGAAAACTTTTCATTACACAAACGATTATTTGAAGTCAAAAAGGTTGTTTTGAATAAGGTCCCTTGTTAATCGTGGGAGTTACAGTCTAAAAATAGCCCACAATAGATCAAATCCATGAAGTCTGCTTTATTTTTTACAATTATTAGTGTTTTATAAGGCTGTAAAACCCCTCAATACACTCTTTATACACCTTTCTAAGATAAGCACTAACCTGTTCACATTTTTCTCTCTTCTTTTAAACACGCTACCTTTCTTTAGCATGTCCAGAAGTCTAAATTTGTGTGATGGTTAACATCTTCTGTCTTTTGGTGCTACCGTGGATGCCATTGACGGTTCAGAATATTTCGTCAACATTATGGGGTTCGCTGGGAAGAAAACTTTCAAACATACAGCACACACTAGGATTCCTAGGATTTACAGTTAAGTGGTAGTAAACAATTTATTTGGGCTGAATTTACACAAACAAATTAAGTTAAAAATACTAAATTTAAATTGTTTGTTTAAATTCAACCCATACAAATCGTTTTCAACAATATAATTTTTTTTCATGGCAGCGCTTCAGAATCAAACTGCTAGCGATCGAAGAGTCATGTAATTTTTGGCAAGCTGAAAGCATTATGTACTGTATGGGAGACATGGCACGGATGAGATTGATTGACAGTGGACTACAGCCAATCAGGACACAGAACACAATGTGCTAATGAGAACACAGAACACAATGTGCTAATGAGGACACAGAACACATTGCGCTGTAAAAAAAAAAAAAAAAGCATGTCAAATTGAACAAAAAAATCTACGAAACTGTGAGACTGCAAAAAGTGAGGGACCACTGTATTACATTTTTCTTCGCCCTAAGAAACTGTTGACAGAAAAGCTCTATATAAGAAACCAAAATAGTCTCTTCATTTTAAAATTTTGAAACTTAATTTTGAAGAGTTTTTAAAAGTACAATGCCTTTATTTGAAAATTGGAAGACACATTATCAGCAGTTTATAAAATTAAGCACAAATGAACCTTTTAATCAACAAACATTCATTCAGGGCTGCACAAAATATCGTTTGAGTATCAATATCACAATGTGGGTGTCCGCAATAGTCACATCGCAACATATGCAATGGTGAGTTGGGATTGTAGATGACCAGAAAACACAGGTCAAAACACAGAAGTGTGGACACACGGCTGAACTGAAACATAATAGAGTAAAAGTTTATTATCTGCATGTGTTTGTTAGGCCTGTGACTGTGTGAGCATTTGAAGATAGTTTAAAGCATTTTAGTAGTGCATAAAGACGTTTAAAAATGATTAATTTGATTTAATTATTCATACATGATGAAAAATTATTTATGCTGAAAACTTATTCACAAATTATTTATGTATGATGAAGACTATACAGTGCTATTTTGCATTTGATTACTCAATTTCTGCACGTGAATACTGATGCTCTCTCCAGAAAAAAACTTTAATTTTTGCTCCATTGTGTTCATTTATGACTGTAGTTTGTTTATTATACATGTATATAATAAATTACATACAAATATATTTATAATTCACTCCCCCACAAAATCATCCAAGTAATGACAAATAGAGCTATTTCAGTCATCTGGTGAAATTATATCACAATATAAATTGTAAAGAAAAACAATATCACAATGTAAATTTTTTCCAGTCTCGTGCAGCCCTACATACATTCACAGCAAATCCAGAGACCCAATAACACCTTCGACATGGTCTCTTCAGTTTCATCCTAAGCTGAAAGTCTATTAACACTCCCCACTAGTTACATTAAGAATAAAATATGAACACCTACAGAAGCTTGCTGTGCTGCCACTCAGAGAAACTGTTAAATATAGCCTCCGTCCTTCTGCCATCGACCAGGATGGCGCACGACAACACAAAGCTACTGTTGTTGTGGAGAACAGAGCTTTAATTTAATGAGCGCTCCGGCACATATGTTTTAATTACAGACTCTGAGGCACAAATCATTAAAGTCACTGAGCGGGAACAGAGAAGTGCCGAGAGTTACAGAGAGCTTGTGTGTCCCTACAGTATATTCCTGCAGGATATGTTATCACACCTAACGTTATGATCTGATTACATGCTTCCGTCAGACTTCATGCCAGAGTCTCTTGTCTGCTGCCTTGTTTGACTTTCTCCTGCCTGCTGTGAACAAGTCCAGCACAAATCCTCCTTAAAACAGCTTTACAAAAGACAGATTACACAGATCAGACAACATTGTTTGCAGCAAGCAACCCACCTGACACAATTTTGAAATTGAGATATCTATGTTGATCCTGAAACATCATTTTTGTTCGAAAACGTAATCCATTCCTCTACCCCTAAACCCAACCATAACTGAAAATTATTTCCAAAATCAGAGGGGAATAATAGTTGGACAACATGTAGAAACTGTAAGCATATCCTTTAATTCTGATTTAATTCTGATCTCAACATAGATGTTAATCCAGGAACGTGTCCTACTTGGTGAAGTCAGGTTGGCAGCTTTGAGTGACTAGTAGTGGTGTAACGGAGCACAAATCTCATGGTTTGGTTCACATTATGGGCTTTTTTTTGTCACAGATCGGACTATTTCTCAGATCAGACAAAAAGGGAGGAGACAAATGTAATTTGCTTTTCATATAAGAAAAAAAAGATTAAAAATTGACTTTTATTGAAAATTCTAATAGAGCAAATTGGATATATTGTCTGTATTGGTGTTGTATATTACTGTATAAAAACCAGGGGGGTAAAAAATCTTTTTCTGTTATTTTACAAACTTAATTCTCTCTCTCTGCTGCCAGGATTCTGACCAGAACCAGAAAATCAGAGCACATCACACTTGTCCTCAGGTCTTTAAACTAGCTCCCAGTTACATTCAGAATAGATTTGAAAGTATTACTACTTGTCAATCACTCAATGGCCTAGGACTTCAATACATTACAGATATGCTTACTGAATACAAACCTAACAAATCACTTAGATTTTTAGGACCAAGTAAATTATAAATTCCAAGCATGGTGAATCCGCCTTCAGCTACTACGCCCCCACCCCCGCTGCTGGGATCAGCTTCCAGAAAAGATCAGATGTGCTCCAACATTTGGCACATTCAAATCAAGACTTAAACACATCTGTTTAGCTGTGCCTTTACTGAATGAGTATTGTGCTACGTCCTACAGATTGCACTATTATGTTTTTCTTTTCTTTTTCATTCCTTTCAAACCTGTTACAACACATTTTAATCTGTTTTTAATCTTTTTTCACTTTTATTCCTGTTTATGTAAAGCACTTGGAATTACCATTGTGTATGAAATGTGCTTTATATATTGTTTTAAACTACTAAAGTGTCATCAAAAGTCTCTTTGTTAAACTGGTGTGTTGAATTTAACGTAAATAAACAGAAAAACCTGTGAATAACGAAATACGGATATTTTAACAATATGGATTTGTTTTTACAGTGTAGCAAAGCATGTGTGTTTATGTAAATTCTTGATGAATCACACTAGTTAGAAGTAAATTATTTGACAACTCTTCCTATCTCAGTTTATGCCAGCTTGCCCATTCAACGTCTGTCGGTCGTGTTTAGATGAGTTTCCTCAATGATCCTTTTCCACAGCTTACAGTCTCATCATTGCCCTGTTATTCATAATATGGAGGATTTCTGTCAGCCTGGAGATTGAGCTTGAGTGAGGGAGCGTGTGCCATGTTGCTGTGTATTCATTTGCGCCCACTCTCTTCTGTCAGACAACACCAGCTAATGCCAAGCACAGAGTGAGTTTCTGACATTTGTCTTGCAGCACAAGTTTGGCAGGTAATTTGTTGCATTATTCATGTTTCCATGCATTTGTTCCATCAACGTTAGGGGCACAGGCTGCCTGTTCAGCATAATTTCACGAGTTTCTAAATGTTTCAATATTAGTCATCTTTGTAATGAAAGGCACAGTACTCGATTCATGCACTGGGAAAACTCATCTGTCCTCCTATTTCAGTGAGAGGCGGAGAAAAAAAAAGTCCATAGGGGATAAAAACATCTTCCAGGCATACAACCATGTTTCAATAATGCCAATTACTCACTATTTCTGCAGCAGTTAAAAAAACAAATCATCCTGACAACTGAACCCACTGATGATTCATATTATATTTAAAGCAATTACACAAACAGCCCTCCAGATCAACATACTGTATTTTGCTAATTAATTTGAGACACAGCAGGCAAAAACACTGCTTTTTTTAGACACCTGTCAATTTTGAGATTTTATGCTGCCGCCAAAAAGGGCATTTCTAAACAGTTTCTAATCAGTGGAACGTATATATATATATATATATATATATATATAGTAAATGTACATGTATATTATATATACAGTATATGTATATTATGCTACATATTAAAGGCTGTTATCTGAAAAATATTTTTTTTTTCTCCTGAAATAAGCCATAAATCTCCACTTCAGCTATACGTACACTAAACTTTTTATATTTTCACTTTTTTCCATATCTGATTATGCAACATTTTATTCTCCATAAAAATAAGCTTTTTTTAACTTTCAGGTTTTCTGCAGCACTTTCCAAATTATGTGAGTGATAAAAAGCAGTTCCCAAAATTCCCTCTGTAAAACAATTAGCTGAAACATATCAAAAATCAAGAATTTGAACCCAACTTCAGCCTATGTTCTGATTTTTATAATAGAAATATATGCAAATTAGCACATTGTTCGTTAAATAATGCTTAAGATTTAAACATAACACGCTCTATTTTAAGGATCTGGGTGCAAAGTCTAAAGCACATGGCGCAAAACCATTAAGCGCGTGTCCACTTTTGCTATTTTTAAGGATGGAAAAATACACTTTGCGCCATGGCACATGGTCTAACAGGGTTGTGCTTATTCTCTTAATGAGTTATGGGTGTGTTTTGAGCATATAGTGCATTAATTAATTGGTGTCTATTCTCACATTCCCTTTAAGAGTCAGTTGCATCTCGCCAAGGCACATTTGCTGTTTACATGACGGACTTTTAAACAGTTAAACAGACCATCTGCAGTGAAGATAAAGAATGAGCCTCCTCCAGTCGGCCTCTTTACTTTCTCTTTCCTTTACTTTTACTCTTTACTCCTTTATCTTCGTTGATAAGGAAACAGTGTTGTACACACTCCCCTAAAGACATCCATTAGCCTACATATCTCATTTTGTTTGTTAAGTGCAAACATTTGCTTCAAAACTATTCCTAAATTCAGTTCTAATTTTCATAAATGAATAAATGAACAATAATACCGAAGTGTGAAAACCCAACAGTTGGACAAATCTAAACTTGTTTTTATTAAAACAAATTTAAATATGCATATAATAAAACCCCTACAAAATAATTATAACATTATAGAAATGCAAATTGTCAAGAATAAACCGAAAAAAGCCCCACGAGTTGGGGTTATTATTTTTTTTATTTATGTAGAAAATAATAATTTTGTAACATTAAAATCTTTATTTTTTCTTATATGTAAAAATATTTGTGTATTGCTGTACATCCTGTGTGTATTAAGTAATGTGTACGCGTTTTGGACCTGCAAAGGCGTATAACTAACACGCTCTGTGCTGGACTTTAGACCTGGATTTATTTGGTCAATGGCACAGTCTATTTCAGATCTTCAAAATAGCAACATGCCAACAATGAGCCTTAACACACTGCCTGTTTAGACATGAACACCCATGAGTGGCACAAATGGATTTCCTATTTAAACAAATGTGTATGATAGTGCACAACATTTTAGAAAACTTGTGATACAAAAAGTTAGTAATTCTTAATATAATCACAGGGAAATATGGTAATAATTATAAGTTAATATTTTAACCTGTTTCACCTGTCTTGTCAAAGGATGATTTCTCACTTATGAAAGCACAGAGTCTCACCTATCTCTCGCTGAAGCTGCAAAAAATGATTGGGACTGGTGTTCATTTGCACAACCCACATACTGCCTTGTCTGCATCACCATAGTAACCAAGACGAATGCCAGAGTGCCGACATTTTGTCTGATACTGGCAGGCGGAAGGTCAGGACTGTGAGGGGGTGAGAGGGGCAAAGGGCGGCCTGAGCGCAGCCAGTAAACAAACATCTCCAAGCCATCCACCCTGTAATCACGCCACTTAGTGTGTGGAACCGCGCATCATCTAAACTAGCAGTGTGTAGCCGAGGTTATGAAAACATCTTGAGATATTTGTCACAGCTGTAACTTAACTCATTTTCTGACAGCACGCCATATGGAGCGAGGGTGTGAGACTGGCACACAGTGGAGGCGCTGCCTGCTTATATGGAGAAACCAGTCAAATCCTATGATGTGCTCTTGCGAGTGACAGTTTTGTCTGGGTTCAATCACAAGAATATCTCATAAAGGGGTCATGAACTGACTTTTTGGACTTTGTTCAGTTTTTGAGGTCTATTTATAATGCTATCACATAAAATAATGATTTTCACATAAAAAAGGGATAGTTCACGCAAAAAAAAATTTAAATACCTAATCCTTTACTCTCCCTCATATGGGTTTAATCTGTTACAATATGTGTTTCTTTCTTCTGTTGAACACAAAAGAATATATTTAAAAAAATGCTTGTTGCTGGGACCTATCGAGATGATAGGCAAAAAAAAAATACTATGGAAGTCAATGAGACCCAGCACTTAACATTTCTTAAAATACACTCCCTAACAAAAGACTTGTCGTTGATCCCAGTTGTATGAGCAACAAATAATAACTTGACTTCTAGTAGATCATTTGGAAAAGTGGCAGAAGGTAGATTTTTCTGATGAATCAGCTGTTGAACTCAATGTCAATCGTCACAAATACTGCAGAAGACCTATTGGAACTTGCACACAGTTCACACAGAAATTAATCAAGCTTAAAAAATATAATGATTTAGGGTTACATTCAGTATGAGGGCGCTCGAGGACTGGCCAGCCCAGTCACCAGACATGAACATTATTGAGTATGTCAGAGGAAAGATAAAGGAGGCATTGAGGATGAATCCAAAGAATCTTGATAAACTCCGGAAGTCTTCTTTTCCATTCCAGATGACTTTATTAATAAGTTATTTGAGTTATTGCAGAGATGTATGGATGCAGTTCTCCAAGCTCATGGGAGTCATACATAATATTAATTCTTTCCACTGCACCATGACTTTATATTCTATACTGTACATTATTTCTGTTAAGTGACAAAACTTTTGTCTAAGTAAAGTCAGACCTTACTGTCCTAATTAAATCATTAAAAATCAAGGCATGATCATATTTTATTTAGGTAAAATAAGTAAAATCTAGAGACCTTTGCCTTTCATACTGTTTTAGCCACTTTTGATACCAAATGATCAAGTAGAAGTAAAGTTTTTATTTGTTGTTCTTAAAACATAGTTCATTTTTTATTGAACTATCCCTTTATTAAGTTATAGGCTATTTACTGTTCTGTTTTTTCTTTTTTTTTAATAGGTGTTGGTTGGTATGACTGGCCAACAGTCTTTGATATTTAAACATGTTTTAAAACATACTGTAGGTCTCAAACTCAATTTTTGGAGGGCCGCAGCTCTGCACAGTTTTGCTCCAAACCTAATCAAACACAGCTGATCCAACTAATCGAGGCGTTCAAAAGAGTCATTAACACCTTGATTAGTTGGATCAGCTGAAAACTGTGCAGAGCTGCAGTCCTCCAGGAATTGAGACCTATGTTTTAAAGTATATAAGAAAAGATTTGTGTTCACCAATGTAAACTTCTGTGTTTATGTTTGACAGGCTGTATCAATCATAGATTTGCACTTCTGTATTTTCATTTCAGCCTAGACATGTGTTAACCTCTCATTATTCACCTACTACTATTTTGAATTGGTGGGCAGAGTTAATGTGAAACAGCTGTAGATGTACTTCTATAGAGGCAGGGTTAAGACATATTCCACAATACTGTCATTTTTAGCAAATTGTCTTTTTAGACTAACAAGAAAGTTTAAAGCTCTGAATCTGACAGGGTGTTTTTATAGTACAATGACATCTTATACTGTATGCCATGTCTAAAGATCAACAGAGTTTCGATTTCTCGGTTCATGACCCCTTTAAAGGTTACCAGAGCATTTGATCTTGGGTCACATGAAGGTCTGTTTATTCAGAGGGTCTGATATCATGATTTGGCAAGAGATGAGGGTGCTCAGAGAGCTCAGATTTTGGTCTTGGATCAGCTTGGTGTGACCTTCTCCACTTAATTTAAAAGTTAATGAGTGTAATGCACATAAACAAGCATGTATATAGGATGTTGCAGTTACTTACTGATGTATACAGGTAGCCCTCGCTGTTCATGGCCAGATAGAGTTTGGTCTGAACTCCCTGGATGGCCACCACTCGCAAGCCCACTGGTATGAGGTTGAACATGGCTGTGTAGGAGACAAAAAAAGTCAGTTATAGTTCCAAACCTTTATGCTGTGTAGAGCATATCATGTGCTTATATTGCATGCTGTGTTTAAGAGATTTTAAATGTGGTGGTTGGTGTAAGGCTTTTTCAGAATTTCAGAAATCCAGTGACTGGCAGTTCTGTGGGTTAAAGTGTCTTGTTGGTGTCAAAGATTAAAGGTGAATTGTTCGATTTGTTCAAGCTGGTGGAAAGGCAACATTAACCGAGGTCTGCAGAAGAGCATCTCTAAATACACAATACGTTCAACACTGAAGCAGATGATCTTTAGCTCCTGTCAGCAAAAATCAGAAAACTTAAGATTACAGTTCACACAGGCTCACCAAAATTGGATAATAGCAGATTAAAAAAGGTTGCCTGATCTAAAAGGCCCAGATTGCTGCAGCAAAATTGGAATAGTTGGGTCAAAATTTGGTTTAATCAATATGAAAAATGGTCCCATTCACACTTGCATCAATGGTTCAGACCCCCAGTGGTGTGATGGTTTGATGAGATTTCCATAGGTCTTAAGGATTGTATAAATGTCATAGCTTTCTTGAATATTGTTGTCAACAATATTGCTGTTGCATTTATGATTACAGAGTAACACGGCAAGTTCACTTCAAAGTCACCAAATCTCAATCCAGTAGAGCACCAGTAGAGACTTACTTTGTAGGAATGTTTCCACCACATTGCTAAAACTACCGTATGTCATGAAGAATTAACCCATGTGTGCTGTTGGGGATGTTTTCATCCAGTCTGAGGTGATTCTGAGTTTTAATTTGGCCACGACTTTCTTTGTGTATCAGCGAATGGAATGGTTTTTGGTGACTCTTATTTTGATACATATTTTGGGAAAATGCTTTGGAAATGTTCAAAAACTCAAAAATACACTCATGCCTGCTTTTGCCCTATTGACTTTCTATTATAATAACATTTGATTGCAAAGCCATAACACCATTTAATAATGCATTCTTGACTGTTGGTGGTTTTCCCTGTTGGTAAGAGGTAAAATTTTAAATTAATATTGTTGATCATCAGTCACAGAGAAAAAAAGCTTAGTTTCTGCCTTCTGTATGGGCTATAGAGTGTGAGAGAAAAAGACATAAGCGCATTTATCTTGATATGTCTGAGAACATCAAATCAAAGCAGCTCAGCTCTCAGAACACAGTAAACACAGTAAGTGTATTTATGCACACACATTATAATCTGCTGTTTTACTCCATAGAAATGCATGTAAAAGCCAGAAAGGGTTAATGAGGGTTAATGCTGCCAACTGATGAGCAACAGTAAAAATTACATCTTTACCTCTTCCCAACAGGAAAACCAGCAACAATCAAAAATGCACGATTTTATGCTGTCATGGCTTTGCAATCAAAAAATGTCATTATAATGGAAGTCAATGGGGCAAAAACAGCCACCAACATAACGGAAGGGTAGTCAAATTGAACAGTACACAAGAGTTAAGACAGCCCTGAAAAGAAAAGGTACTAGTCACACAAAAAAATGCAAGCAGCGTGAACCTGAGAATGCAGATGTCCATGTTTACATTTTTCATTATCATCATATCAGCTGCACTGACATTCTGCCCACTCACACACTGTATGCTTCATCAACACAGAGTCTCAGCAGAATCTGAAAAGACCAGTGAAACTGCGCAGCTATCAATTTGTCACAACACCATATGTTTTTGTTACTTTAACTTATTAAAATAATGTAATAATGTTTAAGCTTTTTTATTGTCTCAACGTGATAGTGTCTGTCTAACTACAGGTCTAAACAAAGATCGGTTGTTTAGCTGATTATTATTTTGAATTACTTGTAGTTTTCCCCTTGCAACCCTGGTTTCTAAACTGAAACTAAATCAATTCATGATGAACTACAGTATACTTAACAAAACTAAAACATCTAAAATTGAAAAATAAAAATGAAATTTTATTAAAAACAACTTGAATAAATACTACAATACCGTAGTACATAAATAACACAAAAGCTATCCCTGGAGCAGGCCCTTTTCAAAAGGTACTAATATGGACCTATATTGTAGGTCCCATAAAATCATGATTTGAACCACGCTATCTCACGGCAATTCGTAACTTTGATTTAGTGGCTAATTTGTATAAATAATTCGTACAATTTAGTACGATTTGCTCATCACCCAATGACGGTTTTTCGTACGACTGAACTTGTACGAGTTTTCGTACGACTGAACTTGTACGAGTTAGCCACTAAACTGACATAACGTAAAATACTTACGTTTACTCATAAGATCAGGCTGGATTTGAAAAGACAGATACATTATGGGATAACTTTTTAATTTAAGTATAGTTTTAACACAGCATTTTACTGTATTTTTAACTCTGTCATTTTCTAAGTATCCCAGTCATATCCAGGGCACTTTAACCTGACTCATTCTTATCTACATGTGGCAGCATTTCACCTCCCTGCCTGGCAATTGTGTGTTAGATTTTCTCTAAACTGTCGCCTCTTTAACATAGTTCCTCTTTTTCCCTTTCACACACGTTTTCTCTCACTCTCTCTGTCTGTTTCACACTCGTCCCTCTGTCTCTTTCACACATTGGTTCTCTGTTGAGCAGAGTTAGTGAGCTGTGCGGGGCTCTGTCATCCTGGCACCACTGGCTGTGCCAACTCTCCTCACACCTTTGTCCCCCCTGTCACCACGTAAGCCATAAAGCTGACAATCTCTCCCATCCACACAGCCTGTTTCTGCCAGTGGGCAGAGTGAAGCAGCCAGCCAGCCACCCCTGACACTGAGAGTATCTGAGGAACATAAGCTCGAGGAGGAATAAAAGCACAAGCTTTCTGAAAGGAGAAAAAAAGTGAGCCATTTGCCTGGTTATGTAACTCAGCTTGATTAAAAAAACAGGAGGAAAACAAACTTACAAAGTGAAAGGCTGCTTTCTTTTATGGCAGTATGTGTGCTTACAGAGAACAATGTACTCTGATCCAGATTAGCGCACTTACAGTATACTTCTGGCATTCAAGATCATGTCGCTATTACTGTACATTACAAAAGTACAACATACATTTTTGTATTTACAACATACATATCATTCGTTCATTCATTTTCCTTCGGCTTAGTCGCCACAGCGGAATGAACCGCCAACTTATCCAGCATATGTTTTACACAGCGGATGCCCTTTTAGCTGCACCTCAGTACTGGGAAACACCCACTCAATTATATACATACACTACGGTCAATTTAGTTTATTCAATACACCTATAGCCGGCAGCTAGCTCTCTGCAACTCTCACATGGTCGCCCACTGAAGCTAAGCAGGGCTGTGCCCGGTCAGTACCTGGATGGGAGACCACATGGGAAAGCTAGGTTGCTGACGAAAGGGGTGTTAGTGAGGCCAGTAGGGGGCGCCCAACCTAATGCCCCAGTATAGTGACGGGGACTCTATACTGCTCTGTGAGCGCCGCTTTTCGGATGAGACGTAAACCGAGGTCCTGAGTCTCTGTGGTCATTAAAAATCCCAGGATGTTCTTCGAAAAAGAGTCCATTGGCCTCTGTCCATCATGGCCTCCTAACCATCCCCATATCATAATTGGCTTCATCAATCTGTCTTCTCTCCACCAATCAGCTGGTGTGTGGTTTGCGGTCTGGCGCAAAATGGCTGCCGTCGCGTCATCCAGGTGGATGCTGCACATTGGTGGTGGATAAGGAGATTCCCCCCCAATTGTGTAAAGCGATTTGAGTGCCCAGAAAAGCGCTATATAAATGTAAGAAATTAATTTATTAATTAATGTCTTGGGCTGTGGGGGAAACCCACACCAACAAGGGTAGACTCCACACTCCAAGTGCAAACTTCACACAGAAATGCAAACTGACCCAGCCGGAACTGAAACCAGCGACCTTCTTGCTGTGAGGTGATGGTGTTAACCACTGAGTCACCATGTCCCCCGCATAATCACATCATATAATATTCCTCAATCCCTTAAGGGATAGTTCACTCAAAAACAACTTATAAAATTGTCTTCATTTACTCGCATGAATGTACCTTTTTTTCTTAAGCTTGTAAAAGTCCAAATCTAAAGACCATTAAAACTTTTTTTATATTATATCATTTTGTTTGGAAAGAGTTTATCCACACAAAACCAAAATCTCTCTCATGATTAATTAACACTTATGCACTTTCTTTGTGTCATATAGCAGACAACATTTAGGTCAACATGTAACAAACAAAATATGTAAATATTATGTAGTCAGTTTTTTAGTTTAGTTTAGTTACATTTAGTTACATATGCAAAAGCATTATTGAGCATTGAACTAACAATATTTCTTAAAAAAAACATTGTAAAAAAAACTGTAAAAAAAACATCTGCAAATTGACAGTGTTCAATATTTTGTGATTCATGTTTTTTATCCCCCTAATTTAGACTTTTGAATTGAATTATGGAACCTTGATATTTCTTCCAACAACCTTTGGTGTTGTAAATTACACTGCAAAAAATGTTAAATAAGCTACCATTATATTTTCTGTTATTTTACAAACTTGGTTCTCCATATTTCTTAAACAATGTATTTTCTCAATCTTCTAAAATGGCAATAAAAGGCAGTTTGTTAAACTTTAGAGTTAAATTTTCAACATCAAAAGTTGTCAAAGCAAAGATCAAGGTCCTATAATGCAATTCACAACTGTAAGTAAGCAGAAACCACAAAATTCAGAAATCTGTTTATAAACAGATATTTTTACAGTGTATATAACATTTCGCTGGGAAAAAAATCTGGTAACACCTTAGTTTAAATACAGTACACAATTCATGCTGTGAACTACTGGCTTTATACCTGACTATTATTAAGATTTTAACTGTTTATTAACGGCTATAAAGTATGATCTTAGTCTGCCTTCCTAATTAATTGCTAAACCCACCTTACTAATTATTAATAAACAGCTAATTAGAAGTTTATTAAGTTAGTAGTGTTAGTTAATGGTATGTTAATACAGTACATGAAAATAAAGCCTCAGTAGATTCTTATTTGCTGCTGTCATTTTCCTCTCTTCTCTACTCCGGCCATTATTATTTATTATTAGCTCACTGCTTTGATGCACTAGCTTCCCTTTTGGCCCGTTCCTGCCAATAGCATAATACCGTAGCAACTACGGGTCTCCAACTACAAATCTCTCACTTTTTCCCAAACCCATAAGATTTTTGCTCATGAAGATATTTTGAAAAGAGGAAATAGAATAATCTGATTAGAAGAAATCCATATGAATAGAGCAGTTTAGTTTTCTGAATAGCTTAGTATTAATAGTATAATACTATAACCTTCAATGTGAAGCTGCTTTGACACAATCTACATTGTAAAAGTGCTATACAAATAAAGGTGAATTAAATTGAATTGAATTGAATTGAATTAATAGTATAAATGTGCTAATTCACATTAGTATTCACATAAAACATTTATAACTCACAAAAATACAGTAAAAGTTATTACAGCTTAAACTTGCATGTCTGAATACGGACAAAAGTTGTGTAGTTCTGGAATGAAATGAAAGCATTAAGCAGATGACAGACTTTCTGGGTGATTCCAGGTGTCCACTGTCATACTGGAGCTATAGAAACACAACAAGTCCCTTTTTTTATTTTAATTTTCTGACATTAAAATAGGATCAAAATCTCAGCAATTTTGAGGCCGACCACATCGTGACCTTTTCCCTGCCCACTGAATTGATTAACAGCTGCATACTAACATGTCTCCATGTACACAGTACAAATGTCCACAACACAGAGGTTGCAAAGATACTTGGATTAAATGATCTGTTCAACTCTGCGATCAGCTGCACCTCAAGAATAGGCTATAAAACAGAAAACAGGCTATATAAAGGCTAAATGAGGCCTCTTCAAGTAGATGTGCAAAAGCTGCATGTGTGTGTTTGTGTGCTGCAAACGGCATTTGTGTGTGACTCATCGAAGCAGAAAACAATGCATGGTTTGAATAAACTCCACCACAAATATAGCAAATAAACTTACTTGCTGTATTTGACTCATAAACTCATAAAATGAATCCTAATTCTGTTTCCTCCATGCTTGTCACGGAGCTGTTTATCTGACTTGACATTGATGCACATGTCGGAATGGTGGGCGGGGAGAACCAGCTAATTTGCATTTAAAGGCACAGGCTACAAAAACAGCTACACTGTCATTTGAGTCTAAATTGGGCATATTCTGGAGGCTATAATAAATAATCTGATGGCTATTTTGAGCTGAAACTTTACAGATACATTCTGGAGACACCAAAGACTTATATTACATTTTGTAAAAGGGGTAAAGGAGCCCTTTAAAGAACGAGTGCACCCAAAACCTCCGTCTTTACATTTCACTCCAAATATAGCATAATCTGGATGAACAAATTTGGTGAACAGTCCCTTTAACTCAACCCACATTCCCGCTCCTTCACCCTCCACAGAGAACACAAAAACAAACAACCCCTTTCATCACAAACTTGAGAGCACTTAATTAATATTTTTTATTTCCTGCAGAGCTCAATCGATATCCATGATGCTATTTTACACAACAGTCTGGACTGTCTTTATCCTCTCTAATCCCACATCAAGGTCCTTCCTCTGCCCTCTGAAGCCCTCTGAATCCAGCCAGGTGCACCTGTGGAGCTCAACCCCTCTCTGATCCACATCCAGAGTTTTTCATGGCAAATGCAGATGTTTTAATGAGGTTTTGGGATCTTCATGTTTTTTATTTGTGACGTTCAGAGATAGCCCGCACATATAAACACATGACGTTACTGTGGAGCTCATTTCTGAGGGATTACCAGACTTTGGCCACTGGAGGTTTTGGAGAGCAGACTCAATTACTCACAGCTAATAGAGCACCTGAGCTCAGAGATATGGGAAGATCAAGAGGCCATGGTAATCATCTCTGCAAAAAAAAAAAGTCAGTGTAACAAGCAGAAGAGATTTCTTCTGCAGCACCATTCACTGAGTAATTTCTGCTCACTTACTATAAAGTACAACAGACTAATTCATGCAAAATAATAATAATAATAATAATAATAATAATAATAATAATAATAATAATAATAATGCATTTTTAAAAACCAGTGATTTACTTGATTCAGAGTCATACAGCTATTGCTCTTTATGAACCTTTTTTGCAATTTCAAATAATAGAGATTTATACGGGTTTATACGCTTGCTGCAATACACCACAAAACTATCAAGAAATTATGTAATTATGTAAAATATATAAATATTTAGAAATAATTTATTTCTACAACAACAAATAATAATAAAAACTCTTTGGCCAGTGGTTCCACATAAATGAATGAATGAAGTTATTTGGCCAGTGTAAAACTAGTTGAATATACTTAATTTAGTTTATTCTACATGAAGTATTTAAAATTAGATAGCAACTTTCCATTGAGTGGAAGTGTTATAATAACATATTAACAATAAGTTTTTTAACACACAATAATCGCAATCTTTACACTTTACACACAATCATCGCAATCTTAAAAATACAAAAAAGTAGCTTGAATTTTGTATTTATTTATTTATTTATTTTACCTCAACAATTTAGGTCGACCTTGATTAGGGCCAGTGCCAGTATATGGCATAGCTGAAAGGGCACCGTAACCCCTGCTCTTCTAATTTAGTTATTCACTTCTTTATTTTAATTACTCTATATTACTGCCTATATGATACAAATTCAGCTTTCAATATTAAATTGACTATAATCCAGTAGGGGTAAAATCTGTCACTCGCACTTAGGGACTTTGGTAAAATAATGGCAGATTTAAATTGTTGGGGTTAACATTCATTCATTATTTTTTCGGCTTAGTCCATTTATTAATCTGGAGTCGCCACAGCAGAATGAACTGCCAACTTATCCAGCATATGTTTTACGCAGCTGATGCTCTTCCAGCTGCAACCCATCTCTGGGAAACATACACACTCATTCACACTCATACACTATGGACAATTTAGCCTACCCAATTTACCTATAGCACATGTCTTTGGACCACATGTCTTTGGAACACGAGAACATGCAAACTCCACACAGAAATGCCAACTGACCCAGCCGAGGCTCGAATCAGCGACCTTCTTGCTGTGAGGCGAACGTGGTACGCCACCGTGGCGCCATTGTTGGGGTTAACAGTTGCTTTAAACCTTCAAGGATCTAGTATGTTTTAATTCTGGTCAAGAATTACAGAGACGTACGCCTCTCTGTTTGTCAAATCTGAGTAAACTTATTGCTTGTAGAAAAAACAATTTGGCATTTCATTCAGACATCAGCATTTCAGTTTATTATATTTACTGATAAATCAGACTGATTAGACTGACTGTGACTGACTGAAAAACACATCAGGCCAGTCTATAGATGGAAGACAAGTTAGCGGAGATAAAACCTAATGTTGACGGAGAGAAAGGCCTCCTGCCAAGACGCATTGATTAGGAATTGAATTAAGCTCTGAAACTCTGCACAAAGAGACATAATCCAATAGAGCAGCCATACCTGACATTTACAGCCCAGAATGAGCTTTTGTCTTGTTCCTCCAAGAGCTCATCACAGTCAGACTTAAGAGATGGAAAGGTTGATTTTCAATAAAGTCTTTCACTTTAAATGTCCACCTCCTCTGATCTGCCCGATTTCACCTAATAAAATCTATTTGATTGCACCTTTATCAAACGGGAATGGGACCTTATTGTTCTGGCTATCATTCTCAAACAAAATAAAAGAAAACAAAAGAAAACAAAAGTATACAAAACAAAACAAAAAACAATAAAACGATAAAAAGTATTCCCAAATGACCTCAATTCAGCTACAGTACGATCACAGTGAACATTTGCTGTAAATCTGTATAGTTATAAAAAGGCGTCTTTCCTCAGTCTATTCAACCACACAGTGTAATTATTACTGTGAGTTCTGGGAGGAATTATTCAGCTCTCAGATTTATTTAAGGAACGATACCAATTTAAAACATCAGGCAATTTCTCATCAATTTGGACACAAGTTTGTACAGTAGCACTTCTAAGTGATCTACTGTAAGAGATCATACCAATGTGAAAAAATCAGTATATATTTAGCTTTCCCCCAATACGTAACAAAGTTTTGTGAGGTTATTTTATTAACTATTTATTTTTGCGTAACATGTACACGTAAACCTACTGACAAGACTGAAACATTAATATTTTTTTCCATCTGAAATTTTGTTTTAAAGCCATTCAAAATTTAAATTGCAACTGATAACATATACAGTTTTTGGATTTTTTTTATAATCATGAATTTTATTCCTGAGGAATTTAATAAAATTCCAGAAGGAATTATTATTCATATTGCTCAGATTACAAGATTCTAAAATGTTATAGTGGGATATATTCAAATTAGTGTCCCATCAATTTGAAAAAATAAATGGCTATCATAGGGTTTTGGAGTTGTTTGTGTAATGCCAAATATATTTTGGTTAACAAAAAAGCTAAATTAATATAATAAGAAAAATATATAGCAACTAGGGATGCTCAGGTCGATCTGCCGAAGAACAGTATCGGCCTATAATCACATTTAATGACTCGATTGGTACTCGCCAATCTGGCTGATCTCATGAACCAATCGCAGGGGTTTGTTTTTGAGTTTACAAGCAGAGGCACCCTGTATATTATTCTTAGGCTACAGCAGCCACAGCACGTGATGAGGTAAATGATGCGCGATAAGCGATCTATGCGCTTGTGTCACAACAGTTAAAATATATACAGATGCGGTGCGACCTGTCTTTTGCATCGATTTGTGCGAGTGATGCTCTCTTTGTTGCAACCATTGTACTGCATATCCAGTGTTTTGAGCTGCTGTGATCCCCAAAAAATACTTTAAAAACCTGAAAATCATGGTGTAAGAATTGGCTATATCTCTCCATGATAATAAACCCTGAAAATTGTTATGGAATTCCACGAGACAAGACCATGAGAATGGTCAGGCACAATGAACTGGCTAATCTGAGAAGAAGATCAGAAGACCAGCTGTTCAACTGTTCTATTCAAATCATCCTGAGCTTATCTTCCTGACTGTATGTCCTTGCTCCATCAGAGTAGATCATTTACATTTCACATAAAATGTTCAAGATTTTAATATGGTGTATCTTGTAGCTTTATATTCATGTTTGGTATCATTTTAAATGTCTCTGTGTGATTGGTAAAGTGGTCTTAAGGTCATTGTAATATTTCACTGGTATTTGTTGAATTTGGTTTTGACTTTGATGAAATCTCTGCCAGATGCTCCCCCTCCAGAGATGATTAACACATCAATACACTAGGCAAGGGTCACTGTGACGCCCTGTTGGGTATATAAGATAACGGTGTAGTTTAGGCCAGTGGGATTCTGTAGCCAGAAGACCCCGTTGCAATGTATACATTTCTGAGCTCTGTCTCAGAAATATGTAGCAATGTCTTTCTACATGGCCAGGTATTAATCTTTAACTCTGTTGTACAATCTGAATTGGCTTATCTTGTGTAATTATGTGAATTGGAATGGAAAATCTTTGCCTGACAAATAAATGTAAAATTCTTGTTTAAACTCTCATATTTCCTGACAATCACTGACTTAATATGATATAATCTAGTGGCTAAATCGAACTTTATGTATGAGCATTCAAATTATAATAAATTAGAATCAGATTAAATTCGGAGTTGGAAACTAATTAAAATACGTTTTCATAAGTAAAATATTTCTTTTTCACATGTGCTAAAAGGCTTACATGCATTTACCTTCACCCATACTGTAAGCTCAGTCATTGGACTAATAGATGGACCCTTACAATGGCAACGAGAGTGAATGACCAAGAGAACAGATCGCAAGTGGCACAATGATGTTTAAACCATAACAACTGTAAGGTTAAATTAATAGAGCAGTAAAGATATTGCAAGTGCATATCCCTCCCTCTCTCTGTGTGTAATCTGCTGTCAATAGTTGGGGACGAGCCAAATATTTGCATGTATTTAGGCCTTTTAATACACAACAACTGAAAGTTTTTTGTTTTTGACAGTATTGCAAGTTCACTATAAAAGCTGGCTGGAATAATTAGATAAATATAAAAAATCATGAATAGTTAATAATATAACTTGTTTTAATATACTTAGGTAGGTGTCCATTTTAACTTCTTAAGCATCAAACATGTACTCCAAACTGTTTCTTGATTGAGACATGTTGAATTCTTCTTTCATGATTTGCAATGTTTCCAAATTGTTTTGTTAGTATTTTTTCTTACTAATTTTTATATCTGTGTTATATTATTTTCTGTAAAGCTGCATCTGGCCATGACATGTTTACAATAAATGGTTAAAAGAGATGTGTTTAAGGCATTATATACAGCAAGTCTTAATTTGCTCTCCTAGGTAAGAAGAGATCTCCACTTAAGTATCAATCTTAAAGGTAAAATGTCAATAATGCATTATAAAGCTTGCCTTAAAGCATTAGAATCAGTAGTCAGTATCGGCCGATCACTAGGGATGGGCGATACCAATATTTATATTTCCGATCCAATACCAAGTATTTCAAGACAAGTATCATCGATATCGATACTTAAATCAATACTTATCAAAACTTAAATGAATAGTGATTATAGTGATTTATATAGTGATTTATTAATAGTGATTAATAGAGATTTTAAAAAAATTACCTTTATAATTTTTATTATTATTATTGTTATTATTATTATTAAATAAAACACAATTCTTTTTTACATTTATTAAAATTACAGAACTTTAATTAGCTAAACAGCACCATATATAATGAAAAATAATAGACTGCACAACTGAACTTCTTCAGCAGCAGATCTTTGGATTCAATCTTAAAGTTAAGTTGCGATATTCATTTTTGCTTCTTGATTTTAATCAGTTTCCATGTTTTTGTGAAGGAACAACAGAATGTTGAATTTTTTTCCCTTTAGCCGATTACTTATACAATAACTCCAGAACAATACTTCGTTTACATTCAGTCATGATGTCGACAGCTCTGCTCTCGAGTTTTACAACCCGCGCTGGGTGTCTGTACCATTGCATCGTCGATACAGCGGAAGAATATTATAGTTCCCATTTGCGTTCCTATTTAAGCAAATATTTATATAATATGCGACGCTATAATTACTTAGATATTTCAAAATCTCTGATTACTCAGTAAGAGCCCCCCCTTCAAAAAAAAGATTGATACTTTTACTTAAGGATCGATCCTTTCGATATATTCCCAATATCGAAAATATCAATACTTCAGGATTGATTCGCCCATCCCTACCAATCACAATGACAAAGAATCAATACTCGGTGTCGGCTGCAAAAATCCTGATCGGAGCATTCCTAATAGCAACATTATTTTTAAAATGACAGATTAATGAATTAATTACAAACTTTATATTAGTTCCGGTATGTTTTTAACTGAAAAAAATTAAGTCATGACACTGCAAAACAGTATATAGATTTTGAATGCATTATGAGGGTTAAATACAGCAGACTGCAGCAATTAACATCCTGTCAGAACATCTAGTATACTACATTATATTTATCACTTATCACTATAATAAATAATAACAATAATATATTTTAAACTCTAAATGTTGATTCTTAATTGATTCTACGTTCTCCAGTCTTTACTGTAAAAAAGGGAATATTTATTTAAATACATATTTATTTATAGCACCATTGCATGCTTTCAGGGCAAAAAATAATTAGTACTTGGCAGAGATCTTCTATAAACACTCTTAAAACCTGGCACTAATGTCACATTTAATGCATTTAACAGAAAAAGCAACATAATATTTAAACTTCAGTCTCAGAAGTGCACTGCGAGCATCAGTCCTGGAGAGACACGCATCCAGAGAGTAAAGCATTTGAGCAGACCCCCATCTCTATCAAACACACACACCAAGAGGACTGCACTGCCGTTGCTATGGAGACAAGGGCACCAAGCTCCTAACAATTCTATTTTTGTAGTGTGAGAGATAGAAGCTCCCTGTTTTCCCACTTCTCCTCTCCAGCAACAGCTTCTCATTCTCTCCACAAAATAAGGGAGTGCGGTGGGAAAAGCAGGTCAGCTATTATGTAATCTCACCCCTATAAAACTCATTTTACCTCTCAGTCAATCGTGCAGAGGAAGGAATACCAACAGAAAAATAAATGAGCACGCGATGGCAGAAGGAGTGGCGCAGATTCAACTCAGGGGAGAATAAAATATGCATACTTGACTCAGACAAGGGGACTTCAAGTGAAGGGGATATTTACTGTATACAGTTTCTGCCAATCTCGTGTTAATCTTGAGCACACATAAAGTGGTGATTCTATTTAGGTTTAAGATTTATAAAAGAAATAGATTTTCCCAATTTTCCCAGAAAACAAAGGGGTGGGGTCAATTTTTAAAAAGATTCAATACTGAGGTGTTGAGAATCGAGAGTCGATTCCAAGTTTCCAAATGTTATTTTATTCATTCATTCATTTATTTTCTTTTCGGCTTAGTCCCTTTATTAATCCGGGGTCGCCACAGCGGAATGAACCGCCAACTTATCCAGCATTTTGTTTTTTACGCAGCGGATGCCCTTCCAGCCACAACCCATCTATGGGAAACACATCCATACATTCTCATTCACACACATACACTACGGACAATTTAGCTTACCCAATTCACCTGTACCGCATGTCTTTGGACTGTGGGGGAAACCGGAGCACCCGGAGGAAACCCACGCAACCATGGGGAGAACATGCAAACCCCACAAAGAGTTGCCTACTGGCCCAGCCGGGGATCGAACCAGCGACCTTCTTGCTGTGAGGCAAACGTGCTACCCACTAGGCCACAGTGGCGCCCATGTTATTTTATTATTTTGGATATTTATAAAACATTTGTCGCTGAAATGTCAAGAAACAAACAAATGCACTTGCACATCTTCATTGCGGCCTCAGAAAAACTGCCGAAACGCACCACAGTTATTTTAATGCTGGGTTCTACCTTTCCTCACAAACAACAACACATTTCATTGGTAACATTGTGGTACAAAGTCTGTCAAATCTTTCTTGAGCAAGTCCCGTGCATCGCTGCAGACAACAAACCAATTGCAATTCTTGATGAATCTGGAATTGATGAACTAAGTCCCGATAATCAATTCCTCATTGTAGTTGTGGTTCTTTTTCAATTCTTTCTTCTCAAACCTTTTCAGTAGTGAAAAAGCTATAAAAAACTCAATCAAGCACATCATTTATTGCATGCATCATGCAACACAGAGTTTATAATCAGCAATATGAGTTCAAACAGCCAGTGGCTTTATTTGGGTGTTTCTGTTTCAAATTATGGAATGGTATTTGATAGGTTTTACAGAAATGTATCTGATTTCTGATTATCATTTGCAAGCAAGGGCTGACCTTATTATTAGTTCTTTTTATAATGAAAAGAGGTTTTTAAAGCCTTTAAAGCTTTTTTTTGGAATGAGAATACCTCGTTAAGACAATCTCGCCTTTTTGGAGACTTTGGTCATTTACATTATAACATGACAATCCTTGTGGGTCTTTAGTGTAGTCTTCAGTGTAAACCAAAAATATTTAAAAATGCATAAAACAGCATTAGACCTCCACTTTGAACTCAATTAGTGGGTATTATTTCAATTAGCACGGCTATTTATGTTAAACATTGTTTATGTGCACTAGATACAAATTTGTGTTAATCACACACGCTCGATGGATGAGAGGATTTGGAAGCTCGAGTGATCACACTTCCAAATGACTCTGATCACCACAAACTCATTTGCTCGATATGAGCGTCATCTTCACCCGATGACTAATTTAATAGAGTCAAGCTAATTTACAGGGCCCAGAATGCCACAGACACTTAGCGCCAGTGAGATATAGCACATATTAAATTAGAGCCCTGCCAACCAGCCAGCCGGCTCTGTAGACGCAGTATAGCTCAAACACTGACTGGGTGACGCTGCACTTGCCTACGGCCTAAATAATTCACACTTGCAGGTGCCCGGCAAGATGACTTCAAATGACACGAAAGGAGAGGGGGGAAAAGTTGTTTTTCAGGCACTACGAACATCTGCCTAAAGACATTTCTCTTGTACTTGAGCTTTCCAGCTTCACTGACTGTACTCTCTGAAGAATTGTTCTCAAGATAAGGTGGGTTTATGTCACTGCTCCAACTGCATTTCCAATTTCAGGAAAATACATTACTGATCCAGTAATGCTTTTGACCAGTGCAGGAACTATGAAGGTATTAAGCTGAAGCTGTCCATAAGTGTAGGTACAAGGCAGAGATCTAGTCTAAAGGAGGAGTACAGATGCACTGGAAACAATAACAACAGCAGCTGTCAATGGAATACGAGTAGACAGAGAGTGGTTCTAAAAGGGATTTGGACACTTAAGTTGGACAACTCAAATTCAAATTTGAACTATATATTTTAGTTTTAACCAACTGGTGATTTTTAAAGGAAGCACACAGTTTTGCTCACTGTCCAAGCTGAGGAAGTTTAAATAATGCACTATAAAAAAACGCTGCAAATGAGTTGTGTTGAGACAAGATGAAGGAATTACTTTAACTTACAAGTTTTTACAAATTTAAGTGTATTGAACATGAAACAATTAAGTTGTCCCCCAAAATACTTTAGAATTGTGTTGTTTCAAATCATCATAAATAAATAGTTTAAACAAGTAGCAAAATAATTCTTTAGTGTGTTTGACAACAATATATTTATAGCTGTTTTATATGAAGCCAGTGTTAAAATTAAAGACTATGTGAAGTTTTGCTACATTATATAATGCAAAACATTCATGAGTCAAAGATAAAAGTGGTATTAAAACAAACCAACCAGAACAATACATAAAACAATAAGTGTAATAGTTTTAAGTTTTCCTTTTCCATACTGTAAATCAATTTTTTATGATGATTTACTAAATACGGCCACTAAAATGTCATTCAGTGTGACAATCATTCAGTGTGTCAATCATCTGTATACCAAAAAAACAAAAAAGGCACATTTAGACCAAGGAAAAATTCCTGATGTATTAAAAAAGACTTTTTTAGGATCACAATGAAGCCCCAAATCTTACTTGTCATATCAAATTCTACTTTGTCATACCCCTTCCAACCACTGGGTTTTACTTGTTTGTCTATTTTATTTATTCATTAATTTTCCTTCGGCTTAGTCCCTTATTTATAAGGGATTTCCACAGTGGAATGAACCGTCAACTTATCAGACATATGTTTTACGCAGCGGATACTCACATCCACACTCACCCACTATGGCCAATTCATAGTGTATGTCGTTGGACTGTGAGGGAAACTGGTGCACCCGGAAAAAAGCCAAATGAACACCGGAGAACATGCAAACTCCACACAGAAATGCTAACTGGGACTCAAACCAGTGACCTTCTTGCATTGTGGCAACAGTGCTGACCACTGAGCCACCATGTCGCACTATTGTTAGTTTTTAAATAATATTTTCAAAAACAGTGAAATTTAAGTATGATCATTAATTCTTTATCCCTCCTAATATGTAAAGGTAAGATGTCTCTTGTTCCAATTTTACATAAATATATCTAAACATTTTTTTGCCCATATATTCACATTTTATTTCCATAACAAGTAATTGAAATATTAAATTATGTGAAAATCTTTACTTGCCTTTAATATGTTCTATCTATATAATGTTTTGTAGAACTTTTTAAACATTTTTGAAAATTGACGCGAAGACTAAAATTGGATGTCACATATCTCCGGTCTCAAAGTGTCCAAATACTTTTTAGGAATCACTCTAACAGTCTAATCGAGTATTGGCTTATTTCCAACTTTCATGTCAGGTGAAAATGTGAGAACATTTTCTCCCAAAACAGCTGATGACTTACTGAAACCACTGTCCTCCTCTTTAGTGCCGTCGATGGTTCCATCTGCTTGGAGCTGCAAATGAAAGCCCTGTCGACTGTACAGCTTCGTTACGATCCCCTTCAGCTGGGGCTCTGCAAAGAGACAGAAGGTAGAGGTAGAGAGAGAGAGATAGAGAGAGAGAGAGAGAGAGAGAGAAATAGACAGGGTTAAATAGGCATTGCCACAGTGACAGTGTTAGGGGCTGTAAAGCTCCTGGCTTAGCAAGAGCTTTCCATGGTCTACAGATTTGAGCCTGCATTACAAATAATAGATCAGACCACACTGACAGAGGAGAAGAAGAAAAAAAAAACTCTACATGTTGGAAAAGTCACCAGAGCCACCACACAGAAAATTAGCGAGAGCTGGAAGTTGCAGTATGTAGATGAACAGATCTGTATGACCCTTACACGGATCTGATTTGCTCTGCTGGAAATAACCAAAACACTGTACAAAATACCAGATTGCATCAACATATCTGTGGTTAATAAGGCTTAGTGAGCTGGTGGATCACGCTATTAACACTGATTAACTTTCATCTATCATAGGAGATTATAAATGTGTGGTTATTAGGTCACACTTTGTAATAAAAAAAAATCATAACATGCCCTCAATTTCAGTCATGAAAACATGAAGAGAGTTTTAAGCCTATTGGATGCTAATTCAGAACAAACCAAAATAATCTGGTACAGTACAGATTTCATTCACTATACAGAAGCGTCCTCAAACATTTCAAACATAGATGTAAGGTTTGCATAAAGAAGCACATTCATGAGCTTGAAGAAGGGCTGTTAAGAATGAGACTGGTTAATGAAGGCAGAACCACTGCTGTAAACAACTGCCACTCTACGCACAAACTTCCACACTTCTGCTAAGGTGTCACATAAGGGTTATGTAAGACGCTGTCTGGGGAGGGAGGAAAAGTAATTGGGACCATGACAAGCTTGTAAACATTTGTGCTGCATGCGTATGTGTGATAGATAGATAGATAGATAGATAGATAGATAGATAGATAGATAGAT
>CAIGQQ010038942.1:9544794-9579775 GCA_903798035.1 Danio albolineatus
ATAGATAGATAGATAGATAGATAGATAGATAGATAGATAGATAGATATACAGGAGTTATGCAATTTTAAATGATGAAAAATATTTCTTCGGACTTCTGGGCAGACTATGATAGGCATTATGGAAGGAGTTATAAACTATTCATGTGCACACTCAGATCTTTAAAACTTAAATTAGAGGAATATGGTGCTAATAATTTAGTCACAATCAGTAAAGAAAGTATTGTTAACAAATCACTCGTTCTAAAGATAAGTGTGATAAGAATCTGCTGCACAATTTGTCTATATGTCCTGCTTTGAATCATCAGGGACTTGTCTTGTTTGCTACTGTAGTTAGCTGCTGTCCAATAACATGTCAAGCTGTATAACCTGCTTAGTTTGCTTTCTATTGTCCCTCTGTCTCTGAAGGGATTAAACACACTAGAGGGCTGACACTGAACTACTAATCAACAGAATACCTGCAAAATAGCACAATTTTACAATCTTTCTTTTCTGGGCCAAAACGTATGGAAAGTTCTCATAGTTTGAGTTTGAACGATATCTCACAATAAGGTGTGAAAGCATGCACTGTAAAAAAATTCAGGGCTCCACACAATTCCTTAATGTTCTCACAACACATATTGATTAAGTTAACTTAATAGTTTACAAATTTAGGTGGACTGAACATAAAACAATTAAGTTGATTTAATAATTGTGTTGTTTCAACTTATTGCACATTTTAAGCAAGTAGTTTGAACAAGCAGCAAGTCATTTTTGAGAGCATGCTGACTGGCTGCATGAAAATGACGAGCAGAATTAAAGAGAAACCTTTTATACTCTTTCAAAAGTACAAACAAAAATTTATTTCAGGGATGCATCTTTTGTGACATACAATCAGCCCTTAAACACACAAGTAACATCTGACCTGGTCTTCTCCTCCTGCGCTTTTTGGAGCCGAAAAGCTTGACTCTGGAGAAAACACTGAGTCGACTGGGTTTCTCGCATGTTCCTTTGGTTTTGTTCGGACTGCTCACGCAGCGGCAGGCGTTTGATTTTTCTCGCTCCCTCGCCTGCCTCTTCTGCCGAATAAGGGAGCTGGCGATCGCCGCAGCCATGGCCAGTTTGACGGTGCGACACCCAAAACTTTCAGAGGGCACAATCCGCTTGCCCACCTCCTCCACAACACGAGTTCGTTAGGGAAATCTAACTTGAAAGCTCACATCCAAGTCCTCATACACCAGTCACCGCCATTGTTCGTTAATGAAAATGACAGCTCGGAAGTAAAGAGTTGTAAACTAACAGAAGCTTTAACGCGATTACGTAGGTGACGGTACGCGCATCTCTTCAACGTTCATTTTTTTCTTAAGAGATAAACTCCAGGAACGCCTAAACATTCAGTCGGCTGCAGCTATACCGCACCAGTCTCCAGATAATGTCACTATCTGGCCATTTCAGCTAATAACGGAGATGATGTTCCTCCAGAGCCCGAACGCGCGTTTCGCAGCATCACACGAACAGTCGGTCACAGCACACAGAGCAGAGCAGAGCCATGTGAGAGAAACACCTGTTAGCGATTCTGTGCGTGTGGGTGTGTGTGTGTGTGTATGTGTGTGTATGAGCGAGTTTGTTTTCAGTCAGTCTTCTCTGAATCCTTTTGTAATGTAGATCCAGTCAGTGACTGCGAGAGCGACAAGTTATTTAATTTGTCAGCTCAACCATGGCTGTTGTTAATTTCGGAATAGGAAATCCACTCAACGTGAACACAAAAATAGTTGTTTGGGTTATTTGTGGTTTTTGACTGCAAGTGCCGAAATCCGACTCATTCCTGCGAATCGGTTCATTCGAACGGTTCGGAACAAGCGGAAACGATTTATAGTGATTCTTTTTTTCGTTATGTAAATCAAGCCTACTTTATGTTATCTAATTATTGCATTTTAGTAATGTGATGTTTAACTTAATTGCATACTAAAATATAATAAAATGTAATTAATAAACATGTAGGCTAATTATTTACCAACATTTCAGCAAATAAGTGTACCCTTAACATAATTTCAGCGTTTTTATTAGTAGCCTATCATTTTTCTATCGTGCTATAAGAATAAAACAAGTCAAATCTTAACTCTAAATGCTTTTAAAGGGATAGTTCACCACACAACAACAACAACAAAACTGGCTGGTTGATCAACTGATCATGTTACTTTATTAATTCATAAGACCTCAATGGACTGTCAGAAGCAGTGGGTAATTTTTTTTGTACACACACACACACACACACACGCACACACACACACACACACACACACACACACACACACACGCGCGCGCGCGCGCGCGCTCTCACACACACACGCACACGCACACGCACACGCACACCTTTCTTTGACTCTTGAAGTGCCAAGAGCCATTGACTAGCTTTTAATGAAACACCAGGACCACCATTTCCTCTAAAATTCTTCTTTGATGCGCTGCTGAATTAAAAAACTACATCTCATGGCCTGAGGGGGAGTAAATTAACTGCGCTTTCACATTTTGGGGTGAACTATCCCTTTAATATCAGCTCATCAACCTACTCATCAGTTCATAGGTCCATTATACATCTGAAATAGACCTAATAATCGCATATTTATAGTAGCGAATATTCAAACATATATAATATTATTTGCATTTTATTCTAGCCTACTTAATTAGTCAATTAGTCAATTAAGTAGGTCTGTGTATTAGTTTTGCATAATGTAGCCTACTTTATATCAATATATAGCTAATTATTCCGGCTGCTCGTCTGACATCAGACGGGTCTCGTCTCAGTGGGTCAGTTGTTGACTTCAGAATAGCTGTGACTCATTCGACATCATTTGAACTGATTCATATCTGACTCGGATGATTCGGACAACGATAGTGAATAAATGTTTCCTACCACAATGATGACAGTGCTGTGAATTAGGGCGATGGGCGGAGACTGATGTTGGATAACAAAACAACATTTTAGCATGGTACAGAAGTATGTAAAATGAGTTTTGAATATCCGAACATATGTGAAAGAGCGCGAGTGATCAATCTAACTGAGAACCGAATCTATCGTGCAGCCTCTCCCATTAGACCCGCGGAGACGGTCGGTAACACAAAAATGACAGCTTTAAGTAAATTGGAGCTCTTCATAAAACACTGAAGCAGGAGCACAGGCGAGCATAACGTGTCTGACAGGTGTACGTTTCTAACCTAAAACATAAAGCATCCCGTTAAAACAACGTTTCGAGTCTCAATGTCCTGATTGGAGGAGTGCTGGTTGCCATGGCAGTGAGTTTCCAGCAAGCGTGGCAAAAGCACAACTGTCTTCTGGCCCACTCTTAATAACATGCATTAATATGCATATTCATATTTGCACTGCATAATTTGTACATAACAGTTTTTCTACGTGGCATCCTTACGTGACGCACGGACGATTATTTATAATCTATAATGGATTATAGGGAGTATTTTTTTATTATTCATGTTCTAATGAATCTACTGAACGATAATATATTAAAAAACAAAGTGCTTGGATTAATTGCATTAATCAGTAATATTCAATTAGTCTCTCGCCAAATCTAACAAAAATGGCGTTAAATGATTGAATGAAAGATGACCCTAATAACAAAACATCTTCATCAAATATACTTCAGCTCCTAGCCCTTCAGACTCATGCCCTGCTCGATCAACATACAGAACATTATATGTTCAACAACAGCGCCATCTACTGTACCATCATGAAATGCTAGGACGCAATAACAGCTCAACAAGACGTTTGGACAAAAGACAAACATCAGATCAGCTTGATGTTATGGATGATGTTATATGGATAAATAATATACATTTATTTAACAATGCAAAGTTATTACAACAAACAAACAAACAAACAAACAAACAAACAAACAAACAAGCACTTCAAAAAAATTAAACCTGGGACTATCTGAATTTCTCATCATTAATACATGTTTCTTAGAATAGTTAAATGACCGTATGTCCTCAAATATAATTCAGTCGACATAACAAAACAGCTACAATTTAAATTATGATAAAATATTGAGGTCAAAGTTCTTAAAATAAAAAATAAATAATTTAATCTTTACACGCACACACATACACGACAAAACCCTTAATAAAGCACAAAGTGACTCAAATACATGAAAAGAAGGTTTAAAGAACCAAGAATGAATTAGCCAAACAACAATTTGTCATCACTGAACATCAGGACAAACCCCATGTTTATCTGCAGTTCAGCACCACGGACAGCTCCACTGCATTACACAAGCTCACACCCCAGACAAAAGTTCAGAAAAACAAACAACAATAAAACCTACACCTTTCATTCATTTAAAAGGCAATTCTCGATGCGTAATATACATTCTATAAACAAAAACAATCCTTACCTGATGTTGATTTTCTAAGAGGAAATGTCATATTTCAGAGTTAAATAGTGGAAAGTGGGAAGACGGTGACGATTCTCTTCAAGCGAGAGGATGTTTTCAAAGTTTTAACCATACTAAAAGAAATCCTAATGGAACTGTGGAGAGGCCGTCAAGGCGGGGCCAGCTGCATTCAGAAATCATTAATGGACATTAGTGACTAGCCATTACGACTTCTAAAGCGGTCATTAAAGATTCATCGGGAAGCGCTGTTGATCCGGCAAACACAGGGCGTGTGTTCACTAAACTGCAGTGCTCTGGGTCAAAATTGCAGGGAGAAAAATCGAACATGGTACTTCCTACTAGAGCAGAGCTTTCGTTCCTCTCACATTACAAAGAAACGGCTGTAAAGTGATCCTTTAATGCGTGGCGTAAACCAGTTATACCAGACCTTCCATTCTCCACTCAGAAGCATCTGCAGATATACAGCAAACATTAGCTGGGCTTTTCACTTCTGTTGTTCTGAACACGCCTGACAGATTTAACTTTGAACCAAAGCTCCGGATGAAAGAGATTCAGCACAGTTCTGTTTATAAAAACTACTGTAAAAGCTTTCAAGACAACTCTCTGAAATACTGAAATAGAAAGATACATTTTAATATCACATGCATTCTAATAATAGCTTTGTGCAGTTCTGTTTTTGTGTGCGTCCTCTGATCAAACTAAATCAGCTGCTGATGGTTAAGAAACAGATCAACTTAAATGTGACATATAATGAATATGTTCATGAGTGCAGTGGAAAGGATTACATCTCAGATGATTCTCTAATACATCATCGTTTGCAAGGTCAATAATTAATCTATTGTAACCTTCAATCACATTTTATTTTAAAGTGTCAAAGAAAAAAGATACAAAATTAGTCACTGAACTTTCTCAAAAGCTACGCATTTGTACTTATTTTCCCATAAAGGATGTATGTTTGTACTTTAAGATTACATGTCAGCACACAAAGTGTACATATAATTACCTTACCGGTACATTTAAGTATCTTTTAAAAGGGTACAGTCACAGCTTTTGTATCTTTTATAGTTAAATCCTTTGTAACCCTCCTGGCTGGCTTTTGTGCTTATGTTATCAATAAAACAAAAAACTGAATAGTGGCTTAGAGTGGTGTCATGAATTTAATTCAACTAAAGCAGTTGGTCAATATATATTTTTCTTAGAGTTAAATGTTTAAAGCGTCATTTGTATGTTTTATTTTGCAATTTGGATTCTATAATCACACAAGTCCTGCATATCTATAGATAACAACAGAGAAGCAAAGACAGGTAAATCACTGCCTCAAGTGTTTATTAATAGTTTTTTTCCGCTAGATGGCGCAAGTGAGTCATTTGCGCAGTTCATAATTTAGAACAGAAGTGAATTTTACGTCTCTGATACATTATTTAAAATGCAATAAAACAACAGATTACCAATTGAATTAATCAACTGTTTATGCCAAAATATGCAAAGGAGAAACTTTTGATGAACTAATAATAGGAAAATAAAATTTCAGTGTCTCTTTACACATGCACGTTCATTCTTAATCATTTAATTGTATTTATTTATTTACATCAACTTTAACATACAAATAATTATTTTATATTTATATAAACAATAGTAAATGCAGGTAAAGTGTCTTCTTTAATGTGTCAAATAACAATGGTGAAAATAAAACACCAAAACTTGGGAGAAATCATCAAAATTAAGCATAACACATGCATGTAAGTGAAAATTCAACAGCAAACTTATTCTGAACTGTACTTGTTTTAAAAAATAGGAAAAAATAAGTGATGGAACAAGATTTAATTTTATTTACAGTGTATCCGGAATGTTTTATGTTACAGCCTTATTCCAAAATGGAATAAATTCATTTATTTCCTCAAAATTCTGCACACGATACCCCATGATGACAATGGGAAAAATTGTTGCAAATGTATTAAAAATAAAAAACTTTTATGTACTTATGTAATCACATTTACATAAGTATTCAAAGCCTTTGCCGTGAAGCTCTACATTGAGCTCAGGTACATTCTGTTTCCTCTGATCATTCTTGAGATGTTCAGCAGCTTAAATGGAGTTCACCTGTGGTAAATTCAGTTGATTGGGAATGATTTGAAAAGGCATACACCTGTCTATATAAGGTCCCAGGGTTGACAGTGCATGTCAAAGCACAAACCAAGCATGAAGACAAAGGAATTGTCTGTAGACCTCCGAGACAGGATTGGCTGGGGAAGGTTACATAAAAATTTCTGCTGCTCTGAAAGTTCCAGTGAGCACAGTGGCTTCCATAATCCATAAGTGGAAGATGTTTGGAACCACCAGCACACATCCTCGAGCTGGCCGGCCATCTAAGCTGAGTGAATGGGGGAGAAGGGCCTTAGTCAGGGAGGTGATCATTAATCTGATGGTCACTCTGTCTGAGCTCTTCTGTGGAGAGAGGAGAACCTTACTGAAGGACAACCATCATTGCCGCAATCCACCAATCAGGTCTGTATGGTAAGTGACCAGACAGAAGCGACTCCTTAGTAAAGGGCACATAGCAGCCCGTCTGGAATTTCCTAAAAGACATTTGAAACAAAATTCTCTGGTCTGGTGAGAGTCTTTGAAGTGAATGCCAGGCGTTACGTTTGGAGAAAACCAGGCACCGCTTGTCACCAGGCTAATACCATCCCTACAGTGAAGCATGGTGGTGGCAGCATCATGCTGTGGGGATGTTTTCCAGCAGCAGGAACTGGAAGACTAGTCAGGATAAAGGGAAAGATGAATGCAGCAAACTGCAGAGACATCCTGAATGACCTGCTTCAGAGTGCTCTTGGCGTCAGACTGGGGCGGAGGTTCCTCTTCTAGCAGGGCAATGACCACCAAAATATCAATGGAGTGGCTTCACAAAAACTCAGTGAATGTCCTTGAGTGACCCAGCCAGAGCCCAGACCTAAATCCTATTTAACATCTCTGGAGAGATCTGAAAATGGCTGTACACAGTCACTTCCCATCTAACCTGATAGAGCTTGAGAGGTACTGCAAATAGGAATGGGCAAAAATTCCCAAAGACAGGTGTGCCAAGCTTGTGGCATCATATTCAAAAAGACTTGAGGATGTAATTGCTGCCAAAGGTGCATCAAAAAAAAAAAAGTCCAACAAAGGCTGTGAATACTTTTGTACATGCGATTTTTCAGGTTTTTTAATTCAACAAAATTTCAAAAAAATCCTTTTTCCCATTGTCATTATGGGGTACTGTGTGTAGAATTTTGAGGAAAAATGAAAGGAATTCAATCCATTTTGGAATAAGGCTGTAACATAAAAGACATAAAAAGTGAAGCACTATGAATACTTTCCGGATGCACTGTATATTTTAAATGATTCAAATATATGAAGGGTATAAGGACAAAATATAAAGATTTAAAATGACAATGAGTGAATATTGTAATATGTACATATATTTTATCAGACAAAATAAAAAGGGTGCATTAATACAATTTTAATGCTTGAAAACCCTTTTTCAATCCATCTATTAAAGTGCAAAAAACCCATCATTTAAGTGACACTATGACATGGATTCTATGCATTGACTGCAGTTGTTTGGCATTGGCCAGTTGATTACGGAGAGGTTATCAAGATGTTGCGAATAGAGACAGAAAAGGTATCGTTATTAAAGATAAACCACAAAGACAAAAAGCAAACAAAAAGCACAGTGAAAGTCAGGGCCGATCAGACGGAGCAAACAGCTTAATGGTAATGATAACAGATTACATAGACAGGATCTCAAGATGAAACCGAAAAACATTTCTGCACAATTAGTGTGACTGCTGTCCTCTAAATGCACAGAGAGCATGAATAACTGCATTATATATTGCGCATTAGCTGCCTTTATCAGATCTACTCTGCTTTTACAACATCCTCAGGTGGTTCAAAATGCAAGATCTTCCCCTGGCTAATGGTGTTATAAAAAAGTGCATCTGTGCATTCAGTCTTTGAACTGCAGAAACATCTCATAGAGAGGCAGATCAGGACATTCATGAACACAGACTGGCACTTTGTGTTCATTGATTTTGAAGGATGTTCTTGATAACAACAATTTAAGTTTGAGTAGCTGAAATGCTAATTCTTGATATCAGCAATGATTTTGACTTTGACTTTGTAAAATAATATCAATCGATATCAATAATTGTTTTTTCATTAGGTACATGTCATTACATTTCAAATTTGCTGATATCTGAGAGATATCCAAAATAGCTAATTATTAATTTCAGAAATACTTTTTTAAATATAAATGTCAAATACAGCATGTTTATATAACATTTACAAATATCAAAATTAACTTTTTATCTAGAGACAACTGAATCCCTGATATCTGTAAAATTATTCCAGGAATTCACAATTTTACAATGTATTTATTATCAAAAATGATATTTCTATTAGTATGGAACTAGTAAGAAACCTGGTATCAACAATGGAATTGTAACCTAGTAAAAATAAAATTAATGATAAAATTAATGAAATAAAAATGATAGACAAACTTATGTTGAAGTCCTTCACAAATTAGTTACACATTTTGATCACTGGTTTTCCACCTCTAATGTTCGTACGGTTGCAGGAATTGATCCTTACTGAACAGCTCAAGAATATAATTTCAGAAAACATCGCCATTTACATTAATGAGAATAAGCCGGCAACTGTGGGTGAGGCTGCTGTCTTAGCCAATGATTTTTTTTTGGTAACGCATAAAATATGGATGAGTGATTCCCGAATGAATAGAGGCAGGAGTTATCCTACTGAAGAACTGAGATCAAATTTTCAAAAACTTGAGTTTTTAAAGCAGAGAAAATGTTACATGTACTATCAAGACCCTTTCCTGATTCTGTGTGCCGTTATTGTTTTGAGATGGAGCGTTGGGGGAAAAAAATCCAAAAAAGGATTCAAGGGGGTCAAGGAGGTCAAGGACGCAAATAGTTCATCTGTATTACTTGCTGATTTTGTTCAACCTGAACTGTGTTTTGGGGAGTAATTTTGTGTGACATAACTGTTTGAGTTGGTGAATGAGTTTCTTGTTTAGTGGTGTTGTTGTTATGTTTTGTCTTCTCCTTAAATGCTTTCAGAATCTGTTTTGACAGAGGAGGGGAGATGGGGCAGGGGTATGCCAAATCGTAGCTTTTCTTAACACACTTTTTCATCCCAAATAATTGTTAGAAGTACTAGTGTTTTAAGGTTTAGAAGTAGAAAAAGGAAAAGAGATGGTTTGAAATTAAAGAAAAAAAAATATTGGTATTGTTTGTGTCGTTAGTATATGTTTTTTTTTTTTTTAGGGGGAGATGTTACGTCCTGTGTGGGGCCTGTTTGTTTTGGTTCTTTTTTGTGATTTGCAGAGCCTGCATGATGGCTGATTGGTGGGAGGAGCATCTCACCTGAGACCAATTATGTGGTGCCTATAAAAAGACCAACATTTGACAAGAAAGGAGAGCTTGATTAGCTGGACCTCCATGTCTGGCATTTTGATTATTTTAATTTATTTTGGATCATGAGGTCACTTCACTACCATGAACCCGCTTTTCACTACTGACTTCCATCTATACTGACTTTGTTTGCATTAAATATTTTTCTTACTTATGCAGATTTGTTAGTAAATCATTTCTCTTTTAAATTTACCTGGTCCATACTGTCTCTCTAATTTTGAGCCGGTAGTAACATCATACAAAATACAAATTTTGTAAAATCCAAATACTGCAAAAATGCATATTCTAACTGAGAAAAAAAGTTAGGACACCCTACCCCTTAATAGCTAGTGTTACCCCATTTGGCTGAAATAACTACAGTGAGACATTTCTTGTAGCCATCTACCAGTCTCTGACATTGGTCTGAGGAAAGCATAGCCCACTCTTTAATGCAGAATTATTTTAGCTGTGAGATATTTGAGGGGTTTCTTGCATGGACAGCTTGTTTCAAGTCACCCCACAGCATCTCAAATGGATTAAGTCTGGGCTTTGACTAGTTAGTTTTCAGCCAGTCCTTGGTTGCACACCTCTCATGCAAGTTAAACTTGTGGAATCTCTTTCTGATTGTAGAGGCATGCACTTTTGCACTTTTGGGTAAACCTGCTGGGACGACCAGACATGGGCATGTTGGCAGTTGTTCTAAAAGCCCTCAACTTGTAGATTATTTTACAGAGAGTAATATGGCTCAATCTTTTGAGACCTTTTTAAATCCCTTAACAGACTCCTAGGCTGCTACATTTGTTTTTCTGAAGGCCTCAGACAGCTCTTTTGCTCTTACCATGGTGCTCTTTCTCACTTCAACAGTGAGGAGCACACTAAAATAAATTTCAGAGGTTTAGAAAGGGCAAACATCACTCAAAATACTAAGATTGGGTTATAATGGCTTAGATTGCAGAGTTCCAAGATGAAAATCACTGCTGAGCAAAAAAAACAAAAACAAAACATAAAGGTATGTCTCAGCTTTACCAGAGAACATCTTGATTAAATCTGTCTGTGTACCAAAATATCCCGCAGGAGAATGTCCGGCCATTTGTTAGTGACTTCAAGCTGAAGCAAACTTGGGGTTAGCAGCAGGAAAGTGAGCACACAACACACAGCAAACCAGCAAGTTCACTTCTGAATGGCTGAAGAAAAACAAAATGAAGACTTTGGAGTGGCCTAGTCAAAGTCCTGACCTAAATCCAATTGAGATGCTGTGGCATAATCTGAAAGGTGGTTTATGCTCAAAAACCCTCCAATGTGGCTCAATCAACAATTCTACAAAGATAAGTGGACCAAAATACCTCCACAGTTCTGTAACAGACTTATCGCATGTTATCAAAAATGCTTGATTGCAACTGTTGCACTATTGCATATTAATTTTGTGAAAATATTATTGCTGATATCAAGAATTCATATCCTTTGAGTGATTAAAAGTCAACACTGCTTGCCATAGTAAGAAAGCCATTTTGGATAGCTTTATTATTGATTTCAGAAATATATTTTCAGCTGCAAGAAACACCAATTGCAAAAGGTTGAGCACATTATTGATATAATAATTACATTTCAACTGGTGACAATTAAATTCTTGATATCAGGAATTTACTTATGTTTTACTAGTAACAAATATTTATTTCTGATATGTGATTTTGGTGACGACATCATTATTGATATCAAGAAGTGAACTTCTTTCTACTGGAAATGTGATTGCTTGAATAAAAATGCTTGAAGTATAAATCGTATTGTGGACAACAAAAATGATCATTTAAACAAGCCAGAATTTAATTGTTAACATTGAGAATTAATATCCTATGATTTTATACAAAACAGCTTGCCACAAACTGAGATTCAAATGCCTTGGAGAAGAGGAGACGACTACAATAGAGCACCTGTTTTATTGCATTCGATGTGCTACCACACACACACAGAGAAGTGGTAATTGTGCGGGTTTCCTGTGTGCTCCTGCTGACACACAGGCGCACAGATGGCCATGCTGATCCTGTCTTTCTCATATCAGTCACACTCAGAACAGCAGCCAAAGAGAATGACATCATCTCTTAGAGGCTGTGAGCACCCTCAGTGGACACTAGATGGAGCTGTTGTTAATGGACTTTGAGATGCATGGACTGTTCTGGAGAGCCAAGGGACTTTTGACCTTTGTGAAGCCAGCTGAGGTTGAGGTTGAAGGTTGTAATATTTAAAATCTATGTTTTGGCAGTCAATAATAATGCAGTCCCGCATGTTATAAATAAATACAAACATTAAAGCTATAATAAACAAACATTTTATCAGTGTTGTTTTATTTCATTTCCTATATATATATATTTTTTATATATTTTTTTCTTTACTACAATTTGTTTCAGATATTTACTGACAATTTATTTACTATTTAATCCTTTTTTAAGCTTAACGCAAATTAGAAATATTGGTTAACCTTTATTTAACATATATAGACAGCCAATATTTCCCTGAAAACTGGGATAAATGAATGAATCACAGAGGATCAATCGGACATTACCTCATCAACTTTTACCTTTCAACAGCAAGTGAAACCTACAGGGATTGATCTGAAAATGGCAAAGCAGTGTGAGGAATGAGGATGAAGTAAGTGTTGATCTGATGTGGCCCAGGAGCCCATGAGAGTCACAGCTGCTGAAAACAGGAGGGTCTCTGAGGCAGGAGCTTTATTGGAGACAGCATACAGTAGAAGTGAATGGGGGAAGGGGATCATCATCCGCACCCCTCCACCATCCCCCATCATCACCCCATCCCCCCGTCTGCTCTTCTCCTCATGCACTCAATAGTAAAACCTAATAGCGAAATGGGATTTTCAGATCATGTCCACAAGCAGGTGACCCATCGCATACAGTCTGCTCTGAGCCGCTGGTGCGATGAGTGCTAGGATAGTGAGATTTAAAAATAAATAGTTTAATGCAAGGGATGAAAGGGAGAGAATAAGGAAATAAAATAATAGCATGTGTGCAACAGAATTATGGGACATGTTTATCTTCATCAAAGGGTTACTGCAGAGACAATGAGAAAAAATAAAGAAAAATAGCAAAAGAAATATATATTATAATATCATAAATATATATAATATATAATATAAATATATATTATAAATAAATAAATAGTTAATTTCATTGTACAGTTTCTTATAGTTAATTCATGATTAATATTAATAATAAATGAATAGCAGTAAAATAAAAATATAATATATCATGCATAAATTATACTTTTTACACTCAACGGCCACTTTATTAGGTACACCTGTCCAACTACCTGTTAATGCAAATTTCTAATCAACCAATCACATGGCAGCACCTCAATGCCTTTAGGCATGTAGACATGGTCAAGTCGATCTGCTGCAGTTCAAACCGAGCATCAGAATGGGGAAGAAAGGTGATTTAAGTGACTTTGAACGTGCCATGGTTGTTGGTGCCAGACGGGCTGGTCTGAGTATTTCAGAAACTGCTGATCTACTGGGATTTTCACGCACAACCATCTCTAGGGTTTACAGAGAATGATCCGAAAAAGAGAATATATCCAGTGGGCAGCAGTTCTGTGGTTGCAAATGTCTTGTTGATGCCAGAGGTCAGAGGGGAATGGCCAGACTGGTTTGAGTTGATAAAAAGGCAACAGTAACTCAAAAACCCCCTCGTTACAACCGAGGTATGAATGTATGCATCTCTGAATGCACAACACATCAAACCTTGAGGCGGATGGGCTTCAGCAGCAGAAGACCACACCAGTGGCACTTCTGTCAGCTAACAACAGGAAACTCAGGCTACAATTCGCTTAGGCTCACCGAAATTGGACAATAGAAGACTAGAAAAACATTGCCTCGTCTAATGAAATATAAGTCTCAATTTCTGCTGCAACATTCATATGGTAGGGTCAGAATTTATAATATATAAATATTATAACAATACCTGAGTATTGTTGCTGACCATGTCCATGCCTTTATGCCCACAGTGTAACCATCTTCTGATGGCTACTTCCAGCAGGATAACGTGCCATGTCATAAAGCGCTGGTTTCTTGAACATGACAATGAGTTCACTGTAGTCAAATGGCCTCCATAGTCATCAGATCTCAATGCAATAGAGCACCTTTGGGATGGGGTGGAACAGGTAATTCGCATCATAGATGGGCAGCCGATAAATCTGCAGCAACTGCGTGATGCTGTCATGTCAACATAGACCAAAATCTCTGAGGAATATTTCTTGTTGAAACGAAGCCATGAAGGATTGAGACAGTTCTGAAGGCAAAAGGGTCCAACCCGGTACTAGAAAACTGTACTTAAAATTGTCCAGATTGAGTTAATAATGAAAAACTGTTATGACTGTACAGTAGGAGATGCATAAAATATAGTCATGGAACGTAATCTTTATTTAATACGCTAATTCAAATTTTTGGCATTAAGAAAAAATATACATAAAATATACATGTGAAATGTAAGACTGATTTTTGTCCATGCAGGGTCACACATAAATACAGTACATACAGAGCTGCGTCATGAAACTCTACTGGGCACATGGCAGATAAGTCCTATTCAATCTGCTTCCAATCACATCATTAAAGTATTGCGCAGGTGATTGGCTGCTGTCACCTCAGCAGCGAATGGCAATGAAAAAGTTAAAGACATCATAAAGTCAACACAGGCCAAATAATCAGGCAGTCATGTCCTCATTAGACCATCAGCAGCATTAGCAGAGGTGAACAAGAGTCCATCACAAACCAGCCGGCTGATTATACACCAACAAACAACTTCGGCTAATTTCATTCTGGGCCTCTAGGGAATCCCATTTAGCTTGAGGAAAATCACAGACTCTTCTCTAACACTCTGGAAAACAGCATCACTATTGTGGCTCCTGATTCAGAGGAGCAGAAGTGTGCAAGCACTGATAATCAGAGAATCAAGTAAGGCAATTACAGGCGTCCACTTGACAATGTGAGGACACTTTCACTGAGAGCAGATAAAGTAGTCACTCTGACATCACTTTGCATGCAAGTCCTGCAAAAAAAAAGTTTACATAAAAAATTAAACAAAAATGTTCATTTCTAACCGGTCTCCCAAACGTTTGACATCATGCAACCACAACACATGTATCCAATGACTAGATGTCTTGTTTTGGCACATTTCAGCTCTATGTGTCCAAACATTACGTTTTGATAATGAGCCAGTTATATCCCAGTTTATTTTAAACAACAAAGTTTACCATCCAGTCACATTTCTATATCGATCAAGTTTCAGTTTGGGAAGGCAGGAACTGATGGCGAGCTCACGGGAGAACTATTAAATAGTGTGTAACAGTGCATCTTCCTAAAAGGTATCCAAGTAATATGTTATATTTCAAATGCAACCCAGGCTCATTCTGAAAACGTACCTTTATATACATTACTAGAGAGTGCCAAATACATCCCAGGAGCTACGTTTTTTGCAGTTTTTGCTTTTGTGAATGCACCAGAGGCCACTGTGTACACTTTTTCAGATCTCAGATTTCTCTCACAAGTGCCATTCGCACCTGCTGTTCTCAGGTAAATCCACCAGGCCGCTGTCGACTGACTAAATGACTGACCCATTGATTGATTGACTGACCCATCCTTCTCCTTTCCTAAACCCAACCAATAGTGTTTTCAAAAACATTGATTGATCCGCCCACCCACTTCCCTAAACTCAACCGACAGCTTTAAAAAGCAATCCGAAAAAAAGATTTTTGCTTGATTTTTACCATGTTTTCAGATTTTACCACATTCTCACCCTGTTATTTGCTTGTTTATTTAATTTTTTAGCTTCTGTTTTTTGTCTTACTAGCTTTCTGGAACCATTCTTCACCGGACTTGAACCCCGTCATCATGGTCAACTCCTCTCTGCATCTCAAGTCCACGGACATACATGCCACAAGCACATAATTCGAGAATTCCAGAAATGTATATAGGGCTACATTATCATCTCTTACATTTTTGTAACTGTCTGCTCACTAAGACTGTATTTATTTGATCAAAATTACAATTGAAACATTTATTTTGATGTAATTGAACAATTTTCAGCATCATTACTCCAGTCTTCAGTGTTAAATGATCATTCTGACAAGCAATGATCTGTTATTATTGATATTACTCAATCATTAACACTGTATTTATTCTTACCAGTGTCAAAATGTTTTTCCATTTTATATTTCTGTGCAAATCATGATACATTTTGCCAATGTCCTAACTAATAGTAGGACTTGTCCTCCTTAATGAAGTAACAAAAATCTAATCTGTCATATTGTAAACAAGATAGGTATTTTTTTCCTAGCACTGATTGTGAGTTCATAAACCCAGTCTGAGATCTTGTGCTCTTTGATGAGAGGGAGAGAAGTCTCAATCTCCAGAGCCCAATGAGCTGTGAAACGGCACACAACAGCGGAGCTTCGCACTGGAGCCCATCTGACCTGAATGAGTAATCTGAGCGAGCGCCACTTTCATTTCCATGAGCTCCACAGAGAGAGAGAGAGAGAAAGAGAGAGATGCTGCGAGCCAAAGACAGCTGCAAAGAGAAAGTTGCGTTTAAGGTGCTCTATAAAATAAATAAATGTATTATGTATGTTATTATTATTATTATTATTATTATTATTATTATTATTATTATTATTATTATTATTATTATCATCTGTACACTAATTTCTGAGAGCAGCTATATCACTTACACAGCAGCTATAAAACTACAACCACTTTCATGATCATGCAAGCTACACACAACTTGAGGATTGGTTTTTGAGGCAACTGAGTTTTGATTGGGAGACAGTAATTTAATTAAGTAATACTGACTATGAATTCCAGCATGTTTTGAAAAGTTTTTAAAAGACTTTGTTGTATAAGACGACAGTAGTTAAAAAAATTAACAGTTGACAAATGTTTTATGAAAACTATACTATAAACTAAGCAACTATAACCTGCTATATGGTGCAAACTACAGCTTTTTTTAAAAATAAAATTTAGCTGTTTTGTAGATGCGGAATATATAATTTTATGTGATTCATGTTATTAGTAACTAAATGTGACAACACAAGAAGCTGATCACAAGAGACAGTGAAGACAAGTTTTTATGGTATACAATGTAAATGCTTTTATTTGGACTTTCTTATTCATCAAAGAGTCCTAGTAAATGTAAAACACATCAGCTTCCACACTAATATGAAACAGAAATAAACACGTTTGGAAATATATGAATTAGAAAGAACGATTTAAAATTATCTTAAAAATAATTGTTATTATTTCTGAACCATCACTAAATACGGTCACACTTTATTTTGATGGTCCGTTTGTTGAATTTAAGTTACATTGCAACTAATTCTCATTAGATTATAAGTAGACTGTTAGGTTGGGGTTAGGGGTAGGGTTAGTATAAGTTGACATGTACTTGCAAAGTTTACTATAGTCAGTTAAATGTCTGTTGAATGTCAGAATCAACAGATCTTCAGTAGACAGTCTACTAATACTCAAATTGACCATCTAAATAAAGTGTTACCCTAAATACTGGAGAAACTATGCTAAAAGTTCAGTTTTTAATCACAGGAATAAATTAAAATGTAAACTATATTCACATATTAGTAGTTTTAAACTGAAATAATATTTCACAATATTTCCGTTTTCATTCCTATATTCTGTCAGTAGAAAAGACATCTTTCAAAAACAAAATCACTTAGAGACCCTAACATTTGGAACAATGGTGCACATAAATAAAAGCCACATATCAATCCATCTACCCTCCTTTATATTGCTGAAACACATTTTCATAGTAGGTGACAAGATGACAGGCGACCACAAATGAGCATGTGGCGCCCACTCTGTTAGCAATACACCAAAGAAAACAAAGTACACTATGCAAATAATGTTCTTATTGCCAAAGTCTTCTAGGAGCAGTTTTCACCAGGTTTTATTGGCTAGTTTTTGAGAAAGAGGCCATGCAGGCACTGCTTGATGAGTCTAGCCCACATTACTGCCGTTTCTGGGTTGCTGAAAGATTCTACCCTACTTTACCATCATGGGACTGATGAGTGGATATCAGAAAAAGAAAGACACCGGATATACAACAGGTGGCCCAGTTACAGAAAGTCTCAAGAAATTGTAACACCGTGTTAGACCTGTAGAGTAGCTAAATTAGTATAGCAAATGCTATTCCAGCAGGCATAAATAAAATTAAAAAAAAAAAAAAAAAAAAACTGGGACATCAGAATGGGTAAGAAATATATGTTATTTGCCATATTACGTATCAGATAATTTACAAAATATCTTCACTTTTCTAAGCCATTCTTAGATGCTTATAAAAATCAGTCCTATTTTACCCAAACTTCCGCTCTGAAAAGTGCTGATGGTGAAAATTTTACTCTTCAGATCAGCAAATACTGGCAGTTCATAACCTGTTTTTAGCATAACTTAATGACCACCGCAGTCAATAAATGATTTTGCAGATGAAATCAAACCACAAAAAATTTCAATAACAGTCACTATAGTTAAACTTTTCAACATCAGATGTTGTCAGAGCACAGATAATTAAGAGTATGTAAATAACAGAAAATACCCATGAATCATAAACTATGGGCAATTGTTTATTAAAATGTTTTTATAACAGCATACAGTATAGTGAGATGTCTGAAAATGCCATGAGCATCACGTGCTTCGATAGGCATGTGATAAAAAATGGGTAACACTTTATTTGAAGGGGTGGTCAAAAGACTGTCATTAAACCTGTATGATCGTGACATGACGTCATGAATGTGAATGAGATTTTATGCATGTGCACAACAACTGTTATTAAGTGTCATTCGCTCAGCAATGACATTTTAAAAGCAAAGATGACATTGTTTATTTGGCCAAATAAAACTTGTAATAAATCAGTCATAAATATGATTGTCTTGAAGCCATTATAAATATGTCACAACTTTTATACCACAGTCATTAATATTTTCTTTTTGATCTTAACTACAGTGGTATGTGCTAAATCTTTCAATAAAATATCGTAAAATATTTATGATGATGTTGAAAAGAAATTCTCATGACACATTTGATGAGACATTTAACGACAAAACCAGTTTGTTCCACTGAAAACATGATCAGAAAAATATTCATGACATAATTATAATGCCTTATGACAGTCATGTTTATGACAGATTTATGACCAGTTTTGTTGTCTTAGTAATGTCAAGCTGTCATGGCAAAGATGAAGACAGGTTGTAATATATTTGTTTATGTCAAGTTCTCATGACAGCATCATCTTTGCATTTAAGAGAAGTTTATTTATAAACTAATTTCGAAAGGATCACATGCTTATTATTGTTCACAGTTGGTCCTGCATCAGTTCACGATTGATTCACCAATCAGATGATTCCTAACTAACTATAAATAACCAGAGTTTTCTTATCTCAGTATCTTCTTCTTAAAGAATCCTTCCCCCTCCCCCCTTCCCCCAAGAATGTCTCTTGTTAAAGTCCCTACTAAACCAGTTGACATTTCTGTGTGGAGTTTGCACGTTCTCCCCGTGCTTGCGTGGGTTTTCCCTGGATTCTCTGGTTTCCTCCCACAGTCCAAAGCACCCAACCTACAGTAAGTGAACTTCACATACCAAATTGATGCCACATCCAAGCTCTTAACACGTGTATATCACTCCTTAGCCATCATATATCTGTCATTAGCCAGAAATAAGTCAGGGGAAGTTCATCGAGATCTACCAGAGCTCAAACTTTCCTCTTGGTCTGCAAACGGGAGGGCTCGAGGATCTTATAAGCTCAGGGTTCTCGCCCCGAACAGCATGTCAAACAAACTTCATTATAAATCATCAGCTAAGTGTGAACTATTGAAAAATTACATTAGTGAGCAAATGGCACTTAATAATAGTTGTCATGAGCATGATTAAAATCTCATTCACATTTATGACATGTCATGTTATGATTATAAAGGTTTCATGACAGTCTTATGAACACCGCATTCCAGTAAATTATAGTACCAAAAAGGTTAAAAAAATTTTTTAAAAAGGGGTGAAAATCATTCAAACAGATTTGCAGATTCACATTTAGACAGTCTTTCCTCACCACATTTTGATTAGGCGTCCAACACATTTAATGAATTATTCCAAACAGTAAAATTTGGTGATATTCTACTTTTGACATTTTTACAGCTTAAACACAATGACAAAATAATTTCAGCACTATGCCTTTACACTTCAGTTTAATGTAAAGTCGACATTAAGTGGAAACTAAACGTCTAAATACTTTATATACTGTATGCATTTTTGTTCAGTTAATTCATTGCTATGTGACCCGAGTTGGTATTTACTGCTATAATGAGCACAATAAAGTTTATAGACCACTTCTGTTCTCTGTAAAACTCATTCACAGCTTATTAAAAACACTGATATCCTGCCAAACCCCAGTTCAGCAGGCAAAACTGCATCCAATTAAACGGAGAACAACGCATTAGTCTATTTGACACAGAGTACTGTTTTGAAGCATGCAGACTGTTGGTAAACTCCGCAAACTTCCCAGCATGAATGCAGAGCTACACTAAAAAGATTTCATTTTATAACACTGCTGCAAGAGAGGGGCTAAGAAAGCACTCATCTTTTTCCTTTTTTTATGATGTGCTTTCATTTCTTCTATGGCTCTGAGCCCACAAGCCGGTCCAGCTAATCACCAAGGTGAGAAATGAAAATCACTTAATGTCTGCAAACTCACACACGTTTTTTTCTGCCAGGATTCCCTCTGCAATAATCATGAGCTCCTGAATTACACACTACCTAAGCATATTAATAACTCATTTTCTATTTTCATCCTGGCAGCGGGGCCTGGGCACACAGGCTGCTGACCTATATCGAATCCCAGTCAGACGGATATAAATGGAAATGGTTGGAAATGAGAAGCAGATGACCCTGCTAATGCTAATTCCACGGAGTGAAAATTAGAAACAAGATAAAGGAGAGAAAGGAACAAAGGAGGCTCATATGTGCTGATGGGTGAACAAATAGCGGCGTCTCCCGCCTCGGCTCAAAGTGACAGCTGTATCGCAGCCGACTGTCTGAACTCTTCACGTCAGCCTGAACGTGTGATGCTAAGCTTAGCAACTGCCCTGATCATCTCCACTTCGCTTCTGGAGCACAGAAATAGACGTGGAGGTTGTGCAAGCTTGTCTGATTACTTTGCTAAGTTCATGCGCAAAACGCATTTAGCCTGAAAGGTGGTTTTCGTTTCCAGTGTGAATGCGGTGCTTCCACCTGGAGGTATCTGATGTCTGAGTGCGGAGTCGGCTGAGGAAGAAGCATCCGGAAGGAAGTGACCACATCAAGTCATAACACGAGCCTAGGACTACTAATCAGACCACAGAAACATGCAGGTCGTTACTCTTTAAGAAGGGCACTGTATTTATTTGTTGTTGTTTTTGCATAGCACAAAATTTACTTATGTATTAGTTAATGCACTGAAAGTTAACATGAACTAACAATGAACAACTTTATTTTCATTAATAATTTTCATAAATAATCCCGGAAGTGCAGAAACATGCATTTTTTTTGTTTGATGTTTGACATGATCTCAACATGATCCTCCCCTTTTAAAAAAATAAGTGGTAATTGCGTTTTGTTTTTACCACAGCTCTGCTTTTATCAAGTACATCAAATGAAAAGCAACTGAAAGCTGTCTTTGAAGCGGGCAGGACATGCCAGAGAGGATTTGATTGGCCAAGATTTGATGAGAAACTGAAATATGAGCTGATGTGAAAAAAACTGTTGATCCATTTAGGAGAAAGCGACACACCGCAAGCTTTAGACATTTATGTCAGGTTTAGATCTTCGAAATGCAAATTCTGTCACTGTTTTGGAGCACACTGGCTTATAGATATCCATTCTTCATTCTTTGATTCATTTTCTTTTTTACTTAGTTCCTTTATTAATCTGGGGCCACTACAGCGGAATGAACCGCCAACTTATCCAGAATATATTTTACACAGCAGATGCTCTTCCAGACATAACCCATCACTGGGAAACACCTATACTGTATACTCTTGCATTCACACACATACTGTACACTACGGACAATTTAGCTTATTAAATTTTCCTATACCGCATGTCTTTGGACTGTAGGGGAAATCGGACCACTCGGAGGAAACCCACGCCAACATGGGGAGAACATACAGAAATGTCAACTGACCCAGCCAGGACTTGAACCAGTGACCTTCTTGCTGTAAGGCGCCACCGTGAGTCACGCGCTTATAGGTATCCAACATACTGATTCTGGCATCTAATAAACTTTATTTTAATTTCACTGGACCTTTAATAAACATATGTATAATGCACAAATACTATATTTAATGCATTGTTCATTGTTAGCTAGTGTTAGTAAATAAATTAACTGACATTACCTAAATAATTTATGTTGCCGAAAACACACAGATAAACATTAGGGCCACTACTGGAAGCTGCCTAAAGTGAAATTGTGTAGTGAAATTTACTCAGCTTTTTCCCTCAAACTTGTGTGTATTTCTTTCTAAAGAGAAAACACACATAAAATTCAGTTCTGGGAGTGTTTGTTAGCATTCTACTTTATGTTTTCCATAACTGTTTGAACTGCATGAATATGAGTAAATCACAATTTCTATTTGTAGGTGGATTATCCCTTTAAATGAAGACTGCAAGGTTTGGCTAAAGGTAAAGACATCCCAAAGGGGGACATCTATATTAAAAATGCCCGTTGACTGCATTAAATCCAGAGTGCCGAATCCCTTTTATAAATCTGAGGAGCAGCCAGCTTTGATTTGAGTAGTACAGTCAGTAGATCTGACCTTCTGCATTATTGATGGCCCTCTCTTTTTTTCTAGCATGCTGTTTTTCCCCCAGAAACAAGTATCCAGGAGAGATCTCAGGCAAGGCAATACTTCTACACAGTGTTCTGGGCTGGTTGCTTGGCATGCTGATGCTCTGAAAACTTTATTTGATTTGCCTTTGCTCTCTCCCACAGACCTGAGCTCTCAACACACCACCTGTTCTAAGACCTTGGGGAGCAGCCACCGCTGTACTGCAGTGCATAAATAAATTGTTGTTCTTTTTCTTGTCATAACTCATTTCACTATTAAAATGTGTGGAAGATGCTGGCGAGATTCAGACAGATATGCAGTTTGTAGCTTTTACCTTGTTTACTTCCACGAGGACCATACTGTTGGGGATCTGTATCTTGACATACAGTACAGTGTCTCAGAAATTAGGAGAATTAGGACTGAAAACCCAGTTATTAAACCTTCACCAGCAGACATAATGAAAAGACTAACCTTTGCTGAGGAGCACGTTTGCTAAAGAACATTGCTTGTGTGGATCGAGAACTGATCCAAAGTTCACTTTAATAAAAACAAGTTTGTTTTTCAAGTTTGTTCATTTTCAAACTGCAGAAAGACTGAATTGAAAGTGTGTGAAGAAGCAAGTGAAATGTGGAGGTGAAGGGTTTGTAGGACAATTTCTGCAGTAGTTTCTGCATTAGTCTGCGCAGATGTACAAATACATTTGTTGACAGACAGTTTGGGCTACATATCAGAATTATGGGATTTATCGGACCAACATTTTTTAATTGAATGAACATTTTTTAGTCTTTTGCCTTTCCCAGAACATAAAATACATATCAATACTTACTTAGATCATTACTGTTGGAATGTGAAGAGACTTTCAACCAGTACAATGTAAAAATATGTTTCTGAAGACAATCACCTATTGCACATTTAAACAGTCACATCTATTGTCCTAAAAACATACATCAGAGGAAAGCTTAATTGCAGGAATGATTTTTTTTTTTAATTGACATTTACGATTACGATTCACCTGTGGTTCAGTGATCCAGGATCACTAATGTAAATCAGAAGCTTTTTCAGCAACAAGCAATTACTTCCCACCAATTATTGCCCAATCAGCAGTTTTCATGCATTACTGTGAGCCCTTTTACGCAATAAAATGGGTAAAACCTTTTCTTGAAGATGAAAAGACTGATTACTTCAGTAAAGAAATTGCAACCCAGAGGCCTGATCTAAACCTGAATGAAAATCTCCAGAAAATATTTGGCAACAAAGGTATGGCCAAAAAACTATGAAGAAGAAATGTGAGAAGCCAGTTATGTCAGTGAGAGACTATGATGTACTATGTTCTCCACAAAGTAAAGTTTTTGGCCTTGGTTATTTTCTATAAAACATTTCAGCCAGCAAGTTTAAGGTTAAGGCTTAGAGGTTATGTTATTAAACAAAAACCAATTGTTCTCTAATTTATGTATTTGCACCTCCTTTATCTATCTTCTACCATATCTTTCTTTTGTCAACCAAGCTTGGAGTTGAATCCATGTACACAGCGTATGCATTATACAAAGTTTTTTGGGTGTGTTTTATTTGTTCATGCCCTTCTCTTTTCATCTTCTCACAGTTTTTCCTTTTTTCCGCCCTGTATAGTTTGTGATCTAAGCAGACGCTCATGCAGTGTGAGCTGTCTGAATAGGAGGTCGAAGAGTAAACAGCAATTGAAATTCCTTTGATTCTGCCACTCTGCACTCTCGTCTGCTGCCTCACCAAAACGCAGCAGTCCTTTAGCTGCAGGCGCTCTCATTTCTGAAAGCCAGTAGAATAATAATAATTCTGACATTAATGAAGCACGGAGACTGAGGCTAAGAACAAAGCTCCATGCCAAAACTCTTTTTACAGAGCCCAGTCGTCTTGGCTAAGATCTCAGACAATGAGTTTTTTCCTCATTTTTGATGTCTGTGTCTTTTTCCCGCCGCCTCTTTGTAAGGCATGTTTTTGACATGCTAGAGTCTGAGATTACAAGAGGTTGAGTGATAAATAATAGATAATGTAGAGTCGTCTGGTCATCATTGCAAAACAAGAGCAGAAAGGAGAAATATCAGACCAACTAAAAATAAATTTTATAAAAATAAATATTTTATTATTTGAGAAGAAAGAGACTAATGTAAAGTGTTATAAAGCACCTTAACAAGGGGCCATACAGATTTTTTATTTTCCATGATGTTGCCAAGACTTTCAAGTAAATTTTCATGACTTAGGCCCAATCCCTTAGCTCTTCCCCTTACCCCTACCCCTCGTTTTGCGCGTTCACATCAAGGGGTAGTGGTGTCCCAATTCTCTTTAGCTTGAAGGCGTAGGGCTAAGGGCAAGGGGTATACACCCCTTCGAACAAAGATTTTTCAGGACCACACTTAAAACGGAGGGGTAAGAAAATTTCCCAGAATACACCTGTCACAGCGGCAGGATAGCTGAACCCGGAAGTACAGTAAGGAGATCCACAAATTAGTATTTTTTTGTCACTATTATGAATTTTTACGACAAACAAACATATGTTTTAATATATTCATAACCGCATTCGTGTTTTACCGTCATGCTTTTTAAAAAAACTAGCCCCCCCCCCCCCCCCATTCCCCCACCAGTAAATGCGCAGTACAGTTATGATCTTATTGCCACATTAGATTGTTATGATAACTTAATATACGCCTTCAGTGATTTCCTGAAGATAAACACCAAACAATCACACAACTGGAATAACTACAGCAGTCGTGATCGTCTGATCTCATATGAAGCAAGAGATCGAGATGACATATGATGACGTGTGCAGGTGTTGAAGTGCTGTCCCAATTTTTAGGGGTAAGTTTTGAACGCCTTCCCCTTAACCCTCGGTTATAAGGGGTAGGGGTAAAAAATTAGAATTGGGATTGGGCCTTAATGTTTCATGCAATGTCTACATATGCATGATAAAAGAAAAACAATGCATGTTCATATTTATTATCGTAAAACGCACAGCAATCTATTTAGTTTCAATTTATATTTCTATCTATCTACAGTATGTAAAATTAATTTAGATGAAGCTTACACCTCACTAATAATGTAAGAGTATGTGATTGGCCAAGGACAGAAAACAAGTAAATAACCTATATTCAAGTATACAGATATCTGTTTTCCATGACATTTGCAAAACTTTGTGGATTTTTCTGTTTTTCCAAAACTTTTCCAGGCCTGAAAAATGGCATGTTAAAAATTCCATGACTTTTCCAGGTTTTCCATGACCGTATGAACCCTGTCACACATCACAGTGAACCACCAGAGAATCAATACCGGTTCTTTAAATTGGCTCTCCTATATGATTATAAGCCAAAAAAAAAACACTGAAGAAACTTAAAAACTTATGAAATTAATAAAAGAACACAGTGTATGTATCGGTAAATGAACCAGCCTAAACCAGACTAAACAACCATCCAGCTAAATAATACATGAATAAAACCATGAATGAATGACATAAAACAAATAAGAATTAATATTAACAGAATAATATTATATATCATTATAGAACAATTATAATATTAATGTATAGAATATAAAAAATTCACCATATTCAAAAAAATAAATAAATAAATAAATAAAATATTAAATGTAATAAATATATTATTATTTCAGATGAGAAGGAAGTGGCTATGGTATGTGAAATATATAAAAATAAACAGATAAATAAATAACTATCCGGGGTCACCACAGCGGAATGAACCGCCAACTTTTCCAGCATTTGTTTTACGCAGCGGATGCCCTTCCAGCTGCAACCCATCTCTGGGAAACATCCATACACACTCACTCACAAACACACACTATGGACAATTTAGTTCACCCAATTCACCTGTACCGCATGTCTTTGGACTGTGGGGGAAACCAGAGCACCCGGAGGAAACCCACGCAACCACGAGGAGAACATGCAAACTCCACACAGAAATGCCAACTGACCCAGCCGAGGCTCGAACCAGCGACCTTCTTGCTGTGAGGTGAACGTGCTACCCACTAGGCCACCTTGGCGCCCTAATAAACATTCATAAAATATAATAATTAGTATAATTTAAATGTTTTATTTTAAATTATTATGCACAAAAGTAAACAATGCAGTTTAACAGTCATTATATGCAAATATTTGTATACTAGATGCCACAATTAACCAATCAAAATGAAGCATTCCAGTCAGCAGTGCAATAAGTCTCAGTATGATTCTGAGATTACGATGAGCTCCCTGCAATGACCGACGGATAAATGTAAGCGATTAGGGCCTCTTCCCAATCCTTACATTACCATGATTTACTTTCCTAAGCAGAGCGGATAGAGCATCCTTTTGGACTAGAAGCAGCCATTTGATCTCATTTAGAAACATCTGCCATAACAAGCAAACGCTGCAGAAATAGTGGGACTCACGCTGCTGTAAAATCACTACGGCTTAAGTGCAGATCATCACACAAAGCTACAGAGTTATCCAGCGGTCACCGCTAATCAGCTAATAAAGCTGCCGGAGGGATCACATTAATCAGGCCTTTATCAGTGTTAGCACCGAGATTAGCACTATAGCTGGCATCATCAGCGCTGCTTTTTGTACACTGGGCCCTGTGACGACAATGACGCACGATTGCTGCACATTACATCATGCAAAAAGTGTGACAGCCAATCAGACGCCTTCGTGTCAGAGGAGGAAAGAGGAAAAAGCGAGAGCGCACACATGGCCCATATTCAAACATCTCAGTCAGACAGACAGTGTGCTAAAATACTGCAAAATTAAAGGGACAGATCACCCAAACATTATAAATGTGTAATTTATTCACTCTCATGTTGTTCTGAAGCAGACTTCTATTCTTCTGTGAAACATGAAAGGAGACATTCTGACGCTGGTTATTTAGCCCATGAAATTAGAACTAACAGGGAGTGAGGCTTTCAAGCTACAAAAAAATTAAGATGCAACAAAATCAACATATACTACCGGTTGAAATTTAGGGTTAGTTTTTTTTCATGTTTTTAATAAAAATTATTCTGTTCATCATTCATCATAAATAAATCTTACAATTTTAAATAACAGTTTTCTTATTGTACTGTATGTAGTTTCAAATGAAATTATTACTCCATGCAGTCACTTTTGCATTTTAGTTCTATTACATTAACAATAATAATAATAATAATAATAATAATAATAATAATAATAAAAATAATAATAATAATAATAAAAATAATAATAATAATAATAATAATTCATTCATTCATTTTCTTTTTGGCTTAGTCCCTTTATTAATCTGGGGTCGCCACAGCGGAATGAACCGCCAACTTATCCGGCCGCAACCCATCTCTGGGAAACATCTATACATTCTCATTCACACACATACATACACAACGGACAACTTAGCTTAGCCAATTCACCTGTACCGCATATCTTTGGACTGTGGGAGAAACCGGAGCACCCGGAGGAAACCCACGCGAACACAGGGAGAACATGCAAACTCCACACAGAAATGCCAACTGGCCCAGCCGAGGCTCGAACCAGCTTAATAAAGGAACTAAGGATTAATAAAGGAACTTTGCTGAAAAGAAAATGGACGGACGGACGGATACTGTACTGTATTGTATTTCTGATTAAATAAATTCAAATTATTTTAAAACGTTTCAAAATCGTTCTGACACCAAATGTTTGACCTGTAGTTTAAATTTATGACAGCTCTAGTCCTCATTTGTGCTTATTATTATAAAAAAAACAACAACAACAAAAAATACAGGCAGTATTTTTTTTTTTTTACAGTTTATACCATTTGTGGATCATGGAAGATAAAGTCACACTCTAAGACAGGGACATTCTGTTGACTACAAGCAATTGCTGTCAGTTAGCTGTCAGGCTAGGATATACAAAGTTATGTTTAGTCAGTAGAATCTCTGCGACCATCCAAATAAAGCATTAACAGATATGAGACAGAAGGTAGCCTCTTTCACACATCTATAGAGCGTAAATTGCAGTAAAACTACCTGTATGACTGTACCAATAAATTAAAAAAAACACACAAAAAAACAGGCAGTTCGCACAGGCACATCAATTCACATCCATTTTAAAATATTGATAAATTCTGTGACATACAGTAATAAACCAGAAATGACCTTTAAGTGCTTGTGCTTGTGTTTTGTGTTTTTGACTATGGTTTCATTTTCCCCCAACTTTATATTCATGGGGTTGCTTCTGAAACAAACCAAAATACTGAACTGAATGAGAAAAAATGTTGTCACTAGCATCTGAAAGCAAGAGATCCTACCTGCAGCTAAAAAACCAACAAAAAACATTTACACACACAGATGACTGTGCGACAAATGTGGGCTATTCTGAGAATACATGCAGAAACAGGTTCGAAAAACTCGCATGAAGAGATGCGGATGGAACACTTTCACATGTCGAGAGACACATTTGAATACGTGCTGCAGTTTGTGAGACCTTATTTGAAGACTACTGCAGTTGTATCAAAAACTGACTTCCTGTTTGGCAAATAGCCTGGTTGGCAAATTTTCATGTGCAAGCAACACATACTTATACGCAGCACTCGCAGTTAAACTTACAGCAGTTTATAATAGGAATTTTGTCGATATTTTCTCTACAGTTGGCACTAAAAACGAACACCAGAGCATTCTGATTAACAAAAAGCAACTGAATGTGTCTGGGAAAAATTCAAAGGCTTTAATTTCCATTAACACTGCAGAATGAATGCTCCATCGGCATCAGAATGTTCATACTGGCCCAGAGCAGATGGGTTTCACATCAAGTTCATGCTGGCGAATTTCCAGTCTGGAAACTGAATTCAGGCAATTTACTGGTCATTTTACAACTTCTAATTCTGGAAAACTTGCCAGAACAATTCTTTATTTTTTTACACAACATCTCTTTACAGTAATTGTGTAGAATTGTCTGAATGAATGGGGCTGAAGTCTAGAAATACTCTAATTAGTCAGATCAAATGAAGTGTGGATATATTTCTGTTTTAATGCCTTAAAGCTGTGTATAACCGATGCATTCACCACAAGCATAAAAAAAATAAAAATAAAAAATAAAACAAACGACAACACACTAGTAAATTTGGGACGGTGGTTTTGTTTTTGCTATAGTCATGACAAATATCTAACAGCCTGTGTATCTTTCAGCATATGATCATTCTGGACGAAACATGAATCGCTGCATTTACGTACCACACACTTGACATTTCCGTTTCTCATCCTGCAGCTCTAGAATTACTCAGACATGCAAAGATACACTGTAAACAAATATCACGTTCCAGCAGAGATCATTGATATGATCGTGAAATAAGAGAACAATGGGAAACAAGCTTCAAAACTTGGATCAGATATTGGATATGTATCAAGCCACATATGAAAGTGACCCGAAACGGATGCAAAATGTGATTTGCTCAGTGTTTTTGCTGTTTACATGCATACAGCAAGATCGACTCAGATTTCGCGGTGCCTAAAACCGGTAACTGCTTGATGGTTTGATAAAGCGTGCATGTCACTGCGTGTGTGTGTACAGTACAGATTTGAGTTGTGCAGACTCAGCCTCAGGTCTGTGTTACAGGGTTTTCATCACTCACAGACTTTTATTAGGCATGTGGCTACTCTCTTATGCCCTGTGCTTCCTGTTCATTTATTCCTCCCTCGCCCTCCTCAATCTTTCACCCTCAAATCTGATTTGGTTGTGTGATAACAACTTCCTTCCTGCGCTCCTGTGTCCTGCATTCTGATTCAGACCCCTGCAAGAGCACCCAACATCTTGTTCATGAATCAAGATGGAAACACTCTTGTTCCACCTCTGACTAATTGTTCATGATGTCTGTGTGTTTTACTCTGTTTTTGGTTGCACATTTCGTTAAAAATCAATTAAAAAATTGGTGAATAGGTCCCAGACTCTTGGTTTGTCCCTCAAAAAATAAAATAAATGATGGATTGATGATTATTGCGCTGCAAAACTGTGAACGTTAATAAAATAAAAATCCACCATAAATATATACATAAATTATGCACTTAAATTGCTTTTTTAAAGGCTTAGATTATGCATTTTATTTATTTATTTATTTTTTAACATTTATAATTTTGTTTGTAATTTAATGTAAGGTGTATTTATATTGTGCATTTATTGTGTATGGCCACACACCCAAATCGCTTCACAATCATCAGGGGGATCTCTCCACACCACCACCAGTGTGCAGCATACACTTGGATGATGCGACGGCAGCCACAGGACAACGGAACCAGTGCGCTCACCACACACCAGCTGTAAGTGGAGAGGAGAGATAGTTATACAGCCAATTCAGTAGATGGGGATGATTGGGAGGCCATGATGGTTAAGGGCTGAGAGGAAATTTGGCCAGGACACCCCTACTCTTTTGCGAGAAGTGTCATGGGATTTCTAATGACCGCAGAGAGTCAGGACCTCGGTTTAACGTCTTATCCAAAAGACGGATTTGTTTTACTGTACTAATAGAAGAAGTGTTGAACTGATAATATTTTATATATAGTTCCATTAACCAGTAATTCTATTATAACATGCTAACTGTAGTTTGTTTGTTTAATGACTGATTGATTGACTGATTGATTGATTGATTGCTGTAGTTAGATTTGTTTTAAATGTAATACTCTAAAAGCTTGGAGTTATTCGCATTTTTCATGCAGTTCAATCACATCTTATATTCTAAATAAATATATACAATTTAAAACTTAAATAAAGGTGAATACAAATGCATGTGTAAGCAATAATATTTGACATATTTATTATATTAATTAAATATTGTTTTTATTAAAACTATTTTTTAATGTCTTTGTATTAAATTACGTTTTTTTAAATGTAATTTATTGATTTTCAGATGCCATTACTTCAGTCTTTATATTCTGTTTGGTGAGAAAAAAAATTTCAACAGTTTCAAACTTTATAGGGCACCTATTTTACCCTTTTTTCGAGATTTAAGATAAGTCATTTGTGCCTCCAGATTGTGTCTAAAGTTTCAGCTTGAAACACCCATCAGATTATTTATCATAGCTTTTAGAATATTGGAATTTTCTGCTCTGGACACAATGTAGCTGTTTTTGTTGCCTGTGCTTTTAATGCTTTTTCCCCCCGCCCACTGTTCCCACATGCCTGTCAGAGTGTGCCTCAATCTCCGCCTCGGCTGTGTCAGATAAACAAGCACAGTGACAGACATGAAAGAAGCAGATCTAATGCAATGTTTGTGAGAAATACTACAGTAAGAACTTTCCCAATGATTATTTGATGTATTTGCTGTGGAGTTAATTCAAGTCTTTCTGAAACGAGTCACACACAATGTTGCTACAAAGTTTGCGCTCGTGCACACACAGACAGACAGCGCGTGTTTAACTTTGCACTGCAAATGTGACAGGATACACGTTAATATGCTCTGCTGTATGTATATCTGTTATGTTAATGTACAAAGTAAACCTGATTTAATGTCCACAAACCGGAATGGAAGCATCTTCTTTTCTAATTGTAATGACATGTGGCTGTGGTGATGAAGTAAAGAAAGAAAAAAAGAAAAATAAAATCACTGTAATTTATTACAAACATGCACTTTTTTAAACTTGTAAAACTCATTCTTGATCATATTTGATGATGACTGATGATCACAGAGAGCTGAACAGATCTTTTAATCCCAATAGCTTTGCACACGTCCAATCTTGTTGATAAGATTATATGACATGGTTACTATGAAGACATGTTATTGCATGGCTGTCCCAAATTGGTTGTCGGGGAAACCACACTCCTACATCATGTTGCGGTGGTTGTCAAAATCGGAGGGATTTGGATCCTATCCTAACATCAGAAAATGTAAAAAAAGAGACACATTGTGTTTCTATCACTCCAATATGATAGCTACACACAGTTCTGTCCAAACAGCTTCCAAAAGATTAATACTATAACTATATTTGTACATTATAACATTTATGCATTACTCTGTCCTTCAGAAAACAATAATAAGCACACACACTCGTTTAATGCTGTTTAACTGAAGTAGTTAAATATGTACCCAAACATTCAAACAAATATCCGTATGACTGATTAATCCATAACTCATCATATGGCTTTCATAACCCAATAAAAACCAAAACCCCAAAAAACACAAAGGCCACGCCACACTTCTACATAAACGACTGACAGATCTCCAAGACAAACAGGAGAATCAGGACAGCAGGTCAGCATCCTCCTTTCACGCATGTACTAGAGATGCTTTTCATCCTGTTTTCTGTTCAAGCACGCCGAATGTGTGTCCCAGAACAGTGTCTTACCCCTCTCCTCTTCCCTGTCACTTCAGGATTAGCTATAAATAGCTTCTCGCCTGGAGTGCTTGAATAGACTGAATCTCAGCCGCTCTGTAAAGACATTACTGGCCCATTGAGTCTGTTGCTTAAACCTCCATCAGTGAACACACAGCATAGACGCTTTAGTTAAAAACAGACTCAATTTATCCTGCCGTTGAACGTAGGTTATATATTCCGTCTGACGGTATCTCTTCTGAACCACACAACTGATGAAAGCAAGGAGGAGTTTGTGTGTGTGTTAAAAATGGGGACGTGTGTCTCAATCCAAAAATGAGAAGATGTGATGTGTTATGTGAAGATATTTATGATCTATTTTTAAGGTGTGTTTGTGTGATAGTCAAAACATCTGACAACAAAGTCTAAACAAATTTCCACAGATTATCAGACTATATTGAAAGGCTAAAAATGACATAATATAGTTTCACAAGTTTGCCTTTACATATTATACATATAGATAATAGGCATATTTGGTAGCTGTGCAGGGGGATATATCACAAAGAGAACTCCCCAGTGCCAAGTATGGGATGAGTATAAATCAAAGGGATCAGTTGTTCACCCAAATATAAAAATTCTGTCATCGTTTACTTTTCCTCCACTAGTTCCAATTCAGTTTTTGTTGAACGCAATGATATTTTAAAGAATGTTGGAAACTTGTAACCATTGACTTCATAGTAGGAAAAAACAACAACTGTGTAACTGCAAAATTTAAATATATATTTCATACAGTGCTCAACATATCAATTTTTCATCAATTTTGATGCATTTGAACAAAACTGATTTATTAAAGAATATGTTTATTAAAATATTTTATTCACTGAATATCTTTACAAATAGAAAGGTAATACATTTAAAATCATATGAAATATTGGAAAAAAATGACAAACTATAAAATTTTATAGGGCATCACGGTGTCGCAGTGGGTGACACAATCGCCTCACAGCACGAAGGTCACTGGTTCGAGTCTCGGCGGAGTCAGTTGGCATTTCTGTGTGGAGTTTAGATGTTCTCCCCACATGTTCGCGTGGGTATTTAATATTTTCTCTAACATATAAATTTGGGCTACTAGCTTTGGACAGTTATTATTAAGTTATTTTGAAAGATTAGCTCCAGATTTGGCTTCAGTAATGACTTATCTAAAGTATATGCATAAATATCATATTGTAAAGCTTCCTATAGAAAATATTTATTGATATGGGAGATTTATGAGAGGGTGTACTCTGATACGTTGAGCACAGAACATGTCCTGACTAAATGAATTTGTAGCTCTAATGTGAAAATACACTTTTATATTCATCATGTAATGGTTAGAAACCATAAATAGAAGAAAATTAGCAGCTTGTTTATACTGTCCTATAATGTTACAGTGTATCAAAGACATTCAGCTACAGTGTTTGAGTGTCCACAAGAGGCGAACTCTGCAATACGATATCACCTCTGTGCCTTCGAGGACGCCACTTAACCCAAGACTGCTCTGGAGAGATTATCCTTCTAATAAGTTCATATGACTAATCTATGGTTTCACATTGCAGAAAGTAAGACATTATCCCTGCTAGAGTAATAAATAAAGATTATCTACACCACTCCACAGGCTGCTATGAGACTAGATATCTTACGATTAATGTCAAGATATTTAGTTTAAGACAAGACATTGGATGAAAAAAAGGTACAAATATGTACTCATAGTTACCAGAATGGAGTTTGCATGTTCTCTCTGTAGTTGTGTGGGTTTCCTCCGGGTGCTCCGGTTTCCCCCACAAGTCCAAAGACATGTGATATAGGTGAATTGGATAAGCTAAATTGTCCGTAGTGTATCAGTGTGAATGTGTGTGTATGGATGTTTCCCAGAGATGGGTTGCGACTGGAAGGGCATCCGCTGCGTAAAAAATATGCTGGATAAGTTGGCGGTTGATTCCGCTGTGGCGACCCCGGATTAATAAAGGGACTAAGCCGAAAAG